>CM055757.1:10111263-10168763 GCA_029465975.1 Dallia pectoralis
AAAAAGGGGACCCACGTTACACTAATGGATATCCGCTTTGCACACCAGGCTTAAGGTGGATTAGAGCTTGCCATGTCCCTTAAAAGAAACCACACACAATTTGCACTAATGAGACAGGCCTACAAAGGTTAGATAATGACAAAAAACATATTAAAATTCTACCGAAGTACTGTACTTAAACATTTTTGTAAATTATTGATTTTCTGTAACATACTGTAAATAAGACGCTACAGGCGTCCGACTGAAATATCTGGTAATATCTCATGCCCAGAGCTGCCTACCCCACCAGTGCACCTAAACTCCAGGCATGAAACCCACCTCCTCCAGGGCGTTTGGGATGAGGTAAGCTGACTGTGCTGCCCAACCTCCAATCCTGAAGACCTTTCGACAGACCAAGAAGGAACACGTTTACATAACAGACAGGGGGCGATACCATTAAAAGACGGGCCAACAGTGTCATCTAGTGGCGTACATAGACTATTACCTGTAATACGAGACAGAGTCTTCTCTCCCGCACGTCTTCTCTGGTGTTGATTATGTAACCAAGTATAGAGAAACTTTTCCCACAATCAAAGCATGGGTGAAGCTTCTCCCCAGAATGGGTTTGCTTACGTCTTATAAGGTTACCTACAAGAGAGTTACACTTTCCGCAGTCAGGGCAGGAGTAGCCTATGGTTTTCCTCCAGTGTGTACTCTAATGTATGGCTCGGTCACCTGGTGTAATAAACCACTTTTCACACACAGAGCAGGGGTAAGGCTTCTCAAAAGAATCTGCTCGAAGGTGAATGTTTAACCTACTCAAATTGAGGTATAGGCCTATGTCCTGTGTGAATTTTTTATGTTCTGAAAGACAGCCAGCCGAGGCAAAAGTCACACTCCAAGCAAGTGAATAGCTTCAAAAAGTACTTCCTGTCCCGTTCAGAACGATATGCATGAAGAACTCCTCACCTGAATATGTGGACTTTAAAGTTTAATTTGCCAAGGACTCTGGTACTACTGGTAAGTCCACAGAGGCATGGTACGGAACTACAACATCTGAAGACATTTCTCTAAAGCGTTATCATAAGCAATCAAGTCCATAAGTTAGGATGAATATGGAATATTTGCTTTGTTTTCACCTGGCTGTGAATACTTATCTAGACATCCCTAACAGTAGCAAAACCATTTTAATAACGTTTACTATCTGCACTCGAACTAGACCAAATAAACCATATTCCTCAGGCACAACACATTTTCCGTTTTGAGAAATAAAAATAAACATAAAAAACATAAATATAAAAAATAAAATATTTTGTTATTCCACTTTTTTATTGTACAAAAAGGACCAATAGAAACACGGGCCGTGTTCCGACGTCATATGCGGAAGTAAACACCGAGCGGTTTCACGTGTGTGTGAGCGGCCGGGAGGAGCCATTTCCGTGAGGAACCCTCACCATCGCTCTGGCTGTGCGTGGTGTCATGGCGTTAAAACTGGAACGGTTCGTCAGTCCGGGGAAAGGCGACGGCCTGCGGGCAAAACAGAGAGTGAAAGCCGGGGACCTTCTGTACACGGCGGAACCTCTGGCCTGCTGCGTGTCCAACCGGTGCAGGAATGGCGTCTGTCACAGTTGCTTCTCACGGTAAGACTTGGTGGATAACGTTTTCCTACTGATAAACTAAATTCAAATGTTATTTTTGCCCCTATTTAGATTTTACAAGGCTTTACGCCGAACTCTGATTTTCTTGGAAGTCGTTATGCCCCACTCGTGTATTTCCAACAGTTTGCGAGCGTGGCTGCTGTAATACTCAATACGGCCGTTAGAGGGCAGTATTGTTTCATGTATACAATTAGAAACGCAATGGCTTATAGGCTGTGGTTTTCATATCTAGTCTGCAACATGAAGAATGGAGCAGGTCAATCTAATGACAAGGAGACAAAGAGGTTGAGAGATGATTATAAGAGGACATGAAGATGTCCACACAGGGATATGATGGTCTTCACTCAGAACCATTTGTCATTTATAGCCAATCTGATTTAAACCATTTATAGTAAATCTGATTTAAACCACAGGCCAACTGGGAGCTTTACAATGGCTCCACAGGAATTTGTTTCTGACCCCTAGCTGCAACAAACATTTTTTTAGCAATAAGTAACGTAATGTTGTGTATGGCCAATTTACAAAAGCGATTGCGACCTAACCAGAGTCTAATATCCCAGATCGGGAATGGCCTGACCATCCACAACTCCCTAGTTGACTTGAATTTGACTGCCCTGAGGTAATTTAATGTCGCTGCCAGAAGTTGCCTTTATTAATTTGACATTGACCACCAGAACGCAAGTGAGCAAAACAATCATATGAAACGGAAACACTGTCTTTAGGGGAATTTATTGTGAAAAGTAGTGGCAGTGTGCTCTCTCCCTACTGACCTGTGGACACTCTTCTCTCCCTCTCCCCCACACTCTCTCCCTCGCTCTCTCCCTCTCTCTCTCTCTCTAGGCGTGAAACTCTCCTGAGATGTTCTCAGTGTAAAGTTGCACGGTATTGTAATGTCACCTGCCAGGTAAGCTGCCTGACAAGACTGTTTTCTCAAACTTTGTCTTTTTTCACCACTCACCTTTGCGAGTGTGAAGTGTAACAGAAATATTACGATTGTGTGAGAACGAAAGGAACCGCAGGCATGTGCTTCAACAGATTGTCTTGACCACGTCTAAATGCTGGTTTGCTGCCACGTGATTGGCTGATTAGATATTTGCGTTAAAGTGCAGTTAAATATGTGTACCTAAAAAAATGGCCGGTAAGTGTGTTTTTGGCTGTGCAGTATTTCATAATGACAGGGCATGAATTTGTCTGTATAGTATGATGCGAGTGTATATCAAGTTTGTCTTCTTTCTTTCCTTGGTGAATGTTTTGTTCCCAACCCACTTGTAGAACCCGTATGAACACAGTTGTGAAGTACAATATGTTTTCTGCCCAGAAACAGGGTTGGTCAGCTCATAAGAAAGAGTGTAAATATCTGGTCAGCCTCCATCCCAGAATCCCCACGGATTCAGTCCGTCTGGCAGCCAGGATCATATTTGGATTGGTATGCTTTTTCTGACTCGCTCAATATTTGTTCAGTATCTGTTCAACTTGGAAAATCTTCAGGGTTGCCGGCATTAAGAAAATAATGTTAAAACGAATACTGTTTCACGTTTTAATACTTTTCATGGTCATGTTGTCCCTCCAATTTAACCTTCTTTCTCTACCTACCTCTCCACCCACCTATCTATCTCTTTACCTCCCTCCCTATGTCTTTAATCTTATCCTCTCTTTTCTCCTGTCTTGTTTTTCTCTCTCCCCTTTCTCTCCTCTCACCTTTAACCTCTTTCTTTCCCTCCTCTTTATTTCTCTCCTCATCTCTCTCTAGCTGTGTCCATCCCAGAACACTGCAGAATTGTATTCATTAGAGGAGCATATGTCACGTAAGTCTCTACCTGGTTAAATAAATGTTAAATAAATAAGTCTCTACTGTCACTTCTACTTCCCAAACTTGAATGTGTGTGTTTGTGTGTGTGCACAGCGTGTGTTTGTGTGTGTGCGCAGTGTGTGTCTGTGTGTATTTAATTACTTGATGTCTTTATTTTTGCATAATATATCTAATATGTTTATCCAGGGCAAGGTGAGGTTAATGCATGCATTTAAATAAGATAGCAAATACAGCCACACAACTATGTAGTAGTAAGTAAACTCTCGTTGATGATTTCAGTAGTGACAAAATTCTCTGCTGCAAAAAGTGTACAAATACTGAAATATTTGACAGCACATTTAACAAACATGGCATTTGTCTGTTCCCCATGGCAACTAAGGGAATTTGCTGGATGTATATTGCAGTGCGTTATAGATGTACTCTACTATAATGTACTATGATAGTATAATGTATGCTCATAGTTTAGACACTCATAAAGACTAATACCCATAATGCATTATAGATGTACACGTATAATGCAATAAAAAACATTAAATGCGTGGTGTGATCATAGTTTAGACACTCATAAATACCCATAATGCATTATTGATGTCCATATTGATCCATAATTGCTGGCACTTGTTTCCTCAGCATTATATTGATATAACTGGGAATATTTATAATGGTTCCTCTCTAAGCTTCTTTCTAAAATTCGACCCGTTGGGGAGTTTTTCCTCGCCGTTGATGCATGCTTTGTCGGGTTCAGGCAGGGTGTTTGTGAAAGGACTGTGTGACAAATTCGTTGTAAAAAGGGCTTTGTAAAATCCATTTGATTGATTGATTTTGTCAGCATGTGGCACGTATTTACTGCAGGACCAAACCAAAACTCATTTTTTTAAATCTGATTTAAAAAATTCTGAATTTGATCAAAAAGGGCTTAATCACCCTCAGTCTGAGATATCCGATTGGCAATCAAAATGAAGACCAACATTTTTGGTGTACTTAACTTGACCCATTCGAATTGTATGTGGTGTTTTATTTTCTCTGTGTGTTTCTCTCGGTGTCTCTAGTCTACTCTCTCAGTGCTTCTTTGTCCGTGTTCCTCGCAGTGCTAATTAGCAAAAAAGATATATCAGCTGCTGATTACTTACCAGGACATATAAATAATGCAAATGCAAGTACTTGACTGAACAGAAAGAACTGTGTGCGTGTGTGTGTTGCTTGTGTGTTTTGCGGGGGTGTGTTGCGTGATGCACCGCTGATCGCCTCCTCTACAGACCTGTGTGACATGAGTGAGGAGAAGATGGAGGGCCTGTCTCACCTGAGCTCCGTGCTCCAGCTCTACATCAAACAGGAACAACACGAAATCGCACAGAAAACTCCCCCCATCGACCCCGTCAGCCTATTGGCCAAGGTGAGTTTGACATTGGGTTAGGGTTAATGTGTGTTGTATAATGTATTGGGCACAATTGGACAACAACCTACAACGTAACGCCAACGCAAACAAGGGTTGTGGTCAAGGGATCAGCGCGGAGTGTTTTAGACTGGCTATATAAATCAAACTGATTTATATCTGATTGAACATGTCTGTTGGTGTCAAGGAGACTGAATTCAGTATCATTAGCACCTCTAGTCTGTGTGTGTGTGTGTGTGTGTGTGTGTGTAACGTGCTGTCCCTTTACGCTGTAATCCTTTGTTACACAGACAGGGGGCCCTGCAACCTCTTTCATTCTTGCTATCAAACAATCTTTCTTAGCTTTCTGTCTCTTACTGGAATGGGTAGATGAAATGAGTAATAGATTCGATGGTGTGGGCAGGATGGGTGGATATTTATTTCATAGTTTATTAAATGTTTCCTGTGTGAATTAGGTACTTTTCTGAATTTAAAGTGGGCGTCTGTTAGTGCTTGCACAGTATGATTTGTTTTTTGTATTTTTGCCGTGTCTGCCATTTTGCCGAGATAGAATATCGGGTTTTAAATGGGGATGGGTTATGGATAATGTAGGGAATATCGGGTTTTCAATTGAGACGGGAGGCTAGCGGCGGGAGGCTAGCGGCGGGAGGCTAGCGGCGGGAGGCTAGCGGCGGGAGGCTAGCGGCGGGAGGCTAGCGGCGGGAGGCTAGCGGCGGGAGGCTAGCGGCGGGGGGCTAGCGGCGGGGGGCTAGCGGCGGGGGGCTAGCGGCGGGAGGCTAGCGGCGGGGGCTAGCGGCGGGGGGCTAGCGGCTGGGGGCTAGCGGCGGGAGGCTAGCGGCGGGAGGTGTGTCCCAGTAAGGGAAGGCTAGTGCCTGTTTATTGCCATGCGTATTGATGTCCTAATAACCGTTTTATGTATTTTTTGCCTTCATGAAACTCCCCTCAGGACGACGTTATTTTCTGCTGTATTACCGCGCCTCAGAAATTAGCAACCATTTCTCTCCCGCTTTTATTTTCTCTTTCACACACCCATGCACACACGCACACACACACCACGACCAGGACTGAACCCCATAACCCAGGGTGGGCAAACTAAGGCCAGCGGGCCGAATCCGGCCCTTGAGGCAATTCCATCATGCTTGCGGTAGGTATTAAAACAGTTTTCAGAGGACGTACAAAATTACTTGCCAGTCCAATTGTTATTTATGTGATTCTGAATTAAAGTCGTTTAGATATGTTATATATATATACACTTTTAAATTATTGCCCATTGCTGGGCCACAAAACATTTAGAATGAACAAATTACAAAAAAATTTGGCCCTCCATTTCATTTCAAAGTCCCGTGGCCCCTAAGCTAAAATATTTGCCCTCCCCTGCCATAACTCCTTTATCTGTAACCACCTCTATCTCCATCTCCACTGCCATTTCTGTTCATTTTATTGCCATTTAAGTTTACAAATAAAATAAATATATCCTGGCCTATTATGGGCGGCAATTAATACACACGTATTTTGTTATAATCTATTGTTTGTATTTGTTTATTACTTAAGTATGTATGTGAGGTGCAAATTGAGAGTTTTGGGTGAATGTGGATGTTGGGAGCAGGCTATAGTCAGTTTCTTTTACTCGGGGGTATCTTCCTGAGGCTAGCTAGGGACTGCTAGCTGTAGTAAACAAGCTGTTGGACCTGATAGACCTCAACCTTCTGCCCGAGGGGAGAGTTCTGATTGGTCCATTTCCAGGGTGAGAGGAATCGGACACCATCTTGGAAAGAGCATTATGATGCGGCTGAATTCTAATGGATAGGACTGTATTAATCAGCAGGACATTTATTATGTTTTCATGTGTCTCTCTCTGTTGTTCAGTAACTCTGAGGTAACACACTCGCGTGTACACACACACACAGACACACACACACACACACACACACACACACACACGCACGCGCGCACGTACAGACTCAGTTCCCCAGACCCCGTGCACTCATGGAGAATCTGCCCACGTCTGCTGTTTTCTGGCGTCAAACAATTTGTCATCCTGACTGGCCAAGTATTTCTCTGTCTGTGCTCTTTCTTCCATCGCCACGGCAACAGAACTCTCATCCTCGTCTTCTTTTACTCTCCCGTTCTCTTCCTCTTTTTATTCCTAGTATATTATGGTTAGCGTATTATGAAAGTAGCAGCGTGTAAGTGAGAGAGCTATCATCTGGAACTATGACAAACAACTTCCTCTCCTTCTTTCTCTTGTTCTCTCTCTCTCTCTTTCTCCCTCCATCCTTCTCTCTCTCTACTTCTATACAATTCTCACCCCACAACTTTTCCGTATTTTTATAATTTTCTCTGGGCGGGGTGAGCGAACAGAGGGGGCGGGGTGAGCGAACAGAGGGGGCGGGGTGAGCGAACAGAGGGGTGAGGGATATCATGTTGTTCAGAGTCAGTGAGGTGACGACAAGGTGACGTGACAAGCCTTGATGACCGTTGCTGGGCAACTACTTCTTTTTGTTTCCTACTCTATCTTGCTTCCTGTCGTCTGTCAGTTTCAGTGCCTATTCCTCTTCTTCAGTTGTTGTCCAGGTGCCATAGGAGCCCAGACACTTAATAAATGCTGGCGTTAGGGGGGTATGGGTTAGAGTTGGCACACAGACAAGCACACATTCATACTGCCTATTTGACTTGTCTATCATGTATATTGTTATTTGTGTCTTATGCTTTCCTCACCTTTCTCTCTTTTGTCTTCCTTTTCATATTTTATTTTTCCCTGTTCTCTCTCTCTCTCATTTTTTCTCTTGTGTCTTTCATTCTCATACTGTTATAAATAATCGAAGTATCTGTTTGGGAAGCAAGAAGCACGTGTCTCAGGTGTGTGTGTGTGTGTGTGTGTGTGTGTGTGTGTGCGCACGCACGTGTCCCTATCAGGTGCTGAGGGTAACCAGTGATGCTCTGCCAGGCTGTAGGTGTGGACTTCAGTTGTCTGTTTCGTCCCCTCTTGAGATAATTCACAACAAATTAAATGCATGTCGTTTTAGATTAGTTTTAAATGTTGGTCCTTTTTGCAGTGGCACTAATAGTATGTTGCATAGCCAGTATGATTAAGTGCCGTCCAAGACGTTTGGATGTGTGCTTTTCTGTAGACCAGGTCCTGTGCAAAAATGTGTTTAGCTTCATCTGTCAGTCACGTCGTCCTTGGAGGCTGTTCCAGTGACAGGAGTTAATTACCAAGACAGAACACAAGACTGCATCACACAGCTACAAGTTAATGTCTCTTCTAGGTACTTTTTTTATGTCCTAGGCCTTCTGTTTTTGAGGCTAACTGGTTGTTTTCTGTCAGCCTCTGACGTTTTGTTCCGTTACAGCCTTAGTCTAAACATTTCTTTTTCCCCTCAACAATTCATGTGCAATCACCATAATGATCAAGACAAAACAGTAAAATAACATTTAAATAAGTATTCAGATCTCTTTACTTACTACTTTGTTAAAGCACCTTTGTAAGCGATCCAAACCTAAAGTCTTCCTGGGTAATGCACTACAAGCTTGGAACTCCTGCTCTGTCCAGGCTCTGGCTGAGCTACTCGTGGACATTCATAGACTCGTCGCGATGCCGGCTGGAGAGCCCACCTGTCTCACACACACACACACACACACACACACTGCAGCCTCTAGTACTAAATTATTTACACAACACACCAGTAGATCATCATCACCACTGGGTCTCTGTTTGACTGGTGTATCAGAAATATCTAGTACCCAGGAGAACCCCTCTATGGCTCATCAGTAACATCTAGTACCCAGGAGAACCCCTCTATGGCTCATCAGTAACATCTAGTACCCAGGAGAACCCCTCTATGGCTCATCAGTAACATCTAGTACCCAGGAGAACCCCTCTTCGGGTCCCTGCTGTTGTAAACATAGACATGCTGACTGTCCTCAGAAAATGCTAGGACCCAGTATCTCAATTCCTGTGTTAATTAGAAAACGAAGGATTGAATTGAAAGCCACTTATGAAGTAAACAAGTCAAATCTGTTATCTGTAACATGTCAACCTGCTAATGTGAGGAACCCTACCATCTCTATCAAGATGGCTTTACTAAATATTAGATCTCTCGCCAACAAATCATTATTGGTAAATGACATTATAATGTCCTACAACTTAGATTTTATGTTTCTCACAGAAACCTGGTTAAATGCGGTCAGTAGTGCTACTGTGCTTAACGAGACAGCACTCGATAATTTTGGTTATATGAATACATCTCGAAATGGTAAGAAGGGAGGTGGCGTTGCTGCGCTATTCAAAGATACATTCCAATGCAAAGAAATTGCTCTTGAAAACTATACTACCTTTGAATACCTTTGTTTTACATTGAAGGGTGCTCCCAAAATTTTGTTTTTAACCATTTACAGACCTCCGAGATACTCTGCAACATTTATTGATGACTTTGCTGAACTACTCTCTGTTATATCTGTTGATTACAACTTCTTTATTGTAACAGGGGACTTTAATATCCACATTGATAATGATACCGACAAAAATGCCAAAGAACTTTTTGCTCTACTTGACACCTTTGACCTCACTCAACATGTGAAAGAGCATACTCACACCCGAGGTCACACTCTAGATCTGGTTATTTCTAGAGGTCTCGCTCTTTCCTCTGTCATGGTTAAAGACTTGGCCCTGTCTGATCATTTCTGTGTATTTTTTGAAGCATTGATTACCCCAGATGTTCAAGTAAACTCAGTTTCTGTTAAAAAAAGGTACATTTATGAGAGAACCAATGCTCCATTTATGGAGGCTATAGCTGCTTCACCAACAATAAGTGCAGAGTCAGTTGACAAACTCCTGGATAAGTTTAATGAAAAAATATTGAATGTCATGAATCGTGTCGCACCGGTAAGGGTAAAGAGAACTCAAAGAAAACAGAAACCTCCACGGAGAAGTACCATAATGGTTAACACCCTTAAAAGAGATTGTAGAAAATCTGAACGTAAGTGGAGAAAAACTAAGCTTCAAATCCAGTATGACATCTATAAACAAAACCTTGGTAAATTCAGCTTTGAGTTATGCAGGGCTAGACAGCAACATTTATCAGGAATGATCAACAAGAATATCAACAATACCCGCACTCTGTTTGCCATGGTCGACAAACTCACCAACCCCCCAAAGCAGATAGCACCTGAACTTTTGTCTAGTGCAAAATGTAATGAATTTGCTAGTTTCTTCAGTGAAAAAATCCAAAGTATTAGGCAGACCATCAAAACTACAAAGTCAAACAACGACCCTGTATTGCCACTACAACCACCAAGAAATAACTTGTCTGTTATGTCACAATTTGATAGAATTGACCAAAAAACCCTAGAAGAAACAGTTGGACGTCTTAAAGCTTCCACATGTTGCCTTGACACACTACCAACAGACTTTTTAAAAACAATTTTTAACTCCATAACAATAGATCTGCAGCAAATAGTTAATAGCTCTTTACAATTAGGGATTTTCCCAACGTCATTGAAAACAGCTGCCATTAAACTTATTAAAAAAGAGAACACTGGATGCAACTGTTTTGAACAACTATGGACCAGTCTCAAATCTACCTTTTATAGCCAAAATAGTTGAGAAGGTGGTCTTCAATCAACTCAGCAAATTTGTGATCTCAAACGGTCTTTTAGAAATTCCAATCAGGCTTCCGACCTCACCATAGTACTGAAACGGCTCTGATAAAAGTTTTAAATGATATACGACTGAACACTGACTCGGGTAAAATTACAGTTTTGGTTCTATTAGATCTCAGTGCTGCATTTGACACAGTAGATCATATAACACTTCTGGACAGGCTGGAAAATTGGGTAGGACTCTCCGGGACAGTCCTTAATTGGTTCAGGTCTTATTTAGATGGGCGGAGTTACTTTGTCACCATAGGCAATTATGCATCTAATAAGGTGGCTATGACATGTGGAATTCCCCAGGGATCAATTCTCGGACCTCGGGAAGGCCATCGGAGAGGCTTGTCTCCGTGAGGGACTTTGGACAAGTGAAGCGTGAGGACACGCTCTCCCGTTTGGTGGGGGTAATGTAGCGACCCTGGTGGTAATTTTGTAGATGGCTCTGCCCAGCGTTCTCCCACAGGGGAGCCTTAGGTTGCATATGCCGTCACTTCAGCATTACAGATTGTTATAAAATGCATGTATTTTTTTTTTTTTTTTTTTTTTTTATTCTGATAAAAGCATGTATTTTATCATTTTATTATTTTCCTCTGTAAAGCACATTATATTGCTTCTATGTATGAATTGTGATATATAAATAAGCTTGCTTGCTCTATGGCTCATCAGTTACATCTAGTACCCAGGAGAACCCCTGTGTTGGCCATGTCCAGGCCTGTGTTGGATTTGTGAATATGATCAGCCTGTGTAAAATGTCCCATGTTTTCCGTTTTGTTAAGTATCACATTTAAATAACAACAAGCACAGAATGATGCCCAGATGCATCTGGAGGAGCCCTCTCTGAACTAGTGGATAGATCCAATGTCATATGAATGAGACTGCGTGGAACTGAATCTGATTTCTATCTATGTAAAACCTGGGATGAGGTGGCCATTTGTGCTGATGCTTTTCTGTGTATTGTCCTCATCTGTATCTGTTTAGATAATCTCCGACACACACAGAGATGGTAATCTGTTCATGTTAAGGTAACTCCCTAACCTCTTTCTAGCTCAACAATACCTCTCGGTCATCCTAATCTCTGTTTAATTGTCTGGCCCTGTGTGCTTCTGTCAGTTTCAATGTGGTTGCAGTGACACACACACACACACACGCGCACGCACATCAAATGGGACGTTAATTACCTCTAGCGAGAACAGGGGCTGAATAATATCTTTAATAGCCGTTCTGTTGTCCGTTTATTTCCGCGGCCATATTGTGTCGAGCCGGAGCCAGAGCGGAGGCAGTGGCAGTAGCGGCAATAAGAGATGGATGGGGGTAATTGTCACGGCGGCCATATTGCGTTGAGCCGCAGCCATGGCTAGGCCAGTGGTACTTGCTGCGATGGGAGATGGATGAGGGTAATTTACAAGGCCTCAGGCAGCACTTTATCACCTAGAAACAAACAGAGGGGTTTAAATCACAGGGCATTACTACACACACACACACACACTTGTGTACACACACTTGTACACACACAGACACATGTACACACACTTGAACACACGCATAAAAAATTTACAAGCTAACGCACACGCGCGCGCACACACACTTCCAAGGACAAAGATGTTTTGTATTGTTGTGGGTTCGGGTTGTGATGGATGAGTACAGGCTTTGTCGGCATTCATTCATAGTGTCTGTTGCTTTCCCGTCTTACGTGGAACCTTGTGCACGACTGGGTTCTATCATTGACTTGTTTCCTCAGTGGAACATCCTGCACGACTGGGTTCTATCGTTGACATTGACTTCAGTGGAGCATTCTCCACCTCAGTTGGTTGTTCCCCATACAGGTAAATGCCAAACCCAGCCAAATGGTAGTGGGATCACATCAGTCTGGTTACAGTTTGGCTCAGCCCTGGAACATCGCTGGGCTCAGCCCTGGAACATCGCTGGGCTCAGCCCTGGAACATCGCTGGGCTCAGCCCTGGAACATCGCTGGGCTCAGCCCTGGAACATCGCTGGGCTCAGCCCTGGAACATCGCTGGGCTCAGCCCTGGAACATCGCTGGGCTCAGCCCTGGAACATCGCTGGGCTCAGCCCTGGAACATCGCTGGGCTCAGCCCTGGAACATCGCTGGGCTCAGCCCTGGAACATCGCTGGGCTCAGCCCTGGAACATCGCTGGGCTCAGCCCTGGAACATCGCTGGGCTCAGCCCTGGAACATCGCTGGGCTCAGCCCTGGAACATCGCTGGGCTCAGCCCTGGAACATCGCTGGGCTCAGCCCTGGAACATCGCTGGGCTCAGCCCTGGAACATCTCTGGGCTCAGCCCTGGAACATCGCTGGCTCAGCCCTGGAACAGCTGGGCTCAGCCCTGGAACATCGCTGGGCTCAGCCCTGGAACATCGCTGGGCTCAGCCCTGGAACATCGCTGGGCTCAGCCCTGGAACATCGCTGGGCTCAGCCCTGGAACATCGCTGGGCTCAGCCCTGGAACATCGCTGGGCTCAGCCCTGGAACATCGCTGGGCTCAGCCCTGGAACATCTCTGGGCTCAGCCCTGGAACATCTCTGGGCTCAGCCCTGGAACATCGCTGGGCTCAGCCCTGGAACATCGCTGGGCTCAGCCCTGGAACATCGCTGGGCTCAGCCCTGGAACATCGCTGGGCTCAGCCCTGGAACATCGCAGTGTTTTATTTAACAAATAGTGTCAGATATTTCAGTGGAATCAGTACCAAAATATAATATCAGGTAATGCTCTATAAATGATACCAACATATATCAGATCATTCTCTAGAATTAAAGCAACAATGCAGTCTCTCTACATTTGCATATCTGTTTAAGCGTGTAAAAGATGGGGAGAGAATCTCTAGCCAAGAATGAAAGCCAATCTACCAGTGATAGTTTCCCAAACACAGCCTTCTGCCTTTGATGTATGCTCACACCACACTTCACACGAGGGAAGGGAGTGGAAAGATTTGACAGGGGAAGAAACAAAGGAAAAGACAGGTTCTCAAACTGGGAGTGAACGAGAGGAGGGGAGACTGAGAAAAGAAGTGAGAGAGAGAGAGAGAGAGAGAGAGAAGGAAAGAGCAAGCAAAGGGGATAAGGACAGAGTGTGAGAGATAAAGGAGAGTAGGATGGCTGAAGGAGACTGGAGAGATGAGTAGGATTTGTATCTCCTGTGTGTGCAGCTGCCTGTGTCTATACCCTGGACCTGAAATAAAATGAACAATACTGGACATTGTTCGTTACTTACACTGTCACCTACAACACACAGAGAATCAATGAACTGACACATGAAGACAAAGGCGTAAAGTGTTGTGTGGTGAGAGAAGGTACTGGTAAGATTGAGAAGAGGAGAAGACACGGGTAAGAGGATGACGAAGGCGGAGAAGAGCTGGTGACGATGGGGACGGAGAAGAGTGAAGAGCTGGATGGGAGGAGAAAGAAGAGAGAGGAGAAGACCTGTGCAAGATCAGTTCAGGAGTGAGGGGTGAAGAAGGGGTGGCAGATGTGAAGAGAATGGCAAATGGGATCAGAGTGAAAAGAGAAGATGGGCGGCAAAGAAGTGATATGGAGAAGGGGTGTGTGTTGCAGTGGGAGAGGTAGAGAGTATTTCTGTCACGCTCCAACAGACAAACATATCCTCTGATTACAGAAACCCTGTCGACAAAACACCCTGTCACGGACACACACACACACACACACTGCACTCTTAGTTTTAAGCAGAAACATCTGCGCTTTTCACCCAGTTTTAAAATCAGTGAACTTACTGGCCTAATTTAAAATGTTTAAAATGTCCAACCGAAAAACCTTTTCAACGTGAACTTCTCAGACCTGGCCATAAATCCTCACTGCATGCTGGTCAAACGGAGGATGCGTGTGTTTCTTTCTTTCAATCCAAAAGAAAACGTCTTAAGAAATCGTTTTCCAAACCATCTTTTCCAGCAGTGACCAATATGTTGTCACTGTCAAACTTGAGTATTTTAGATGTTCTTCCCATAATAATAATTGACACGTTTCCCTACAACGGTTTGTAGTTACCTTCCTGCCCACTATACTCACGAGAGAGTCCTTTAACTTCAAGGTATCCAATTATTTATTTTAGCTTCCCTAATTGTTTTTCTGGACATGTCAAAGGGACACAGATGTGAATATTACTATGACTCCTTGGAGAGACCAGCTGTTAGTTCAGACAAATTAACCCAGTGTCATTTCTCTGCTCTTTACCTGTCCCTTCCCATGATGCATCTCCCGATGCCCGCCCCCATTTTCTTCTAACGAGTTGACTAACAACTTAAACACCTCTAAGATCCAAACTCGGTCTCTTCCTCAATTGCACCTTTCTACTCCGTTACCTTTCATGGTTGTTTAAACTAAAACCATATCTGCATCCCCCTTGAGTTTGCTCTCAATAACAAACACACACACCTCTTGTCTTACTTAGTATTCAACAGCATTGCCTGTCTTTTCCTCTTGTCATTTAAATTCCAATCTCCTCTCAGCAAACTATCCGACTGTAGCCGGAGAGGTGAATCCAGGTTTAGTTATAAGCAGTTGTAGTAGCATGACTCTCTCCATATCGGGAGTCACAGAGAGTTCTAGGTTTGAAGGAAACCATAGTTTACATCCTGAAGACCGTTGATGTAACAGACTGATGCTTCACTGGAAACTGGCCTAGAAGTATTTATCCCATTAGATCTCTTAAAATCTTAGGTTGCTAATTAGGCTGCGGTGATACATCTAGAAATATTTGAAATCAGGTAGAAGTAATTCTTTACAAATCAGTCAATCTTCTGAGGGAGAGGTTTTCCATCAACACTGCTTCTCAGACTTCTTTACTTCAGTCGGCTTGTTCAGTCAACCTCAAATCGGTCTGATCTGTCTGCGTAGACATCGTTTAGTTTCCTGCCTAGTAGATTATTAATAAGCGAGTTACTTCATATTGAGTTCCTCACCCGTGCACACACACACACACACACAGCCTCACCAGAATCACAAACACACTCCAGGTCACTGGAGGACAGTCCAGGGTATTGGCATTCTGAGTCAGATCCCGGCCAAAGGCAACTGGCTCGTTATCTCTCCTGGCTTAGATTGAATTGCTCCTGAACTGACCTTGTCCAGTGTTTGTGTGTGTGTGTGTGTGTGTGTGTGTGGACATTTCTGATAATGTATTCATATCAGGTGTTAGAACGACACGGACAAGACCATCAGGTGTTAAAAAGACATCAGTCTTACTGCAAAGCAAAGAAAGAATAGAGACCATAGAGACCGATGTCAATGGACACCTCATGTCACTTTTCTGCTTTAATCAGGAAACCACATTGGCATCATTCAGAATAATGTGTCATTTTCTAGCTGCTTGCATTGTCAGTTTTCCACTGTTCTGTCACAAAAAAGAAATCTTAATAGATCTGGATATTGATGATGGGAGAGAGGATCCCTGAATAATGGAAAAGCCTGTTATGGAAAATCAACATCTCGTCGACTGTTGTTTTAGTGCCGATTGCTTTCTCAGTGGCAGATCAAACCGTGCGGCGGATTGTGTTGTGACTGGCTTTGTTTGTCTTCAGATGTCTTCTTGGCGTCTGGCGTCCTCACCTTTTCAAACGTCTTATCTGGAACTGTTTGAAAAGCTGCTCATTAACTGGACAAACTGTGTTTCTCCGCTAATCTAAAGACTCACCGGGGGGATTTGGGAACTTTAATATGGCACCCAACAGCCAGAATCAAACACCGTTTCTGTCAGCCATTTCCCCACTTCCTCTGCCTAGTTGGGCTGTATTCTTTCTCTCGCTCTCTCTCTCTCTCTCCCTCTCTTTCTTACACACACACAGACACACACCAAACAAAGGCGGGATAAGGTCGACAGGAAACAGATCATTACCAGACCTAAGGGAACGCCAGAGGACGATGGACATCCAGCGTAGCCAGACAGGGGATGCCATGAGTTTATCTTCATTCTGAACTCACTGACACAATTTAAACGGTCACGTAGAGATAGATGGGTCTCCCCCCATAAATCACACACCCCCCACTGTCCCCACACCTTTTCTCCTCCTCTACCTCTCACTCTTCCTCTCAACTTGTCTCTCTTTCTTTATCCCTCCCTTTTCTTCTGTTTTTTTATTTAGCCGATGAGGAGTTATTTTATTGCAGGGTTGAAATTACAGACGGGATGCTTATATTCAGACATATTTAGGGATATTTGTTCTTACCTACATTTCCTCTTTTGATCCAGATATATTTTTAGTTTAATGGGGTACAGGACTGTGGAGGAAACGTTTGTTTATGGCTGTAAAAATAACAGAACCCATTTAGTCTGTGTTACTGTCTCTGGGTCTGATAAGCACGACACACGTGCACACACAAACACAAACACACACACACACACGGGTGTGTAACGGGTCTGTCTTCTGTTTTGGTCCTGTAGGTTACATGCAACTGTTTCACCATCAGTGACGCGGAACTACAGGAGATTGGAGTTGGACTCTACCCGAGGTGAGAGACAGAGCGGTTAGGACCCAATCCATTATGCGGTCCAACCTCCCATAGACTGGGATATGGTGGTTTGTCCTGACATGCCTCCTGCCCTGTTCTCACATTCCCACTGCCTGTCACTACATTCCCGCTGCTTGTCCCAATATTCCCGATGCCTGTCACTATATTCCCGATGTCTGTCCCCACATTCCTGCTGCCTGTCACTACATTCCCGCTGCCTGTCCCAATATTCCCGCTGCCTGTTACAATATTCCCGCTGCCTGGTCCTACATTCCCGCTGCCTGGTCCTACATTCCCGCTGCCTGTCACTGTACTGACCTTCCCATGGCCTGTCCCCATATTCCAGAGCAGGGTTATCAATCCATAGAAGTGTTGATTTTGTCCTGATCTTGTGAAGGTTAACCGCCCACAGACGTGTGTGTGTGTTCCACACAAACCGCTCAAATTAATATGCTAATGAGGAATCTCCATTTGAAATGGATATTCCGTTGATATTCATCACATTCCTTCAAATGGAAACAATACCAAGGCTTGCTGATCTACATAGCGGCGTGGAATAATAAAGTGGCTGGATTACTAGCACCTCTATTTAAGTGCTGATGACCGATAAAATAGTAATATACGGATGGATGACGGATGGGTGACTTATGGGTGGATGATGTCCCCTGGCCTGTTTCCTCAGTATGTCCTTGCTGAACCATGACTGCAGACCCAACTGTGTGATGCTGTTTCAGGGGAAAACCCTCCAGCTTCGAGCAATTAGGGCCATCCAACCTGCTGAGGAGGTAGTGTGTGTGTGTGTGTTAGTGAGCAGGAACCTCATCCCTTTCATTGTGTGTGTGTGTGTGTGTGTGTGTATATATCTGTGTGTGTGTCTGTGTGTCTATATATCTGTGTGTGTGTGTGTCTGTCCGTCCATGTGCCTCTGTTTGTGTGTGTGTGTGTGTGTGTGTGTGTCTATATATATGTGTGTGTGTGTCTATATATCTGTGTGTGTGTGTGTGTCTGTCCGTCCATGTGCCTCTGTTTGTGTGTGCGTGTGTGTGTGTGTGTGTGTGTATATATAGTGCGGGTGTCTGTGTGCGTGTTTGTGTGTCTGTGTATATATTAGTGCGGGTGTCTGTGTGTGTGTGTGTGTCTGTGTATATATTAGTGCGGGTGTCTGTGTGTGTGTGTGTGCGTGTGTGTGCGCATCTGCGTGCGTGTGTGTGTGCCTTGTGTCTGTGTGTAACCGTAAGTGTTTGTCTGTCTGTGTGTGTGTGTGTGTATTAGTGCTCTAGTCTGTGTCTGTATGGGTGTGTATTTGTCTTTCTTTCGCGTTCTTACTCTCCTTAATCTCCCCTCTCTTCTTTCTCCTCTCGTTCTTAGTGTGATACCATTTAGTTATTAAAGACGGACCAATCGTAATGCCTCTCATGCTCGTCCTCTCTTTTCCTTTCTCTCGCTCTCTATTAATAGCTGACTATCAGTTATATCGGGGTGTTGCTTCCAACCAGAGAGAGACAAACTCAGTTGCTGGATCAGTATCACTTCACCTGCCAGTGTCAACGATGCATCACTGCAGAATTGGTAAGACACACACACACACACACACAGTCAGACCGACAGACAGACACACACCCAGGACAGGATACAGGACAGCTACACCCCCCCCCCTTCCCCCCAGACTTTCTGACGAGCACCCCCCTAGGTTGTGAGGATGGCATTGACCCTGAGCACCGGAGAACCTCAGGGCAGTCCCCTCTTCAATGCCTTGAGAGGTGGTGAGGTAGAAGCAGAGAGGTAATGAGGTGTATTGCATTTGGCATCAGACAAATAGATTCATCCTTGTCTTTGCAGCCTTTGCTTTAATGCTACATGTCCCTCTTACCCTGGTGCCTCCGGTCTTGATTTCCAGGACCCCCTGATGTTATGTGGGGTGGAGGAGGCCTGGACCCCCCTGAAAGAAGCCCTCCCCCGGCTGGAGAACATGCAGACCAATGGGAGAATCCTTTACAAAAGAATCAGTTGGAACTAAATGTCAACATGTGTTGAGAAAGGTCCAGAGAGTCAGGTCTCTCTCAGGTCACACACACACACACAAACATAAGCCCCCCCACAGGTGCACACTCACATGCACACACACACGTGCACACTCACATGCACACACACACGTGGACACTCACATGCACACACACACGAATGCACACGCACACACACACACTCGCATGCACACACACTCACATGCACACACACTCACATGCACACACACTCACATGCACACACACCCCTCAGATCCACATCTGTATTATATGTTTTTCCTGGTGCACATAGATTCAAATGTTTTTTCTATCTGACATTTTTGCTCCCTCCATACATTTGTTTTTTTCTCCGTGAGATTGTGGTGATAGCCCACTCTAGCCCACTCTAGCCCACTCTAGCCCCCTCTAGCCCACTCTAGCCCACTCTAGCCCACTCTAGCCCCCTCTAGCCCCCTCTAGCCCCGTCTAGCCCCGTCTAGCCCCGTCTAGCCCACTCTAGCCCACTCTAGTCCACTCTAGCCAACTCTAGCCAACTCTAGCCCCCTCTAGCCCCCTCTAGCCCACTCTAGCCCACTCTAGCCCACTCTAGCCCACTCCAGCCCACTCTAGCCCACTCTAGCCCCCTCTAGCCCACTCTAGCCCACTCTAGCCCACTCTAGCCCTCTAGTCCCCTCTAGCCCCCTCTAGCCCCCTCTAGTCCCCTCTAGTCCCCTCTAGCCCACTCTAGCCCACTCTAGCCCACTCCAGCCCACTCTAGCCCACTCTAGCCCACTCTAGCCCACTCTAGCCCCCTCTAGCCCACTCTAGCCCACTCTAGCCAACTCTAGCCAACTCTAGCCAACTCTAGCCCCCTCTAGCCCCCTCTAGCCCCCTCTAGTCCCCTCTAGCCCCTCTAGCCCACTCTAGCCCACTCCAGCCCACTCCAGCCAACTCTAGCCAACTCTAGCCCACTCTAGCCCCCTCTAGCCCCCTCTAGCCCCCTCTAGCCCCCTCTAGCCCCCTCTAGCCCCCTCTAGCCCCCTCTAGCCAACTCTAGCCAACTCTAGCCCACTCTAGCCAACTCTAGGCCACTCTAGCCCACTCTAGGCCACTCTAGCCCACTCTAGCCCACTCTAGCCCACTCTAGCCCACTCTAGCCAACTCTAGCCCACTCTAGCCAACTCTAGCCCACTCTAGCCCACTCTAGCCAACTCTAGCCCACTCTAGCCCACTCTAGCCCACTCTAGGCCACTCTAGCCCACTCTAGCCCACTCTAGCCCACTCTAGCCCACTCTAGCCCACTCTACCCCACTCTAGCCAACTCTAGCCAACTCTAGCCCACTCTAGCCAACTCTAGCCAACTCTAGCCCCCTCCTATCTCCCTCCCTCATTCTCCTTAACTCCATTTCCAGACTGGGAGGAGCTTTTACTGGAGTGTAGTACTCTACTAACTCCAGTGGATGGCGCTGTCCCTGATAGTAACGTGTACCGTTTAAGGGTGACTGACTTAGCCCTGGACTCCTGCATTAACCTGGCCCAGTGGGAAACTGCGCTGGCCTATGGTGTCCAGACTCTGGAGTCATACAGGTGGGTGCAGGGGTTGGGGTGTGTGTGTGTGTGTGTGTCTGTGTGTCTGTATTTGTGTGTGTGTGTGTGTGTGTGTGTGTGTGGAAACACCAGCCTATAACCAAACCAATAATGATTTAACTCTGAATAATGTAACTGATCTGAGACGTAGGATGTTGCTGCTTCGGTGTGTGTGTGTGTGTGTGTGCGTGTGCGTGTGCGCGTGCGCGTGCGTGCGCGTCTGAGTAATTGATTCAGTTTGAAGACTAGGACTTTGCCCCTTGCCCCTGATTGGATAAGGGATCTGTCGTGGGAATCAAACATACACCCTCTGTGTACCAACATCTCCACTGGAGCGAAACATCAAATCACTTCATCAATAACAAATGGAGGAGAGTGGAGAGAGAGAGGCGTAGTAGAAAGTGGAGAAGAGGAAGGAGAGAAAGAGGAGAGAGGGAAGACCAGGGAGAGGCTATAGAATGGAGAAAAAACACAGATAACTGCTGAAATATTGAATGATCACTTTAGACAAGAACTGGAAGAATAACGCTGTACATTTCTTCGTCTTTTTTATATAAATGACAAGGGAAATACCATTTTATTTGGCTTTCTGTATCTGTACTTTTTCAAATTCAATTTTCTGTCACGAGGAGAAAACGTTTTCACAGAGATCTGTGCACTGTGATCTCCTCAGGCTTGACACAGAGAACTGTGCACTGTGATCTCCTCAGGCTTGACACAGAGATCTGTGCACTGTGATCTCCTCAGGCTTGACACAGAGATCTGTGCACTGTGATCTCCTCAGGCTTGACACAGAGATCTGTGCACTGTGATCCCTTCAGGCTTGACACAGAGATCTGTGCACTGTGATCTCCTCAGGCTTGACACAGAGAACTGTGCACTGTGATCTCCTCAGGCTTGACACAGAGATCTGTGCACTGTGATCTCCTCAGGCTTGACACAGAGATCTGTGCACTGTGATCCCTTCAGGCTTGACACAGAGATCTGTGCACTGTGATCTCCTCAGGCTTGACACAGAGATCTGTGCACTGTGATCTCCTCAGGCTTGACACAGAGATCTGTGCACTGTGATCTCCTCAGGCTTGACACAGAGATCTGTGCACTGTGATCCCTTCAGGCTTGACACAGAGATCTGTGCACTGTGATCCCTTCAGGCTTGACACAGAGATCTGTGCACTGTGATCTCCTCAGGCTTGACACAGAGATCTGTGCACTGTGATCTCCTCAGGCTTGACACAGAGAACTGTGCACTGTGATCCCTTCAGGCTTGACACAGAGATCTGTGCACTGTGATCTCCTCAGGCTTGACACAGAGATCTGTGCACTGTGATCCCTTCAGGCTTGACACAGAGATCTGTGCACTGTGATCTCCTCAGGCTTGACACAGAGATCTGTGCACTGTGATCTCCTCAGGCTTGACACAGAGATCTGTGCACTGTGATCTCCTCAGGCTTGACACAGAGAACTGTGCACTGTGATCCCTTCAGGCTTGACACAGAGATCTGTGCACTGTGATCCCTTCAGGCTTGACACAGAGATCTGTGCACTGTGATCTCCTCAGGCTTGACACAGAGATCTGTGCACTGTGATCTCCTCAGGCTTGACACAGAGAACTGTGCACTGTGATCCCTTCAGGCTTGACACAGAGATCTGTGCACTGTGATCTCCTCAGGCTTGACACAGAGATCTGTGCACTGTGATCCCTTCAGGCTTGACACAGAGATCTTTCTCGACGCCACACTTGCATAGGTGTCAATTTCCACACACATTAACTGCAAAGAAATGGCTTCTCTCATTTGTAATAACTCCAGAACAAAAATTGGAATACATATTAATAGCTTCTCCCTCCGATAACACTGTTAATTTCTCTTTCTTTCATTTTTCCATTCGATGCTGAACCTGACATTTGGTTCTGTGGTTTTAGGTGGTGGTTGACTCTCAGTCAAGTCCTTCTGTCAGTCTCTTTTAAACCAGCTCCTCCGGCTGCTAGACCGAGATACCTGAATGTTATTTCACACTGAAATTCTTCTTCTGTTGCTTCAGTCGTCTCCCAGAAATACAATTGAGAGAATGAGATTGTCTGCTTCCCTGTAGAATATTAAAAAATTCTCTGTAGTGTTTTTTTCACGTAGGCTAATTAATGTGGCTAATGTATTCACTACGCTGGCAGTTTTTTTATATAGAATTTTTAAAACTGTTGAATCAGTTTTTTTGCCTTTCTGCCATTTCTTCTGCCCTAATGCCTTTCGGCTATCTGCATAAGACCAACAAAATGATCTTTTTGTTTTAATTTCCACATGGAACAAATATTATAATAAATGTAATTGCTTTATTGCTCCACCTATCTAAATAAATTAATTAATTTGAGTGTGGGATTTTGATCCAATCGCCCTCGTGGTAATTTAAATATTTCTAGACTCTAATTATTAATACAAGGCAGTTATCACGCTCTCACATTTTGAACCCCCATTTATATGGATAAAAGTCTGCAGTATCCAGAATAATTAGCATAATTAGCATAATTGTATGGGGCGTTAATGAAGCGGAGATATTTAATTGAAATGTTTGCAGTTCTAGATTCACAAACTCAGCAGCGGGTTTTACTGTTTGTTTTACATCTTGTTATCATATCATATTGGTTCACTGGTGTCATATTGCCTCTTATAATATCTGAGATGTTTTCAGTGTTTTCTATAAGGTTCACTATTAATGGATTTTCAGACTTGTTTTTAAGGATTCATAAAGCTTAAGCTGTTTAAAATATGGAGTTTAGACCCAGGCCTCATTCTGGCCTGAACTATAGACAAAAATAAAGTAATCTAGTGCAAGTATTCAGGTAAAACAAACTCTATACAGTTTTCTAGTGTGAGTAGTTCGTAGTCACTACAAGTAGTTCGGAAACTTGAGGAAAAGACAGTTTTTAGTTATGAACATATTTCCAAAAGTGCTAGTCGATCATACTTTGTGAGAATATACAGAATGTACAATAAATAACAGCATTAGAAACAGAAAAAGTGAGCTCTCACTGAGCACTTTAAAGTCTGTCGTCCCTAGTTATTCGTTTTAATGTCTTTGTCATGTCATTTGCAATGAGATGCTTTGCTCAAAGAATATTTTATCTGTGTATCTTTGTCTGTGTGTGTTTTGTTTGTGTTGGTTTTTTGTCTGGGTGGGCTTATAAATAAATGCACAATGTCAAATATTCATGAATATTCTAAAAGCCCAATTGTGGTTCAAACTAGAAATTGATTCCATTTGTTGCATTTTTAATACGACAGTTACAGGACGAGAAGCTCTAGCAAACCAGAAGCAGTGAAAGCACAAACGCATGCACACTTTCATTTGTCGTCTTGTTTTCCCAAAGCTAGGGACATGTGGCGAAGTGTGTTCGGAGTTCTTGTGTTTACAAACAACGCAGCCACTTATTCGGGTTTTTCGATGTGTGTGTGGGTCTGTGTGTGTGTGTGTGTCTTCCTGCATGTGTAGACTGCTGACTACATGTGGTGTAATGTAGAGTTGTAGACTAGTTGTATTGTACTGAACACAGTGTAGACTTCTATCTGAATACAGCAAGGTACTATAGCTGTATCCAGTGCAGATTTCTGCTGTACCTTTTCTTCCCCAGGCTTCGTCTCACCTTCTGTCTGTCGTCAAAACCCTTTTCATCTTCATCTACCTAAATCACTTTATTTCCTGTGTTCTCTTATTCCTGCAGCCTTTTACCCTCCGTCTGCTGTCAACACAAATTTCACATCATCACTTTTCTTGGTTTCCTTCAACCCTTCTCTCCTCTCCTCCTAGTCTCTCTTTATCTTCTCCTCTTCTGCTCTCCTCTTCGGCTCTCCTCTTCGGCTCCTCCTCCTCTTCACTCCCCATTCCTTTTTTCTTAGTTTCTGCAGTGCAGTGATTTTCTGTTTCACCTGCTGATATCTGTCCCCGAGGGGAGAATACATTGAGGTTTCTGGGCGTGCTCATGCCAGCCTGTGCCTGTGTGTCGCTCTGGGTGCCAATATTCGGGAACGCTACGCCTAACACACAGTAGGGTAGGGTGTTAATAACGTGTCCGTGATGATACTATGACAGATGTCAGGCCGAACGATTTCCTTAGAACGTGTTAATAACAGAGGCTTTGCTTTAGAGAGACAGGAAGATGGGAGGTGGGGAGGGGTGGGTTAGTTACAGGACGCCATGCTTGTGGGTGTGTCTTTTCTCTGCAACTACATCCAGATTTTTCTGTGACCCAGTAGATTGAGGCTCACAGTCCTCCTTACCCACACTGCTATTGCACACACACACACACACACACACATTCTTCCCTTTTTGAAGTTCTTCAGTACGGAGGAGGGAGATGGTTGCTGGATGAATAACATACGGTCCTTCATGAGGGTCTTGTACAGGTTACTAGCACATAAACGCCACCTTCCTGGTGTAGCTTTTCTCCTGGCTCCAGGAGGAGAGGGGAATGAGGTGGATATTCTGTTCAGCTCTAGATATTCGATTGTATTGAATTCAGGGTATTGTCACTTTGCTAAAATAAACATTAAGCCATTCAAATGCAACTGAGACAAGTCTATGATTTTGAGATGAGAAAATGTATAGCTCTATCTCATTTATTCAGCATGGACGGCGTACTAACCCTTATTCTGGCAATATCGGCTGACCCGGCAATGTAGGCTAACAGTGATATGTCAATATAAGCCAACCATGGCAATATAGGCTAACCCTAACCATCAATATAGGCTAACCCTAACCATCAATATAGGCTAACCCTAACCATCAATATAGGCTAACCCTAACCATCAATATAGGCTAACCCTAACCATCAATATAGGCTAACCCTAACCATCAATATAGGCTAACCCTAACCATCAATATAGGCTAACCCTAACCATCAATATAGGCTAACCCTAACCATCAATATAGGCTAACCCTAACCATCAATATAGGCTAACCCTAACCATCAATATAGGCTAACCCTAACCATCAATATAGGCTAACCCTAACCATCAATATAGGCTAACCCTAACCATCAATATAGGCTAACCCTAACCATCAATATAGGCTAACCCTAACCATCAATATAGGCTAACCCTAACCATCAATATAGGCTAACCCTAACCATCAATATAGGCTAACCCTAACCATCAATATAGGCTAACCCTAACCATCAATATAGGCTAACCCTAACCATCAATATAGGCTAACCCTAACCATCAATATAGGCTAACCCTAACCATCAATATAGGCTAACCCTAACCATCAATATAGGCTAACCCTAACCATCAATATAGGCTAACCCTAACCATCAATATAGGCTAACCCTAACCATCAATATAGGCTAACCCTAACCATCAATATAGGCTAACCCTAACCATCAATATAGGCTAACCCTAACCATCAATATAGGCTAACCCTAACCATCAATATAGGCTAACCCTAACCATCAATATAGGCTAACCCTAACCATCAATATAGGCTAACCCTAACCATCAATATAGGCTAACCCTAACCATCAATATAGGCTAACCCTAACCATCAATATAGGCTAACCCTAACCATCAATATAGGCTAACCCTAACCATCAATATAGGCTAACCCTAACCTAGGGAATATAGGCTAACCCTAACCATCAATATAGGCTAACCCTAACCATCAATATAGGCTAACCCTAACCATCAATATAGGCTAACCCTAACCATCAATATAGGCTAACCCTAACCATCAATATAGGCTAACCCTAACCATCAATATAGGCTAACCCTAACCATCAATATAGGCTAACCCTAACCATCAATATAGGCTAACCCTAACCATCAATATAGGCTAACCCTAACCATCAATATAGGCTAACCCTAATCGTTGGATGGGTTAGAATGAACTCTTAGAGGTGCACAGCTGCTTGTTGTTACTTTATGTATGGGTACTTTGGCAATGTCTATTTCTGACATCCACATTAAATGTTTTTGAGCTAGTTAATAAGCTGTGGCAATTTGCTAACAGTTCTGTTTTTTGCTGCTTGCTAAAATGTAAACTAAACTAAATTAGCCTTTTTTTCTTGGAAACCCCAAACGGTAATTTGTATCTGCCAAGCGCCCCTGTGCCAACAGACTCCCAAGGTGGGCTCCATCCCGCGTGCTAACAGATGCACTAACAAGCGTCCTGACCTTTTTACTGCTTTACGGGATTCCAACTAAAACTGAGGAGGGTGTAATTCGAGGGTGCTACCCCCCCCCCCACGGCTGTGTTGTAATTCTAAAACCCTTCCAACAGTCGTGGAGAACTGTGGACACCAGAACTAAGGATGCCAATGGAGAATCAGATCCCAGGGAGGAAGCAATGTTGCTCATTAAAAATTATTCTGTCTTTACACATAAAAAGCACCAGCCCAGCCTCCACCCACCACTCCAGCCTCCACCCACCACTCCAGCCTCCACCCACCACTCCAGCCTCCACCCACCACTCCAGCCTCCACCCACCACTCCAGCCTCCACCCACCACTCCAGCCTCCACCCACCACTTCAGCCTCCACCCACCACTCCAGCCTCCACCCACCCATCCTGGTGCAGCAGGTCTAGGCTGTTTAGAGGTTGGAATTGGAGGTTTCGGCAGTTCTATGTATTCTATTTCTATGTGTTGCATTTCTGTCACTGCTGTTCGGAGCAGTGGGAAGGGGTGAGGATCGGGTGAGATGGGTGAGGAGTTGGTGAGATGTCCAGACGGTCACAAGTGTGCTTTTTGACTCCCAGTAGCATGCTCTGTGAAGAGGAGAGGACGATTTTACATACAATCTGTTCATCAATTTATAGGAATACTTCTCCCCCTCTGTCTTTTTCTTTCTGTCTTTCTCGCTGTCTGTCTCTCCCACCCTCTGTCTCTCCCACCCTCTGTCTCTTGTTGTCTGTCTCTCCCACCCTCTGTCTCTCCCACCCTCTGTCTCTTGTTGTCTTTCTCTCTCACTGTCTGTCTCCTCTGATGTTCTATTTCTGTGTCTGTCTCGTATGATGTCTGTTTTTCGCTGTCACTTTTTCTACCTGATTGTCTCTGTGTCGCTCTCTCTCTGCAGTTCTCTCTCTGCAGAGGGTCGGTATACCATTTTATCTGTAATTGGTGTCATTCGGGATTTAGAAGATCAGGTAAAAAAAATAAGGCTGTACCCAGTTGAACAGGAGTGATCTGGCTGACGTTGGGCTGAGTAACTGACACAAGGTGGCAGCTTGTTTCTGATGTTATTTGTGAGGGCAGATTCGTGATTAGGATTCATTGTCTTTAGCGACGACTGCATCCTTTGCAATCCCTACTGTGTGTGTGTGTGGTGTGTGTTTGTGTGTGTGTGTGTTCCTGGAGTCTGTCTATATGCATTTTTAATATTGCAGTAAAGTGGACCCAGGAGAGAGGGAGTTCTTTGTTATAGGCAGTAATCATGCTGAGGAACACTAATGTAGTGAGAGAGACAAGCTACACACACACACACACACACACACTGATACCAAGGTACAAGTCCCAACAGGCCTTAAATCAGATCGCTCTTCTACCCCCCCCCCATCATTGGCTGTTACCATGGCAACACATGGAACCCTTCTCTGTATGTGTGTGTGTGTGTCCATTCTTCTCTTACTGATGTCTGTCCTCATGGTTCCTCTCTCTCTCTCTCTCTGTCTGTCTGTCTGTCTGTCTGTCTGTCTGTCTGTCTGTCTGTCTGTCTGTCTGTCTGTCTGTGTGTGTGTGTGTGTGTGTGTGTGTGTGTGTGTGTGTGTGTGTGTGTGTGTGTGTGTGTGTGTGTGTGTGTGTGTGTGTGTGTGTGTGTGTGTGTGTGTGTGTGTGTGTGGTGAAACCTTATCACTGTTGTATGGCTGTGGTGATGAGACCGTGTGTGTGTGTGGTGAAACCATATGACTGTTGTATGGCAGTGGTGATGAGACCGTGTGTGTGTGTGTGTGTCTTAATGAGGTGTGCCGAGTACATCTCTGGGTGAGGCAGTTTCCTTATGGGCAGTACACCCGTTATCCTGGAATCGATCTCCTTCTCTGGACCTGATGAGACATAACACGGCGCTGTGAAAAACACTTTTGTAATGACATTTACTGTTTCTTTATTTACTTCTTTATTCTTCATCGTTCCGTTTGCGCGCACCACAAATCTGTCACTCTAATATGATCAATAGTCCATTTGATCCACGATTGACTTTTCTATAAATGTCAGATGGCTTCTGTCTGTTGTGGTGACATATTGTATGAATCAGCGTTGGCCTTCCCTCTAGAGACTGCAGAGGGTTTGCCTACCTGCTTATATTCAACACACCTGAATCAGCAAAATAAGGTTCTGCGGAGCATCTGATTGGTCAAATAACGTGGGTGTGTTTGAGCTGGTCTAGAACCAAAGCCTGGACATATTCATTTATTTAGCAGAAGTCTTGGCTAGCTTTATTACTGTAATCTAGAGTAAGCTACTATTTGGGTATTTCCCTGTTCTACGGTGTCTTGTGTTGTCACTGCTCTGTTCACAAGGATTAGATGCACATCAGTCCAGAAACAGCCACAGCATATGGTACAGTGACCCTACAACTCCAACCTGCTGGTTTGCCATTGTCTCAGGTTCTCCATCATGTGTGTGTGTCCGTCTTTCCCTCCCAGGCAGTACTACCCAGACCCTCACCCGGCTCACGCCATCCAGCTGATGAGAGTGGCCAAACTTCAGCACTTCCTGGGTCACCTGGAAGAGGCACAGCACACTCTGAGACAGGTGAGGTGTTTGTTACGTCTACCTCGTCCCTGTATCAGTTTACCCCCCCTGTCCACCACGCCATGTCTAGCCCGGCTCGTCAACTCTGCCTTTTGCACAATCGTTTGTATTATCCGTTTACCACTTGCACAGATGTTCTCCGCTGGTGTTGCCTCTGCACATTTGCAATTTGCTACATTGTTGAACTGAATACCTGCACATTTACTTATACATGTCCATTGCACAACCTCATACTGTGCTTTATATCTTTTTGCACTGCTCATTTGCACTTCTGGTTGGATGCAAACTGCATTTTGTTGTAATGTACTTGTACTGTTTTATGACAATTAGCTGACTCTATGCATCATATACCCTGCCTCGCAGGCCCTGCCTCGCATACCCTGCCTCGCATACCCTGCCTCTCATACCCTGCCTCGCATACCCTGCCTAGCATACCCTGCCTCTCATACCCTGCCTCTCATACCCTGCCTCTCATACCCTGCCTCGCATACCCTGCCTCTCATACCCTGCGAATGACGTTTATAGTCATTCCACTCATACAGTTATAATTACGGACGTTCCACATCACTGACTAAAAACCTCTCTGCAGGCCTATGACATCATGAAGATTACCCACGGCAACAAGCACTCGTTAACCTCTGACCTGATCAGGAAGTTGGATGAGTGTCGGGCAGAGATGGACGGCAACTAGCAATAGAGCATGAGATGTGAAATACTAACATTTTTATGTGAGGTGGGTTTTATGTTCTCTGTTAATAAAATAATATTTTCCTAAAGCTAAAACCCTTGGTGTCTTTAAACTCCTCCAGTTTGTTCATATCTGGTTAAAGAGGATATGTCCTTTAAATTGAAGCTATATTTAAATAAATAAATAAACTTTGAAAAGGTCATTTTGATGTATAATGAGTGCTCGCGATATTCTGTGTTCATGTTGGCCACTCAAACATAAATGGAGTGAACTGTGAATCCTGGCAGCCGGGAAAAAGCATTTCTCTTGCCACCATCTGTCATCGCGTGTTTGAGGAGAGATGATCGCATGTCTCAGTGAAGCCAATGGATGTGAGGTGCCAGTTTACCGTTTGATAGCAGAATGCGCTGTGCCTTCTGTTGACCAATATGGATTCTGATGCACCTTAAATACTATGATTGGTGAGTAAATGTGTGTGCCTGTGTCTCTGTGTGTGTCTGTGTCTCTGTGTGCATAATGGGGTGTGCGCGTGTCTGTGTGTGTGTGTGTTTGTGCACGCCTTTGCATAGTGGGCTGTGTGTGTGTGTGTGTCCGGGTATGTTGACAGTGTTTGGCCAACTAAGAGCCAGCATAGTGAATATGGACCGACACGGATTAGACTTCCCTGTTCCTCTCACAGACAGCATCCTGATGAGTGATGTCACATCCTGAGAGAGAATGGCGCCCAGCGTGTGTTCCTGAGGGGATAACCCTGGCTTAATGACTGTTAGGATAGAGCAGCGGCGTGTTTAGGGGAAACGTGTTGTGTTTGTCGGATTAGCTGAGAGGGCTACTTTAGTGTCTATCTGTCCTCATTTTCCCTGTGTTAGTTTAGCAGAGTGGCCTCTCACTCGTCATCTGGCTGTGCTCGAACTCCACTTCCCCTGGTAAACCTGATGATGGACGCTGGTCTGATCTGTGGACTGGGTTTCTGTCTATATCCTATCTAACTCTACGGCGTGCTCTTCTAGCAGGTTTGGCTAATGTCGTTATTCATAGCGTTTAACTACGGTAACTTTCCAATTGTTCGCTTTTCCAGATGTCCTGGTTCAAGAACGACCAATTCACCTCCTTTGTGCGTAACAATTTTTTCGTTCTGTATTCAGGGAATTCGTGAGAGTTTTTCTATTAAAATGTTGTAGCAGGTCTTCGGAACATTTAAAAATCTGCTGTGAATTTCACTGCATAGAACAAATATCACGTACATCACAATACTGCTTTATTATGCGGCCTTCGTGACATACAGAGAAGCTCACAGATTTGTTGTGTTGGACGTGAAATGGTTCTAGTCTTAATTGTGACCAATCCGAAGCTGTCTAATAAGACTTTAACTGAAGACTTTATGAGCACATGTGGTATTTCATGCCTGGTCTGTAATGAGCGGGGTAACACATTCTAGCACATCCGGGTTATAGTCCAGTTGGTCTATGCTGTCTTGGTTGAGGTTGGGATTTGTAATATACCCCCTGTGCTTCTGGACAGGTATACAGTGGACCACTTCTATAATCATCTCTCTTTGCTTTTCCGTTTCTACTATTATATTGGATTCATGCTATTTCTTCCCTTCAGCCTCACTTCAGTTTCCATTCTGAGAGATTCTGATTCTTTTATTCCTGTCACAACCCCTTCTATCCCCCCCTCTCTCTCTCCCTCTCACACACCTCCCCTCTCTCTCCCTCTCACTTTCACACACCTCACCTCCCTCTCTCTCTGTGTCTCTCATTCTCTCACTTTCACATACCTCACTCTCTCTCTCTCTGTGTCTCTCTCTTCCTCTCTCTGTGTCTCTCTCTTCCTCTCTGTTTCTCTCTCTTCCTCTCTCTGTGTCACTCTCTCCCTCTCTTTCACGCACCTCACCTCCCTCTCCTTCTCACTTTCACACACCTCACCTCCTCCTCCTTCCCTCGCTCTCCATGATGAGTTGTGTCTGGGAGCCGAGCCAGGGAGCCTGGAGCAATCAAAGCCTCATCACTCCAGTCCTTTGCTTTTTATTTCTGTCTCTTCCGTCTTTCTCCATCTGCCCCCCTGCATATCTCTTTCCCAAACGCTTATTCTCTCTCTCTCCTCCTGTGTCACGTTCTCTCGGGAATGAGTCAGTTTAATCATTTTAGAGCTACATCCTCATCTAGAGACCACCTACCATATGAAGGCCTGTTTCTCTGTCCCTGTGGAAGGGTTTTACGAGCAGGAAGTTCACAGCTCAAATCACATCTCTAGATTATGTATCATTTTAGCATTACACCAACCCTAGCTAATTTCCTTCTTGATTATATCCTGTCATCTCTCTATTTATTTAACCCAAATACTAATTATTACATAGGGAGGCTCTGGGTTTCCGTCCGGCTCCTCAACAGAACTGCAGGGACCTCTCCACTCTCTTCCTGGCAGACCTGTCCACTTTCTTCCTGACAGACTTGTCCACTCTCTTCCTGACAGACCTCTCCACTCTCTTCCTGACAGACCAGTCTACTCTCTTCCTGACAGACTCTCTATCTCCATCTATATTATCTCTTGCTCACAACTTGCTCAACTCTTTGTCTTTTTTTCCTGTCTTTCCCCCCTCGTTCTCCCCCTCCGCCTTATATCCTCTGTTCTTCTGTCCTTCTACCCAGGGCCTCTCACCCCATTCCTGTGACTTGGGACAGGGCTTCTCTTCTGCTCTCGGTGATCAAAGCAGGTGTCAAAACCAACTTTCCGTCTGGGGGCTGAGAACATTGACGCCTGATTTCCCACCTACACACTCTTTCTTTGAAACTCTTTTTTTGGTAATGGAATTATTATAATAATTGCGTAGCAACATTAATATTTCAAACACATTCTTAAGACAACAAAAGCTCAGTCGGTTTCTATATCGCAGGCCCTAATAATGCTTCCCTTTCATTTGGCAACTTGAATTACTGAGGATGCATTCACACAAGCAGCAGCCTCTAGTGAGTGTAGAGGCAGAGTGGAGGCAGTAGTCTCTAGTGAGTGTGGAGGCAGTAGCCTCTAGTGAGTTTGGAGACAGCAGTCTCTAGTGAGTGTGGAGGCAGCAGTCTCTAGTGAGTGTGGAGGCAGCAGTCTCTAGTGAGTGTGGAGGCAGCAGCCTCTAGTGAGTGTGGAGGCAGCAGTCTCAAGTGAGTGTGGAGGCAGCAGTCTCTAGTGAGTGTGGAGGCAGCAGTCTCTAGTGAGTGTGGAGGCAGCAGTCTCTAGTGAGTGTGGAGGCAGCAGTCTCTAGTGAGTGTGGAGGCAGCAGTCTCTAGTGAGTGTGGAGGCAGCAGTCTCTAGTGAGTGTGGAGGCAGCAGTCTCTAGTGAGTGTGGAGGCAGCAGTCTCTGAGTGTGGAGGCAGCAGAGTGTGGAGGCAGCAGTCTCTAGTGAGTGTGGAGGCAGCAGTCTCTAGTGAGTGTGTGGAGGCAGCAGTCTCTAGTGAGTGTGGAGGCAGCAGTCTCTAGTGAGTGTGGAGGCAGCAGTCTCTAGTGAGTGTGGAGGCAGCAGTCTCTAGTGAGTGTGGAGGCAGCAGTCTAGTGAGTGTCAGTCTCTAGTGAGTGTGGAGGCAGCAGTCTCTAGTGAGTGTGAAGGCAGCAGTCTCTAGTGAGTGTGGAGGCAGCAGTCTCTAGTGAGTGTGGAGGCAGCAGTCTCTAGTGAGTGTGGAGGCAGCAGTCTCTAGTGAGTGTGGAGGCAGCAGTCTCTAGTGAGTGTGGAGGCAGCAGTCTCTAGTGAGTGTGGAGGCAGCAGTCTCTAGTGAGTGTGGAGGCAGCAGTCTCTAGTGAGTGTGGAGGCAGCAGCCTCTAGTGAGTGTGGAGGCAGCAGCCTCTAGTGAGTGTGGAGGCAGCAGCCTCTAGTGAGTGTGGAGGCAGCAGCCTCTAGTGAGTGTGGAGGCAGCAGCCTCTAGTGAGTGTGGAGGCAGCAGTCTCTAGTGAGTGTGGAGGCAGCAGTCTCTAGTGAGTGTGGAGGCAGCCGGTTATCTATGTGAATAACTTGTGACAACTGTGGACATATGTTATAGAAAATACATGTGATTGATGTGACTGCTGTCAAACGTTTGGGCTTAATTAAGTGGATAAAATGACAACACAAGCAGCCTCCAATGCAATTCTTTATTTACAGCAATCCTTTATTTACAGCGATCTTTTTCATAACCATCAACTTCTCCAAAGTACCCCTGACGGCAGTTACATGCAGACAGTCGCTGTTCGGTCCAGCTTATTGATTTTCCTTTTTTCAAAACGTGTTTATTTTTCTCTCGTGTCTACATTCGGAATACAACCCTAGCAACCGGCAAAATGTACAAAACCAGACAGATCGCCTCACACTGAGGCGCGGCTAGCATGGTATGCTACTGTGGCTAAATCTCAGTATTATTGTATTTTCATTTATTCATTATGGCCGAATACCAACTCGAAATATGAAACGCTCAAATGAGGATTTCACTTCCTATACTGGAGCTTAGACCAAACTAGGTCACGTGACCGGTTTTTATTTTTATTTTTTACATAGCACATTTCTGTGTACAAGTTGTGTCACGAAGCACTTCGCTGACATCGTGTGTGTGACATCATCAACAAGCTTCAGACCAATCCCCAGAACCACATATCAAGAGAGCAAAGACCCTCTTTGTTTTACAATACAGAAACCACATCATTCAATCTCTGTAGATCTTTGTGTTAACCTTTAGAGGGCAGAGCATAAAACTGATCCTAGACCAGCCACCAGGGACTCTATTGCAATCAATCAAACAGGCCCCTCAAATCTCGCAAGAAGATGGTAAAAGTACAGACAGAACCAGTGGGTAAAAAATAAGAGCTCAAATACAGACGAGTGTTTATATCTAGAGTATGAAATGTATTCTGCATATATGTACAAGTATTTTTATATGCATAGGACCTGTTCAGACCATAAGGTGGAAAATAAATTAGACAATATTATAACTCTCTGCTCCTACATTCCTTCATGCCTCCTGATCTATATAAATAACATCCTTAATTCATGACCATAAAAGCCGGAGGTCCGGTTAAAACGTTGTGGAGTGCCGGTGAAAATTCTCCAGATATTACCTTTTATTTATACAAGCCTTTCGGCACATTCAAGCGCACTGAAAATTTAAAAATAAGTTCATGATGAAGAAGCATGTGTCAAAGTTGTTTTAGGAAACGGGCTATATATATATATATATATATATATATTTGTACAAACATTTAGATCTGAAAGTCTCAAGCACCATATATATTAACACAAGATGAGCAAAGAGAGTGCCCCATGACAGTGGAACCAGGCAAAGGCAGGTGTACCTAGGACAGCCTCACGTTTATTAGGAGCTTCCTGTAATGGCAGCATTTCCATCTTTATTTTCCCTCCATCCTTTTAACCCACCTGGCTTGAGACGTCAGCCATCTCTCTCTGTCATTTTGTATGAGTAGGAGCTGATGGGTTGTTGACTACGAGTATTGTAAGCCCCAACTGAATATTTTAGTTGCCCCAATAGCCTGAGGGGTGACAAGGAAATCTCTGAGCTTGCAGAGAGACCATGTTTGTTGTTTGGGCTTTAGCTGCCATCCCCCTGTTTTGGGTTAGTGCTCCACCTGTAATCAACATGTTCAAACAGATCTCTCTCCTAATGGATCTCTACATCCCACAGTCTAAAGCTCTGTGTGGTCCCACTGTCCTCAGGAAATCGAAAACACACATGTAACACTTGCTCTGTTGTATCTCACAGAACAATACAGTTAAAACCACCGGAAACATCTAGTCAGTAAGGATAAACACTGAGCATAACATATACCTTGTTTCTTTTCCTGGCGTCTTTTTTCCCAGCTAGCACCATCTGTACACAAATCGACGGGAATTGATTCCGATACGAAAGTGTTCGCAAGGCACTTGTCTTTAGTAAATTGGGTGGCGTAATCAGGTGGCGTAATCGGGTGGCGTAATCTCTTCTCTGTCCTATGTTACTGTTGCCGTCCTTTAGCCACACTCTATTGAAATCAAGTCTGTATTTACAAACTCCGACAACTCTTCGATAAAACAGTTCTTCCTGTCTGCTGGGAGATGAACTCCTCCTTTAAAACCCCTTTTTTCCACTTCCTCCTCGTCGTACCTCCATATCATCTTTAAAAAATTGAAATCACGTCCCCGGCCACACGATCTCCGACTGCCCTGCAACTCCTCATGGAAATCAATCCCTCTCTTCCAGCAGCAGCTGTTATTGGTAAACCGTCCTGGTGATGTGTGGCCTGTCCACCTGTCTACTTGCGCCGACATGTGACATCAAAGCAGGTGACCATCATGAGGTGTGCTTTGCAGAAGTTGACCCTGGTTTCCAGACGGTCCGTCGCCACTTCCAGGGACTCCAGGTACTCCAAAGAGTCTACCTCAAAGGTCTGCTGCACGTCAACTACAGAACGGAGACAGACAGTGTACGTTTGGATATTTTCACTTAGGGGTGTACTCACTTGGGTCGCTAGGCGGTTTAGACATTAATAGTTGCCTGTGGAGTTATGTGGAGGGGACAGCAAATGTACACTGTTATACCAGCTGTACACTCACCACTTTACCTTGTAGCGAAGTGTCATTTCTTCAGTGTTGTCAAATGAAAATATATAATTAAATGTTTACAAAAATGTGAGGGGTGTACTCACTTGTGTGAGATACTATATGTCTGTATGTGCAGTGTTTATGTGTAGCCATATCAATAGCAAGGTAGCAGGTTTGAATGTGCAGCCTGATGGAAGATGGCAACAACTTACACACACACACACTTCTACCCAAACACACACTTACATTCATTGGTCCATTTGTCTGGCTCCATCATTAGATGCTGCTTTGTTTGTTCCAGCTCTTTCTTTAGCCAGTTGTACTTGGCTCTGACCTCGGAGATTCGCTGCTGCCTGTGTTCTAAGATCATCAGCTTAGCACTGAAATACACCACGTCCTGATAGAGAAAGAGACAAGAGGGAGAGAGAGAAGAGAGAGCGTTTGGAGATGAACGGAAAGAAAGAGAGAGGGTGGAGAGGGATTGTGGGTATGGGTGAATAAAGAGAAATAATCAACGCATCAGGAATTCAGCCAGAATGGTCTGTGAAGCTGCTTATTTGGCGGAGAATAGAGAGTTGTGGAGCAGCTCCATGTTAGCCAGATATACCAGTAGATATACCAGTAGATATGCCAGTAGATATGCCAGTAGATATGCCAGTAGATATGCCAGTAGATATACCAGTAGATATACCAGTAGATATGCCAGTAGATATACCAGTAGATATGCCAGTAGATATGCCAGTAGATATACCAGTAGATATACCAGTAGATATGCCAGTAGATATACCAGTAGATATACCAGTAGATATGCCAGTAGATATGCCAGTAGCTATACACCAGTAGATATACCAGTAGATATGCCAGTAGATATACCAGTAGATATACCAGTAGATATGCCAGTAGATATACCAGTAGATATGCCAGTAGATATGCCAGTAGATATGCCAGTAGATATGCCAGTAGATATGCCAGTAGATATACCAGTAGATATACCAGTAGATATACACCAGTAGATATGCCGGTAGATATGCCGGTAGATATGCCAGTAGATATGCCAGTAGATATGCCAGTAGATATGCCAGTAGATATGCCAGTAGATATACCAGTAGATATACACCAGTAGATATACACCAGTAGATATACACCAGTAGATATACACCAGTAGATATACACCAGTAGATATACACCAGTAGATATACACCAGTAGATATACACCAGTAGATATACACCAGTAGATATACACCAGTAGATATACACCAGTAGATATACACCAGTAGATATACACCAGTAGATATACACCAGTAGATATACACCAGTAGATATACACCAGTAGATATACACCAGTAGATATACACCAGTAGATATACACCAGTAGATATACACCAGTAGATATACACCAGTAGATATGCCAGTAGATATGCCAGTAGATATACCAGTAGATATGCCAGTAGATATGCCAGTAGATATGCCAGTAGATATGCCAGTAGATATGCCAGTAGATATACCAGTAGATATACCAGTAGATATGCCAGTAGATATGCCAGTAGATATGCCAGTAGATATACCAGTAGATATGCCAGTAGATATGCCAGTAGATATACCAGTAGATATACGCCAGTAGATATACACCAGTAGATATACGCCAGTAGATATACGCCAGTAGATATACGCCAGTAGATATACGCCAGTAGATATACGCCAGTAGATATACGCCAGTAGATATACGCCAGTAGATATACGCCAGTAGATATACGCCAGTAGATATACGCCAGTAGATATACGCCAGTAGATATGCCAGTAGATATACCAGTAGATATGCCAGTAGATATGCCAGTAGATATACCAGTAGATATATGGCATCAGGTCCAAGTCACTTAAAATAATTTTATACTGAATCTGATTCATAAGCAACAACAACAAATACAATCATATTAGACTTCAGGTGTTTTGAAAAAAATGTTATTTGTCCTCTACCATGTCATCGTTCTCTATCCATTCTCCTGTCTTTCTATCCTCCTTTCTACTTCTTACTCCACCCACCTCCCTTCAGCTCTCTCACCTTGTTGGCTTTTGCCCTTCTCTTCTGCAGACGCTCCACATCGTCGATCTCATACACTTTAATTTCAAATGGTTCTGCCGTTCCCCTGGGGGCGGGGCGCAGCGGTCCGTCTACCCAGCGTGCACCTGGGCTGGTGGCCGGTTTCCTTACCGGAGACGGTGAGTCCAGGGTCAGGCTGGGGATTAACCGGCGCCGTTGGGTACCTGGATGAGGAGAAAGGAGGGGTTGAGGAGAAAGGAGGGAGTTAGTGGCTGAGAGGGAGTGACCAGTAGAGGGATAGAGGGGAGTTACGGCTAATATGGTTCTTTTAAGCTCTTTGTCTTCGTGTCCTACAGAAAGGTCACATAGAGAGATGCATACCAACACACCACCAGTCAGACCATGTGACTGTCTACTGCAGCAGGACACAGACAGAGAGACAGGGTGACAAATACTATATGACAGTGGAGGGGTGTAGGGGGTATGTTCAGACAGTGGAGGGGGGTAGGGGGTATGTTCAGACAGTGGAGGGAAATGGACTAAGATTGAGCTCAAATCCAGTCAATTCCTGAGCAGTCCCACCCCATCATATCATGCAGAACAACCCATTATATCATGCGGTACAACCCATCATATCATGCAGAACAACCCATTATATCATGCGGTACAACCCATCATATCATGCGGTACAACCCATTATATCGTGCAGTACAACACATCATATCGTGCGGTACGACGCATCATATCATGCGGTACAACCCAGCAAGCAAAGGCATGCAGCTTTAAAGCAGCCAACCTGTGCTGTTGTTTCTCTTCTTGCTGTTTTTCAGGCTGCGGCGGCCGCTACTGCTGGTGGCTGAGCTGTGTTCGCTCAGGGAGTCCTGGGCCGACGATGTGCTTCCCGTGGCCTCGCTGTCCCTCAGCATGCTCTCGTAGCCACTGCTTCCCCCACTGTGGTAGAACAGGGCTGTTTTCCCCATGGCTGGAGGCAGCTCTCCGCTCAGGACACTGCTGTTGTCACTAGCGTGGCCGCTGCTGCAGCGATGGGGGCGCCGGGGGGCCGTGATCATACTGTAGGGAGACGGGAGTGTATGGACCACCACCGGTCTCTCCTCTCCCTGTGCTCCTCCTATACTTCCACCCGCGCCGGCACCTCTCTCCTCCCCTGCATCGGAACCTCCTGCTCGGTTGTGACCAGTCGAACGAGTGCCTCCGCTACCCTGGAGAAGTTCGGAGATGCGTCCATTGACGGCTCTCAGAGGCAGCTTGGCGGCCAGGCTTCCTCCTCGGCTGCGACTCAGAGACTGAGTGGACCAGGAGCTGGGTGCCTGGTTCTGTCCCTGGAAAGAGGCCTGACTCTGTGGCTGGGTCTGTGGCTGTTGCGCCGTCTGGGCCTTTCCATTAGGAGGCAGGCTGGAGCTCCGGTTGTCTGCTTGGTGCAGAGACTTGGTGGAGAAGCTGAGTGTCTTGGTGCTGGAAGCCGACAGGCTCCGGGACTTAGGGCTTGCCAGCAGCTTGCCAACCGCTGAGACCTTAGACTGGTTGGACTTTGGCGACTGGGAAGAGCTACCTGGGCTGGACCCATTTCGGTTAGAAGAAGAGGACACTGAGCCGCCACGGGTCAAGCTGCGTCCGGCACGAGGCGTGGTGGAATCCCCTTTACTGCTCCCTCCAACTGTTCCCTTCCAGCCGAGGCTGTCCCCTCTCTCGAGTGAGAGGCAGTCGTAGTGGGTGCTGTGAGCGCTGTGAGGTCCGTGCGTGCGACCCAGAGAATTGGTTCTGTTAGCCAGCTGCTCTAATTTGGCACTAAACAACCTGCTGCTCTCCACATTGCACCCCTTCTGTTTCCCTTCGCTGCCTCTAACTACACCAAGGTCCTCAGGAGTGCTCCCCAGGAAGGAGAGACCATGGCTGGCTGCATGCAAGGGACTGAGGGGATCTGCTACCCGGTTTCTCTGGTCCAGGCTGGACTTGCGTACCGGAGGAAGGGGTGGAATCCCTTTCTGGCGGGAAAACAGGCCTTGTTTCCCTGATGGCACCCGCCGGTCCAGGGTGGCCCAAGGACTCGAAGGGGTGGAGGTGGTGACTCCGAGGCATCGGGTCTCCGCCCATCCTCCAACGGCAGCATAGTGCGGTGAGTTGCCATCCAGGCCGTCGTGCCGGTTGAGCCGGTGCCAGCCGCGCGGCAGACTGCCAGTACGCAGGATGTCAGCCAGACTGTCCCCAGGGCTGACCAGCACCATCTCGCAGCCGTCCACCACCCTCTGACAGGAGTCCGGAGAGGAGCCTGCCTCCCCGCTACTGGAACTGTGTCTGTCTCCCCCGTACCCACTGTCACCTCGACTGCCTCTGTTGCCCAGGAGCTTGTCTGTCTTTACCAGAGACTCCACTACCCTCTTCTCTGGCTTCACCTCACACACCAGCTCTTTGGGCCTCACATCCATTCCCTCTCTTTTCATCCAGGGGTCTTCAAAGCTGAGCTCATGGGACATGGAGGCCAGTACCGGGGTTGGGGTAGGCCTGGTTGGGTCCTTGGGCAGCAGATGGGCGCTGGTAAGGGAGAGGATGGGGGGCTCCTGTATGACCATGGGTTTGACGACCACACAGGGTTGGCCTGTGGTGTTGGTTTGGAAGGGGACAAAGTTTGTGGAGGCCCCCAGCATCTGCATGTTGGAGAGGGTGATGCTGGTCTTACCTAGGGAGGGGGGCAGTCTCTTCAGTTTATCCATAGTCATGGTGCGTTTCTCACTCTCACTTTCCCTAAATTTCTCATCTCCAAAGAATTCCACTTTGCTGCCTGGGGTGTTCCTTCCTCCAGGACCATGGGGCGCTTGGTCTGGTTCCTCTGGGTCGGCCAGAGCCTCACCATGTCCGTGGGACTGGCTGAAGCTGTGAAGGGACTGGTCCCCGTCGCTCCCGGCACTCAGCTCACTCAGCCACGATGAGACGGAGGACCTTCGGTTAGAAGCCGCCGCCCCCGCTTCTCCTTCTCCGCGAAGCTTTGCCATGCTGACCTCCGCCATGGCGATCACCCCGGCGGAAGAGGCGGTTGTCACGGTGACCATCCGTGTGCTAGTGGCAATGACAGCTGTGCTCTCATAGCGGTCCAGCTCACTGACACCGCTGATGGCCGAAACGGGGCGGGACACAGAGGCCATGGCGGCGACGGAACAGTCACTGCTGAAGCTGATGATGCTGGCCGGACGGTCCTCACCATCCAGGGGGATGACCAGCTCGTCTTCCCCCAGAGAGAACGTGTCTGCCGGGGTAGAGAAGGGATTGGGGCCTGGAACTATGTGAGGGGAGCATAGAATGAGGGTATACAGTAGGAATTGAACATACATTTTTGGAACGACATTCGCATTAGTTGTAAACCTCTGATGAAGTCCAGTTGTTAAAGACATGGTCTTACCCTCCCGGCGTCCATCCAGCGGTATTTGAGGGACGTCATCGTCACAGAGAGTTTCAGCCGACCCCAGGCTGGCGGACAAGGAGTTGGCGCGCTTAAGGACCTTGGGACTCCCCACGGACGAGGTCCTGGACAGACACTCTGGCTGCAGCAGGGATTCTGTCGAGGACCTCCCACTGTCTGCAGCCAGGTTGTCTGCAGCATATAGACTCTGGCAGGACAGAGGGGGTGTTCCCGGCATCACGCCCTTCTGGGTGTAGACCTGAATGATGAACATATGTAGTGGATTAGGTGGCATGGCCCAACTCAACATTTATTTAAACATACATTTCTGTTTTCGCATCCTTAGGTGATGATGAGTCAATGTAAAGTTGAATCCAATTTGGTGCTTAGTCAATGCCAAGTCGATGCCAAGTCAGTGTAAAATTTGAGCCAAGTCGATGCCAAGTCAAAGCCAATACAATGCCAAGACAATGATAACTCTATGCCAGGTCGAAGACAATTCTATGATGAGTTATGCCAAGTCAAAGCCAATTTGACGATAAGTCGATGCCAAGTCGACAAAGTATAATTCAACACCAACAGTGAATAATACAAACTAGAGAGTATGCTAGACCGTTTACCTTGCAGCGCAGCGAGGGTGACTGAGGAGGCCTGTAGTCCGAGGTCCTGGAAAGAGAAGCAACGCCGAGCCGAGGAGAGCCCAGGGGGCGGGGCTTGCCATCACTGCTACTGCCCGTGCTCAGAGACTCGCGGCTATCAATCAAGCAAAAACATATTCCGACGGAAACATTTATACGAATTCGGGAGAGAAGCTGTAGCAGTGTCACACGCATAACCTTAGAAGTGATCACATGAAACGAATACCAAGAAAACAAGCCAAGTGACCTGTCCTGCAAGCCGGTGCTCTGGGTTCTCCGGAGTGGGTTGATGTTCCCGTGACCCGATCCACCGCTGACAGACACACTCAGACCCTCTATAATGGTTTTGGCCATCTCTGCTTCCTCCAGCACCTCCCTGAGCTCCTGAAGCTGTTGGTCATTGGACATCCTCTTCTGAGTCTCCACCACCACCTCCACCCCTCTGTTAGGCCCTGCCTCCGGCCCGCTGTTAGCCTGCACCTGTTCAAACTGGAATTTGGGCACCTCCTCGCTTCCGTCAATGCACTCCAGACGCTCCTGCAGCTCAGCGAAGGTGTTACACTTCAGACACTCCGCCACTTCCTCTGGCAAAGGGGGCAGAGTCTGGCCCATGGAGTGCAGGAGTGGAAGCAAAGGCTGGGTGAGGGTGGTAAGGGGCTGGATCTGTGTATGGGCTGGCTGGATCTGTGTATTAGCTGGCTGGATCTGTGTATGGGCGGGCTGGATCTGTGTATTAGCTGGCTGGATCTGTGTATGGGCGGGCTGGATCTGTGTATTAGCTGGCTGGATCTGTGTATTAGCTGGCTGGATCTGTGTATTAGCTGGCTGGATCTGTGTATGGGCGGGCTGGATCTGTGTATTAGCTGGCTGGATCTGTGTATGGGCAGGCTGGATCTGTGTATTAGCTGGCTGGATCTGTGTATGGGCGGGCTGGATCTGTGTATGGGCTGGCTGGATCTGTGTATGGGCTGGCTGGATCTGTGTATGGGCTGGCTGGATCTGTGTATTAGCTGGCTGGATCTGTGTATTAGCTGGCTGGATCTGTGTATTAGCTGGCTGGATCTGTGTATTAGCTGGCTGGATCTGTGTATGGGCGGGCTGGATCTGTGTATTAGCTGGCTGGATCTGTGTATTAGCTGGCTGGATCTGTGTATTAGCTGGCTGGATCTGTGTATGGGCTGGCTGGATCTGCAATGTTTGTTGCTGAGTTGGTGACGTCGGAAGCAGCACAGACTCTGCTTCGCCCTTCAGCAGATCCGGGACGATTTGGCTGAACTCCGGCGGGCCCTCGTTGTCCGTCAGCTCGCGGTCTGAGATGGCGTCCCCCCCGGGTCCCACGTAGATGACGGTGTCGCACGACTGTTCGCTGCTGGAGTAGTCGTCCGGATCGCTCGGCAGGTGCAGCAGAGGAAGGTCGGAGTCGGCCGCGCCACGGGAGTGGAACGGCCTAAGGTGTGTGGGGCGACGCATTCGGCCCTCCTCACACGAACTCTCACCCCCTGAGGAACTGGACGTGTACTGCTGCGAAAACAAGGAGAGGATGTAGAAATGGAGGTTTTTATATGAACGAGTTGCGGTCTACTTTTCCTAGACAAGTTTAAGTCTATCAATAAGGACATGCATGTCCAAGTAAATGTGTAATGTGTCAAGTAATATCACGTACTGTACATGCATATTATGTAACGAATGTAATATGTAAATGACTTCTTTACGCGACGAACCAATACATTCACTTTCGGCTTTATTGACGAATTGATCATGTAGTTACCATGGTGACTTTGGTCTTCTTTTTCTTCATGCGCAGGACACGCGAGGCAATCTGGATTGTAGACAGCGTGTCGGAGAAGTTGCTAGGCAACGAGGAGATGTGAGCGATCATGGTGGTGCGACAGTTCATGTTGCCTAGCGACTCTCTGAGGAGCATCGTCAGCTTGCTCTCCCTGTAACACACACACACAATGTAGTTCTCACACACAAACATCTAGTTATCACACATACCCATCTAGTTCTCACACACAAACACATCTAGTTACATCACCGACACACACACACATCTAGTTATTACATACACATCTAGTTTTTACAGATATTTTCTATATTACACACACACACACACACACACATTTAGTTAAATCACACAAACATCAAATGAGTTTACATACATGTACACACACATTTTTATATATATATATATAATTACATACGTTATGTATGTTAAATACACACAAACACAGCCATGAGCACACATGCACACAAGCATACACACTGGGGTTTTTGCATGTCCATTCCAGCCAAACATGCTCCCCTCTACACCAATCAGTCATGTTCCCCACTACACCAATCAGAGGCAGGTCATGCTCCCCTCTACACCAATCAGAGGCAGGTCATGCTCCCCTCTACACCAATCAGAGGCAGGTCATGCTCCCCTCTACACCAATCAGAGGCAGGTCATGCTCCCCTCTACACCAATCAGAGGCAGGTCATGCTCCCCTCTACACCAATCAGAGGCAGGTCATGCTCCCCTCTACACCAATCAGAGGCAGGGCATGCTCCCTCTACACCAATCAGAGGCAGGTCATGCTCCCCTCTACACCAATCAGAGGCAGGTCATGCTCCCCTCTACACCAATCAGAGGCAGGTCATGCTCCCCTCTACACCAATCAGAGGCAGGTCATGCTCCCCTCTGCACCAATCAGCGGGGCCTCAGCGTTTCTCTGTGTAATGGAACAGATGGGACAGTAGCTCCCTGTGTGAATGGGAGTTTATTTAACACTCCTCCTGGGTTGGTAATGTGACTAATAGGCTGTGTGTGTGTGTTTACAATAAGACTGAGTTGCTTTCTGTAGATGTTATACCCATGATTAAATAAGAGAGACTGAACTATCTGCCCTGCAGAAGGAAGGCAGGGAGTGAGATATGGAAACAGGGTGATTAAGGCTAAGATTAGTGGCTAAGATTAATGAAGAGTTCTCTTTCCAGCTCTTTTCCCTCTTGCTCACTTCTACCTCCCCCCGTCTTTTTCCTTCAAACTCTGTCTCTAAGTTATTCCTCCCTCTCTCCTGTCTCTCATATTTATTCTCTCGCAGGCCTCGTCTCTCTCTTAATAAATATGGTGCCGAACGTATTTTTTACAGTCTTGGGTAAATGAAAATAAGCACCATCAGTTAACGGGCTTTAGATAAAGCCCGGAAACCTCTCTCTCCTCTCACCACACTAGTCTTTTTATCTCAGCAACTTCAGCAGGTGTTTAACCATTCTAATCGGATGAAAGAGAGTAAATGTCACCCAATGCATTATTAATACGCGTGTTAATAATGCAGAATGGAGCCAGGGCACACAGGAAATATCTCCTGGTTGAATTATGTGCACATTTGAGCTTTCTGTCTAATGAATATATCTGCAATGATTAGTAGGTTTAAACCAAACATTTGAATGGATTAAAAGTCTACTGTTAATATTTAATCGATGATATATTGTCTAAAATAATATTAAGTTAATGTTTACAAATTCAAATTACAGTTCAGATTGGTTATTCAAAAAATATATGTGTACTTGGTCACATGACATATATGTGTACTTGGTCACATGACATATATGTGTACTTGGTCACATGACATATATGTGTACTTGGTCACATGACATATATGTGTACTTGGTCACATGACATATATGTGTACTTGGTCACATGACATATATGTGTACTTGGTCACATGACATATATGTGTACTTGGTCACATGACATATATGTGTACTTGGTCACATGACATATATGTGTACTTGGTCACATGACATATATGTGTACTTGGTCACATGACATATATGTGTACTTGGTCACATGACATATATGTGTACTTGGTCACATGACATATACGTGTACTTGGTCACATGACATATACGTGTACTTGGTCACATGACATATGCGTGTACTTGGTCACATGACATATACGTGTCCTTGGTCACATGACATATATGTGTCCTTGGTCACATGACATATATGTGCCCTTGGTCACATGACATATGTGCACTTGGTCACATGACATATGTGTCCTTGGTCACATGACATATATGTGTACTTGGTCACATGACATATACGTGTACTTGGTCACATGACATATGCGTGTACTTGGTCACATGACATATACGTGCCCTTGGTCACATGACATATACGTGCCCTTGGTCACATGACATATACGTGCCCTTGGTCACATGACATATATGTGCACTTGGTCACATGACATATATGTGTACTTGGTCACATGACATATATGTATACTTGGTCACATGACATATGCGTGTACTTGGTCACATGACATATACGTGCCCTTGGTCACATGACATATACGTGCACTTGCTCACATGACATATACGTGCCCTTGGTCACATGACATATACGTGCACTTGGTCACATGACATATACGTGTACTTGGTCACATGACATATACGTGTACTTGGTCACATGACATATACGTGTACTTGGTCACATGACATATACGTGTCCTTGGTCACATGACATATATGTGTACTTGGTCACATGACATATATACTTGTTAGGGATGTGTTTGCTGCCGTTGACCAGAGCCAGAATGACGTTTCCCAGGGCAGACAGAGTCAGACACAGGCCGGCTGCTGGGGCAGAACTGCTGACATCCCTGGCCTTCACAACTCCTCCTCCACCCGGCACCTTCACACAGCTGCCCAAGTCAATCAGATGGAGTCTGCTACGACCTCCGGACACTGCAGAGAGACACGGGGAGACGAGAGAGAGACGGGGGAGAGAGAGACAGGAGGAGACGAGAGACAGCGGAGAGAGAGACAGGGGGAGAGAGGAAAGAGAGATATGGGAGAGAGAGAGGAGGAGAGAGAAGGGAGAAGGGAAAGGGGGAGAGAGATACAGTGGAGAGAGGAGAGAGAGAGAGACCAGGAGAGAAAGACAGAAAAGGGAGAGGAGAGACGAGTGAATTTAGTAATTGTGATGTGTGACTACTATTTTTACAGGGTGATTCCTCCAAACACACAGGTGCACACACACTCACGCACACACACAGGTATAATCATACACAATCTCAATACACACAAATAACCCTAATTGGTCCAGGGTAAAACACGTCTGGCTGTGACGGCACTCTCTAACGGGGTACAAAGTTAGAACTGCCTCGGGCAGCAATTCAAGCTGACAGGTGTCTTTTTCTACCAGTTTGGCACATCTGGTTCCTGGAATGTATGCATTTCTTTCTTGGCAAAGTTGCACAAGCTAAGTCAAGATATATGGGCAGTGTTGGTAAACAGAAACATTCACATCTTGTCACAGATTTGAAACTGGATTACGGTCTGGATTTTGATTGGGCAGTTTGGAACACTGGGTTTGTCATTTTTAACCAATCCACTTGAGTCTCGGCTGGGTGTTTGGGATCAATATATTGGCCCATAGGTCTCTAGAGTTGATTTATTTCAAGGATTTTTTTAATAACTGTCTCTATCCATCAATTCTGCCCTCAACAGAGATTTCAGTCCCTGCCAATGAAAATAAAGACTCATAATAGTTGACGTATAGTTTCAGGATTTCTGTGGATCCCAGTAAGAGTTACCATCTCTGTTCACTGACATCATTGCCTGGACTCTCAGTTGTGGTGGATTATTTCCCCTTTAAATGTAATGGTTTGTACCACCAATCAGAAACCTGAACCCCTCACTAACCAACCAACCAGAAACCTGAACCCCTCACCAACCAACCAGAAACCTGAACCCTCGCCAATCAACCAACCAGAAACCTGAACCCCTCACCAACCAACCAGAAACCTGAACCCCTCACCAACCAACCAGAAACCTGAACCCCTCACCAACCAACCAGGAACCTGAACCCCTCACCAACCAACCAGAAACCTGAACCCCTCACCAACCAACCAGAAACCTGAACCCCTCACCAACCAACCAGAAACCTGAACCCCTCACCAACCAACCAGAAACCTGAACCCCTCACCAACCAACCAGAAACCTGTAACCCTCACCAACCAACCAGAAACCTGGACCCCTCACCAACCAACCAGAAACCTGAACCCCTCACCAACCAACCAGAAACCTGTAACCCTCACCAACCAACCAGAAACCTGAACCCCTCACCAACCAATGCTCTCGTGTTTTCTCTTATAAACGTGTGTCTGTGAATATGTTTGTTTCTTTACTCTCTAGACGCCTACAACACATCTGGCTCCCATTTACCTTCTCAGAGCAAGCTTTGTATGCATGCCGCATGTTCCTGTGTGTATGTGCGTGTGCGTGCGCGTGCGTGCGCGTGCGTGCGTGTGCGTGTGTGCGTGCATGTAAGTTGATCTGGGTACGAGCATCTGCTAAAGGTCTAATATGTAAATGTGTGTGTGTGTGTGTCTCTGTGTATATGAGCCAGCTGTCAGAACACTGAGGCATGATGGGAGTCAATGAGAGAACGCAGACAGTGTGGTCATGCAGAATCGGCCACTGCGTCACACATGTGAAACGACACATTCTCACACGTGTGAAACGACACATTCTCCACGCCACTATCAGGCGTGTTGTCACCAGCCGCATTACATATCTGCAATGGACATCACCAATACGTCATTGTCTATTAGAAGGTGTGTGTGTGTGTCACTCACTTCCTCCCTTGCCGGTCTTTTCCATGCGGTACTGGTAGATGTGCAGGGTAAACAGCATGTGGGAGTTACGGTGCTCTTCTGGGTTGGCGTCGGCTCTGCTGCTGTAGCGGGCTGCTATGGCGGCGTCCAGGAAGAAGGCGGCTTTTTCCGGCGTGGGAGCTCGCAGCTCGCTCTGGTTTTGTAGCTGGGGTGGGGTTGGGGTTGGGGCAGGGCAGGACGGGGGGTATTAAAACAATTGGCACGATTCAATCAACCCCGAAATGATTGTGGTGCTGGTGTGGGTGAGAAATGTCACAGTTATGACTCGTTCTCCCTCGTTTAGGACTAATTCAGCAAAAAACAAATTTCAGTTTCTGAGAAAGAGAGAGAGAGAGAGTGTATGGTGTCTCTGTATGGTGTATTCAGAGCATTGTGATTTAATTGCTGTCATTACAACATGAGATTAGCACAGATTAGCTGGGATTACATTGATATGACTCGCACACTGTAATCTCACCTGCAATTATGTCATGAACGACGTAATCTCACCTGCATCCCACAGATGGGGTCCTCACACAGGTAGACCCCTGGGGATTGGCCGTCCTGCAAACTGCCTGTAGCCACTTCAGAAAGCAGATCCTTAAGGTTTTCCTCTTTACCCCACACCTAGAACATGAAGTGTAGAACATGGCTGTCAGAATCAAACCCAGATCTAAAATATTACACACATAGTCTAACACTACTATCACAACCAAACCCACACCTAGAACATGAAGTGTAGAACACTACAAAAAATCTAAAATATGGACCATAGGACCCTATCAAAAGCATTGCCGGACCTAGAACATGGAGAATAGAACCCTATTACCAGAACCAACTCTAAATATAACACACTAGGGAACCAACACAACCCTAAACTCTTAACCCCTCACTCCCTTGATCCAGAGGCCAACTCTAAGGAGGCCCGTGTATAAACAGCATTGGAAGAACGACAGACCTCCACGGCCGAGACCCGAACAGAGAAGCGCGCTCCTGTCTTCTCCTTGCGCTCATTGATTAATTTGAAGAGCCAGGAAATGGCAGAGGGGATGACGCCGAGGGTTTGCAGAGAGTTATCCGCTCCTATCATGGTGTAGGATTTGCCTGTAGGAAACACACCCAAAAGGGACCATGACATCGCTAATTCCATCTGGACGTTTTGACTGTTTCAAACAGGAAGATGCGATTCCTTAGAAAACATTTAAGCTGTCCCCGTTCAGAAAAACAGGTTTTAGTCGTCGGTTAAATTCTTATCTTAGGTGCATGGTAAATGTTTCGTTGTTATTGGGTTATGTTTAAGCGAGAATCGTATTTTATTGGTTAAAGAGCTAGTCGTGCAGTCCCAGAGTACGCCATCAAGGCATTTAAATCTGCCAACACACATATAGATTTATTTACTTCTGTAAAGCTGTGCAGTACAGAAAATCAACAACAATGATTCTGGAGTTTGTACTTCTGCTGTCTGAAGCTGTCAGATTGTTCCTTTGTGTTTTTGTGTAGTTCTGTCGTATTGTGTTCTGGCTCGCCCTTTCAAGCATTACAGAAACATAATCACTTAGAACCTAACATGTTCTCAACACCCCGCACCCCCCCCAACACACACACACACACACAGTCTGACTTATCACTCGCCCCTCTCTCTCTGTCTCTCTCCCTGTCTCTCTCTGTCTCTCTCTCTGTCTCTCTCTCTGTCTCTCTCCCTGTCTCTCTCTCTGTCTCTCTCTGTCTCTCTCTCTCTCTGTCTCTCTCTCTGTCTCTCTCTCTGTCTCTCTCCCTGTCTCTCTCTGTCTCTCTCTGTCTCTCTCTCTGTCTCTCTCTCTGTCTCTCTCTCTGTCTCTCTCCCTGTCTCTCTCCCTGTCTCTCTCTCTGTCTCTCTAATGTCTCGTTGCAGGAGCATGCCAGCACCATACAGAGTTGAGAATGCAAAAAAAATGTGTAAATACCACAATCAGCAGCAGTGTGTTTTGGCATGGACCCAGTGAGAGGAATGCTGCTGGCACTGTGAGAGATGCAATACTCAGCCTGTATGTCCTCCGTCATACAGTCTCTGATCTAGTCTAGCTGCCCTCCGTCATACAGTCTCTGCTCTAGTCTAGCTGCCCTCTGTCATACAGTCTCTGATCTAGTCTAGCTGCCCTCCGTCATACAGTCTCTGCTCTAGTCTAGCTGCCGTCTGTCATACAGTCTCTGATCTAGTCTAGCTGCCCTCCGTCATACAGTCTCTGATCTCGTCTAGCTGCCCTCTGTCATACAGTCTCTGCTCTAGTCTAGCTGCCCTCCGTCATACAGTCTCTGATCTAGTCTAGCTGCCCTCTGTCATACAGTCTCTGCTCTAGTCTAGCTGTCCTCGGTCATACAGTCTCTGCTCTAGTCTAGCTGTCCTCTGTCATACAGTCTCTGATCTCGTCTAGCTGCCCTCTGTCATACAGTCTCTGATCTAGTCTAGCTGTCCTCTGTCATACAGTCTCTGATCTCGTCTAGCTGCCCTCTGTCATACAGTCTCTGATCTAGTCTAGCTGCCCTCTGTCATACAGTCTCTGATCTCGTCTAGCTGTCCTCTGTCATACAGTCTCTGATCTAGTCTAGCTGCCCTCTGTCATACAGTCTCTGATCTAGTCTAGCTGCCCTCTGTCATACAGTCTCTGATCTAGTCTAGCTGTCCTCTGTCATACAGTCTCTGATCTACTCTAGCTGCCCTCCGTCATACAGTCTCTGATCTAGTCTAGCTGTCCTCCGTCATACAGTCTCTGATCTAGTCTAGCTGCCCTCTGTCATACAGTCTCTGATCTAGTCTAGCTGCCCTCTGTCATACAGTCTCTGATCTAGTCTAGCTGCCCTCTGTCATACAGTCTCTGATCTAGTCTAGCTGTCCTCCGTCATACAGTCTCTGATCTAGTCTAGCTGCCCTCTGTCATACAGTCTCTGATCTAGTCTAGCTGCCCTCTGTCATACAGTCTCTGATCTAGTCTAGCTGCCCTCTGTCATACAGTCTCTGATCTAGTCTAGCTGCCCTCTGTCATACAGTCTCTGCTCTAGTCTAGCTGCCCTCCGTCATACAGTCTCTGATCTAGTCTAGCTGCCCTCTGTCATACAGTCTCTGATCTAGTCTAGCTGCCCTCTGTCATACAGTCTCTGCTCTAGTCTAGCTGTCCTCTGTCATACAGTCTCTGCTCTAGTCTAGCTGCCCTTAGATAGAGCCTGTTTGCTTTTCTGTGAAGGAAGCAATGCACTTTGCTGTACGAGATCTACTGCGTTTTTACAATATCTTGCATTAAATAGCCTTAATTTCTCAAAATATGCACAGACTGACGAGTTTGAGTTTCCAGCCATTTTGAGCCTGCAATCGAGCCTACAATCGCTGATGCTCCAAATGAAGAACTAGTCTAAAACCGGCCATGTTTATCGCTTCTTCCTTCAGCACAACGGTTGTCAGCTGTGTGGTCAATTGACCTTTTAATATCATAAGCTTCGATTGTCGAACACAACGTGCCTTTGGAACACCGGATCAGTGTTTGTTAATAGTAGGCCTCTGCAAACAAGAACATTTCTAAGTGAAGCCAAACTTTCAAACGTGTGTGCATGTGATGTAATCCACAGACCAATGCACAACCATTATTATCCTGGCACTTAGTGCAGTGTTGAATTTCTGATATTTAAATTATCCCATAAAATATATATTTTTATACATGCTTTGGCAATGTTAACACTTTTTTCCGTGGCAATAAAGCCCCTTTGAGTTACATTTAAATGAGAGAACGAAGAAAGAAAAGAAAGTGAAACAGAGAACGAGATAAAGGGAGTGAGTGAGTGAGTGAGTGAGTGAGTGAGTGAGAGAGAGAGAGAGAGAGAGAGAGCTAGAGAGCCCAGGGTTACAAGAGTTTCACATCAATTAAAGACATTATAAAGATGGCTGCCATTAAAGGATGCCCATGGAGGCCTTGGGCCACTAATATAATCTGAGGGCTTGGAGCAGATGAGGTAATACAAAAGCAAGAGAGCGTAGGATTCAATTATCTGCCGCGTTCGGTTCTCATTATCCAGCCATCCATTACTCCACCTCCATCAACATGCCCTTAGTCCTTATTGAGTATCATCGGATTTAATCTGGAGGGTGGGGTGGGGTGGGGGGGGCAATGGGTTCGGGCAGACAGACCAGACTGCCAGGGTGTTAGACAAAACCGACAGAACGACAGTTAGACAAATCAGACAGACAGGTAAGCTAAACAGAGAGACAGGAGGAGAGACTGACTGACTGGTATTATTAACTGGCTGTGCTGTGCTTTATATTCAATCAGACATTAATTTGATTCATAGAATGCAATAAAACAGCACAAATTATTAATGAAAGCAGAGAATAAAAAAGAGTGAGAGAAAGAGAATTAGAGTGATAAATAGGATGGGAGACAGGGGCGGGGGGGGTAGGTTTGAATGTTTTGGGAGCTCTGGAGAAGTTCAGACTAGGGATGCGCCGATCCAATATTCAGTACGGGAATCGGTCCGTGTCAGGTGAAAACAGCTGGCTAGAACGTGTGATTAGATGGTTAGGTTAAGCAAAGGACATCCAAACAAATGTATTATTAACTGGTTAGTTGTTTTAAAGAGGGGGAAACACGGTATCGGATAAGTATTCGGCAAATACTAGTAGGTCATTCATATCCAGCTCTCTCGTCTGGTTTCTCTCTATCGTCTCTGTCCTTTTACTCGTCTTCCTTTCTCCTTCCTCCCAATGCAGTCTGGGATTCAGTCTAGTTGATCAGAGTCAGATGGAAATCCAGTGGTCAATACTTCAATACGTACAGGGGGTGGTGGGGGTGGTTGGGTTAATTGAAGGTCACAACTTACATTTTGGTATGAGGTGAGTTCTGATATGGTTTAAATTAGGTTCAATTTTGATTTGAGGGGAGTTCTGTTATGGTTTAAATCAGGTTCGATTTTGGTATGAGGGGAGTTCTGTCACGGTTTAAACTAGAATATGGGGAAATATTGTAAATGAATACCCACAAAGATGGAAAAACGTGTGTGTACCAGAGGGTGGAACGACAAGAAACACACACACACACACACCCTTACCCAGTTTAGAGTGTCCAAAACAGAAGACGCAACCATCAGCTCCATTGACGACAGACTGAATGACCTCCGCCACCGTACCGGCACATACTTCTGCCTAGAGAGAGATACAAAGAGGAGACAGGGAGAGAGAAGAAGAGAGGGAAGGAAAGAGGGAAAGACAAAAGAAAGTATGAGCAAGAGAGCAAAGGGTGCGGCGAGTTGTGAGTGGTGAACAGCTCGGCTGTGATTGCCCTCATTATAATCAAATCTCTACCTGTGATGCATCATGGGGGAATGCGGCGTCGAAGGCAAACATCTTTGGTGGGACCTGATTGGCTCCTCGTTTCTGGGGCGTGTTCCCTTGCGATTGGCTGGTCGTCGGGTCCATGATTGTCACCTGCTTTTTCCTGGTGTCGACCTTGAGGAAGGAACTGGACTCGGCTGCGTCCGAAGACATTACGGGACACACGCGAACCATCACCTTCACCTGAAGGAGACGGAGAATTATCCCAGGGTCGCTACAAACTAATAAACCAAAACTCAGAAGTCCAATAGGGAACTTAACGTACGACACAAACGTACGACACAAACGTACGATACAGACGTACGATACAAACATACGATAAAAACATACGATACAAACATATGGCCGTTAGTGGAGGACAGGGCTGTTTGTGGAGGGCTCTTATTTTATCTCTGCCTCTCCTCCCACACGTGTCAACACACGTTTGTTGTCACACCTCGTTGGTGTCGATGCTTTTAGCGGGAGAAAATAAGCATTGGGTTCTTTCCTCACAAACAGCTGACAGGTAGCCAAATTTATCCTGCGTGTTCGCCTACAAAGTTTTACATTTACTTTCAAAAGGAGAAAAATGCAAGACAGATGGATGGGATGTAAAGTGAGGGAGAGGGAGAGAGGAAGGAAAGGGAGAGGGGGAGAGAGAGAGAGGAGGCAGAGGGAGAGAGACATGGAGGGAGAAGGGAAAGGGAGAGAGGATGGAGAGAGGGATAGAGACAGGACAGATAAAGGGAGAGAGAGAGATCTATGAGTGGATGGGAGAGATAAAGTATGGAAACGAGAGATGGAGGGAGCGAGGACAGAAAGAGGAGGAGCGAGGTGAAAATAGGAGGATCTATGCTATCTTTTCCACCGAGGCCAAACATGAGTAACCGTCAGGAGAGGTATTCTCTTTTAAGATGCCACTAAACGGCTTTGGGATTATGATTAGGCAGCGTTCCCAAAGGCTCCCATACAGTCTGCACGTATCAGACAAGACGCTCCTCGGCGTTCCGAAAAGCTAGAATTCCAGCCGGATAGAGGGGAAGAGACGTGAGCGGAGATGAAAGCGAACGGAGTAAATAGAAGAGATTTCAACCTTGAGGACATGAAAGCCTCTGTCTGTACGGTGTCATGTTGTGTAACGGCAAACGAGGAGAGGGGAAAACACAAAGCCGGCAGATCCGCCGCGACAGGGCACGTTAGCGGAACACGTTAGCGAGACACGTTAGCGAAACACGTTAGCAAAACACGTTAGCGAGACACATTAGCGAAACACGTTAGCAAGACACGTTAGCCAAACACGTTAGCTAAACACGCTAGCGAAACACGTTAGCGAGACACGTCAGCGAAACACTCTAGCGAAACACGTTAGCGAAACACACTAGCGAAACACAAAAAAACATAGAAGTGACGTAAAAACATTTTTGCGTGTGTGTGTGGTGTCTGAAAACGGAAGAGCAATAGAAAAGATAAAATAAAAAAAGCAGAGGCAAACGGAGAAAAGTAGGAAAGGGAAAAGACAGGGACTGGAAGAAGGTTGGGCGAGAAAGAAAGAAAAGAAGAAAGATGGAGAGAGAATAGATATTTGGTGGATCGCCAACGCTGGAGTGAATGTCCGATAGCCTTCTGGTAAATCCTCCAGTAAATTGGGTCCAACAGAACTGAGCTGTCATTCCCCATGTTTCCCTCTGTGCTGTTATGAAATCAGCTCTCTGATGAAACGCAACTCACATTACACACGATTTTCAAGGACAATGCTTTTAAACAGCACTCCAGGGGGACTAAGTGCTCAGTCCTAAATTATCATTCACAGGAGAAGAGATGTGATAGTCTTGTGTGACATTGTTTCATAGCTACTGGGCCAGAACCATTTCCTTGTTTGCTGTCCACTCACTTGGCAATAAAACTCTTTCTGGTTCCGATTTTGATAACATTTTGGCTCATCAGTGTGTTTATCCTGTATGCCCATATATGGCTCAGTGTGTTTACTCAGTATGCCCATATATGGCAATATACATTATACAGTCCCTCCAGATGCCTGATGCATTCGGGAGTCATATCTATAATTGAGGAATTGAGACGCCACACAACAAACACCACATGCAGGTTTGACTGAATCACAATTCCTCAAAATGACCTCAGAAGCTGCAGAAGGTCCTCCGAAGAGATATGACAAGGGTGTGTGTTTGCATATGTGTGTGTCTTTGTATATATATATATACAAATGTGTGTGTGTATGTGTGTGTGTGTGTGTGTGTGTGTGTGTGTGTGTGTGTGTGTGTGTGTGTGTGTGTGTGTGTGTGTGTGTGTGCGCGTGTGCGCGTGAGAGTGTGTGTAAATCTACCTGCTGTCTGTCTGCTATGATAAGAGTAGGTCTAACCCTGGAAAGAACACTTAACTGTCAGGTCAAGACTCCATATTAAATTCATAGACCTCCGCAATAAACCTCCCTCACACACCCACATACACACACAACCAGACACACACACAACCACACTTACACACCCACACACACAACCAGACCCACAGAAAGGTCTGGTGACTTTCCCACCCCAATAAAAAGGCCCATCACATCAGTAATTGCCCTTGGGGAAGGATTTAAGTGATGCGCTCCTCATGAGCGTAACTTATATAGTGTTTTCAAACAATGTACATTCATCCAATGGCCGAGAACACGGCATACGTCCCAGCACATCCCAGGCTACCTGCTTGCTTGCTGTCTCTGCTGTCCACTTCCTCTGTCCCCTTCCTCTGTCCCCTTCCTCTACTCCAGGGTTGCCAGACACATTTTGCCCGGGGGGAAGTATTCATAAAGGTCTGGACAGACTGCTGAATATTGATTATTTCCTCAACATCAAAAATGTCTAAAATATTTTTATGAATTTTTGATCAATTAATGAGATA
>CM055757.1:10173763-10186263 GCA_029465975.1 Dallia pectoralis
AAACAAACACACATCCACTGTTTGCAATGATCTACTCCAACAGATTTCGATATCTGATGCTTCACATTTAATTGCCACACACACACCTAAAGCTTCTCCATTACACTATTTCATTTGAACTGACTCCATTCAAGAAACATGCTCTATTTTCAGCTCTTGGTGAGACTGAAGGACATTCTGCCTCTAACCTCTAAACCCTAATGTCAGCAGGTTGTCATCCTGTGCAACGGTTATCCGTTTGACCCAGTCAGATGGACCCAAACCTCTAACCTCTAACCGCCAATGATTATCAGTGACTGTGTGACCTCCTGCCTCTACCTCTTTATCTCTCTTTCTCCTCCATTCTGCCTCTACCTCTTTATCTCTCTTCCTCCTCCATTCTGCCTCTACCTCTTTATCTCTCCTCCTCCTCCATTCTGCCTCTACCTCTTTATCTCTCCTCCTTTTCCGTTCTGCCTCTACCTCTTTATCTCTCCTCCTTTTCCGTTCTGCCTCTACCTATTTATCTCTCTTCCTCCTCCATTCTGCCTCTACCTCTTTATCTCTCCTCCTCTTCCGTTCTGCCTCTACCTCTTTATCTCTCCTCCTCCATTCTGCCTCTACCTCTTTATCTCTCCTCCTCCATTCTGCCTCTACCTCTTTATCTCTCCTCCTTTTCCGTTCTGCCTCTACCTCTTTATCTCTCTTTCTCCTCCATTCTGCCTCTACCTCTTTATCTCTCCTCCTTTTCCGTTCTGCCTCTACCTCTTTATCTCTCCTCCTTCTCCATTCTGCCTCTACCTCTTTATCTCTCTTCCTCCTCCGTTCTGCCTCTACCTCTTTATCTCTCTTCCTCCTCCATTCTGCCTCTACCTCTTTATCTCTCCTCCTTTTCCGTTCTGCCTCTACCTCTTTATCTCTCTTTCTCCTCCATTCTGCCTCTACCTCTTTATCTCTCTTTCTCCTCCATTCTGCCTCTACCTCTTTATCTCTCCTCCTTCTCCATTCTGCCTCTACCTCTTTATCTCTCTTCCTCCTCCATTCTGCCTCTACCTCTTTATCTCTCCTCCTTTTCCGTTCTGCCTCTACCTCTTTATCTCTCTTTCTCCTCCGTTCTGCCTCTACCTCTTTATCTCTCCTCCTTTTCCGTTCTGCCTCTACCTCTTTATCTCTCTTTCTCCTCCTTTCTGCCTCTACCTCTTTATCTCTCCTCCTCTTCCGACATAGTCTCACTCTCTTGTTGCACTCTCTTGTCTCACTCTCTCACCTGCCTCACTCTTCTGTCTCTCTCCCTTGCCTCACTCTCCTGTCTCACTCTCTTGTCTCACTTTCCTTTCTCACTCTCTTGTCTCACTGTCTTGTCTCACTCTTTATGCTTATGGTCTAAATTCCTTTCTAAATCTCTCTTTTTCTTTTATTAATTGAATTAAAAAGAAGTTAAATATCTCCCTCTTGGGTGTTAGCTTCTGATCCAAATGATTGGTTCAATTAAGTGATACAAAAAAAGAATCAAATGATTAATGAAATACAAAATTGACCAAAGCACAAGTTGCTAGGATACGGTGTTGCTATGGCAACCACGCATCACAGGTACTTTGTTAAGTGCTGATTGAAGGTAATGAATCAGTTTTTCCTGCAAATGTGCAGCAAAACAATCAGACAGTGTTTCTGTATTTTCTTTGGCCCTAATCCTGTTTGTGAGTAGGTGGAGGAGCTTGTAGTCGCCTCCTATTACCAAGGTGACAGAGTAAGACCTAAAGACCCAAAACCCAGGCAGGGATTCTGACCCAGGTGAGTGTGACAAAGCTGGGCTTGTCTGGCCTGATAAGCCCCTCTCAGCCCTGAGTGTGCCAGAGAGGATGGAACAGACCACAAACATGTCGATATTTCTCATCCCAATTAGGATGGGACAAGACAAAAACCTGGACAAACTGCAAATCTGTGATATGTGTCTGTGAATAGGTTTGTGTGTTCAAGTGTGTAAACAGTATATACAACCAACATGGTTAAATGCCTCTGGTCAGGTGTTACAGGCTGGACAAGCTCATGTCAAGATTCATCAATACCGGGACGGTAGCCATGGTAACTCAGGTCTGTGTGTGTGTCTTTGTGTATATATGCTTATGTGTGTGTGTGTCAGTGTGTATATATGCTTATGTGTGTGTGTGTAGTCAGGTCTGTGTGTGTGTGTCAGTGTGTATATATGCTTATGTGTGTGTGTAGTCAGGTCTGTTTGTGTGTGTCAGTGTGTATATATGCTTATGTGTGTGTGTAGTCAGGTCTGTGTGTGTGTGTGTGTCAGTGTGTATATATGCTTATGTGTGTGTGTGTGTAGTCAGGTCTGTGTGTGTGTGTCAGTGTGTATATATGCTTATGTGTGTGTGTAGTCAGGTCTGTGTGTGTGTGTCAGTGTGTATATATGCTTATGTGTGTGTGTAGTCAGGTCTGTGTCTGTCTGTGTGTGGCTATGAGTGTGTACGTTTGTTGCAGCAGGTCTGAGGGTGTGCATGTGTATGTGTGTGTGTGCGTGTGTGTGTTTGTGTGTGTGCGTGCGTGCGCGTCTGAGGGACTGCACGTTTGTGTGCCGCTAACGGAAAGCTTGTTGCCCTTTGACCTTCTCGTACTGTTGATCCCCGGCGATGATGTCAATCATTCATGGGCGTAAATTAACGGCCGGCATTTCTGTCCCCCTCTCCCTTTTCTCATTTTCTCGGTACAACCCGACAGACCAATAACATCTTCCCCTTCAGTTCTACAGCAATATATTCCCCAACCCTGGGGAAATACACTGAAGAGCCGAAACATTATGACCACATCGCGGGTGAAACAAATGAGGTTGATCACCTCCCTAACAAGGGCACATGTCGCGGCCACGATACGACGCTAACACCCGCTCCTCACAGTCTACGTGCTGGATGCAGGAGAAATGGGCAGGAGTAAAGAGTGACACGTTGTTACGGCCAGGAGACTGGGTCAGACCATATCTAATGCTAATTGTCTTGCAAGTACAGAAGCTATAGGGAAAAAAGAAGGAGATGGAGAGAGCGTGAGAACGGGGAGGAGAAAGGAGATGCAGAAATGAGGAGAATGGCAGAAGAAGAGAGATAGAAGGGGAGAGAGAAGGGGGAGGTGAAGGGAGATGGAGAGAGAAGAATGTGGATCTCCTTGCTCAGAATTTCCTGTTTCCAGTCTCTAGGGAGCCTCCCCCCAAACACACTAACCAGGCTGACACCTCCAGTCTATCTATTACACTAACTGGGGGGTTTTACAAGCAGGAAACATTCAGACTGTAAATAAGAACAAATATTAACACAACAATTTAGATCAGACTCACATTACCGAGTGGAAATGGACCATGTTTCAAGGCACACATAGAATTCTCACCACGCAGACTAAATCTGTCGTTCAAAAGCCGTGAGCCCAAAACAAACGACTTACAGTCCATTAAACTGTCACATGGACCGGTTGGTACGTTCCCGGGTACCGGCGCTGGCCAAGGAAAGTTAGAGCGTGAGTATTTGTCTCAGAAACCCAGCAGCCCCAAACCCCTAGCCCCTATAGGCCCTAGGCCTTATCCCCTAGCCCCTAGGCCCTAGCCCTAACCCCTAGGCCCTATCCCCTAGGCCCTATCCCCTAGGCCCTAACCCCTAGGCCCTAACCCCTAGGCCCTATCCCCTAGGCCCTATCCCCTATCCCCTAGGCCCTAACCCCTAGGCCCTAACCCCTAGGCCCTATCCCCTAGGCCCTATCCCTAGGCCCTATCCCCTAGGCCCTATCCCCTAGGCCCTATCCCCTAGGCCCTATCCCTTAGGCCCTATCCCCTAGGCCCTAGCCCCTAGGCCCTATCCCCTAGGCCCTAGCCCCTAGGCCCTATCCCCTAGGCCCTATCCCCTAGGCCCTATCCCCTAGGCCCTATCCCCTAGGCCCTATCCCCTAGGCCCTATCCCCTAGGCCCTATCCCCTAGGCCCTATCCCCTATCCCCTATCCCCTAGGCCCTATCCCCTAGGCCCTATCCCCTAGGCCCTAGCCCCTAGGCCCTAGCCCCTAGGCCCTACCCCTAGGCCCTATCCCCTAACCCCTAGGCCCTATCCCTAGGCCCTATCCCCTAGGCCCTATCCCCTAGGCCCTATCCCCTAGGCCCTATCCCCTAGGCCCTATCCCCTAGGCCCTATCCCCTAGGCCCTATCCCCTAGGCCCTTGCCCCTAGGCCCTATCCCCTAGGCCCTAGCCCCTAGGCCCTAGCCCTGATCAGGTATCTGTATTTTTCTCTGGCTCATCAATGGTCTTATGAGGATAGGAAACTTTCCTGAGAACAAGGGCTTTATTACACCTGTATTTAATTATGTAGTTCAGGAAAAATAGTGACTCGTTTGACCAAAATAACTAATCAGGCGAATCTTTGGGGCAGTGGAGATGAATGGGATGAGAGGGGTGGAGAGGTGATGGGATGAGAGTGGTGGAGAGGTGATGGGATGAGAGGGGTGGAGAGGTGATGGGATGAGAGGGGTGGAGAGGTGATGGGATGAGAGTGGAAAGGAGGGGACGAGAAAGAGACGAGATCAGAGGGAGGAGAGAAGAGAGACATCAGAAAGGATGATAGATTGTAGCGATAGAAAAACATACTGGACACACACACACACACACACACACACACACACACACACACACACACACACACACACACGTATTTCAAATCAAACAGGTTGTGACACCTGTACCATGAAAAAGCTGCCACTTATAGACACCATTTGTGTGTGGAATGTCTCCAGTTGGGTGTGTGTGTGTGTGTGTGTTCGCCCATTTGACAGTCTCTACATGGGAATGTGACACTCATAAATCACTCACACAGGCAGACATGCAGGCACTGTAATATACAGACATATTGGAAAAAACAGGAATCAATACCCATACCCAATGGAGCAGAAAAAATACAATACCTAGAGCCAAGGAGTGTGTGTGTGTGTGTGTGTGTGTATAACCAAAATACAATACCTAGAGTCAAGGAGTGTCATACCTCTTATGTGTGTGTGTGTGTGTGTGTGTGTGTGCGTGTGTGTGTGTGTATAACCAAAATACAATACCTAGAGCCAAGGTGTGTGTGTGTGTGTGTGTGTGTGTGTGTGTGTGTGTGTGTGTGTGTGTGTGTGTGTGTGTGTGTGTGTGTGTGTGTGTGTGTGTGTGTGTATAACCAAAATACAATACCTAGAGTCAAGGAGTGTCATACCTCTTATGTGTGTGTGTGTGTGTGTGTGTGTGTGTGTGTGTGTGTGTATAACCAAAATACAATACCTAGAGTCAAGGAGTGTCATACCTCTTATGTGTGTGTGTGTGTGTGTGTGTGCGTGTGTGTGTGTGTATAACCAAAATACAATACCGAGTCAAGGAGTGTGTGTGTGTGTGTGTGTGTCATACCTCTAACTAAGGAGTGTCATACCTCTAACTATGATAAATATAAAACAGGTCAATTTCAAAACGTTTCAATGGTGGATTTTGTGTTCTGATCAGTGGAGTCCTTAACCCCAGAGGTGCCAAAAGGTACATGATTGGTTAACATATCAGAACCTATCAGAACATATCAGAACCTATCAGAACATTTCAGAACATTTCAGAACATATCATGGGAGAACGGTGTCTTCTGGAGACATGACACTATGACTGTTGCACTGGATGTCTTCACAACACCACAGACAGACGTGAACATACTGATCAGGGTTCAGTGTTACTTATTCATGTATCTCCGGGAGTCTCTTATTAATGTACCAGAAAGCTTTATGTTTTATTGATGTACTGTCATTCTCAAGGTTTCTATAATTCATTATGCATCTGTGATCTTTTATGAATCTGTGATGTCACCTGGACAATCTCACCTTGCGAAGAACGATGCAGCGGCCGAGGTGGTGGTTGATGCTGCCGTGGTAACCTGTTGAGTGGGAGGAGCCTGGCACGGCGAGGGGGCATTGTAGCGGTTCAGAGCTGCTTCCGTCAGACCCTCTCCACACGTGTCTGATATCATCTGGGAGATCTGAACTCACACACACACACACACACAGTCGTTACAATGGTATCACTTATGAAATAAATGGGAATGTCCTGGGACTGGAAATGCTAAATAAAATTGGGAAAATAACCAAAAACGAAGAGCTCACACCCCTGCTTATATTAAAACCATAATAATAGTAATATTCAAGTCATCACATACATGGATATTAACCTGGAGAAACGTCTCCTAAACTAGTTATCCTTTAGGTTCGGTTCTTCAACACATCCCAGATCAGCAACACAATCCACCCATTCTTTTGACTTTTGTTAAATATTGTTTTGAGACATTGGGCTCTTTCTCCTTTCCTCTGATATGTCACTGCATGTTAACCATGTTAATAAAGCCCAGGTGAATAAAACATGAGGACGGAGACACCAGAGCGCTCTGCTTCAGGAGACAATAGAACAGATTTTCACAGCAGCAGACATATTAGGTCTGGTCAACCACCTCCACCATCTGTCACCTCAGGAGCAGAGACCGGTACTGGCACACACATCTCCCCCTATCCCTCCCTCCATCTCTCTATCTCTCCATCTCTCTATCTCTCCATCTCCCTTTCTCTCCATCTCTCTATTCCTCCATCTCTCTATCTCTCCATCTCTCTATCTCTCCATCTCTCTATCTCTCCATCTCTCTATCTTTCCATCTCTCTATTCCTCCATCTCTCTATCTCTCCATCTCCCTTTCCCCTCCATCTCTCTATCCCTCCATTTCTCTTTCTCTCTTTCTCTCCATCTCCCTGCATATTTTCTCTGTCTACATCTGCTCCCTCCATTTCCATATGACAGTTAGATAGATGAAAGAGAATTCTCTGTTCCTCTTGATTGTGTTCAAGTTAACCTTGACGACGTCCTTGACCACCCAAGACACACAAATGTGACTGTGTCCTTCTATGCCTTTGTGATTTCATAAAAGCCAGGGAATGAGTGGATGTGTTATAATGTGTGTTATAAGCTGTGTAATAAACTGTGTTATAAACTGTGTTATAAGCTGTGTAATAAACTGTGTTATAAACTGTGTTATAAGCTGTGTTATAAGTGTGTTATAAGCTGTGTAATAAACTGTGTTATAAACTGTGTTATAAGCTGTGTAATAAACTGTGTTATAAACTGTGTTATAAGCTGTGTAATAAACTGTGTTATAAACTGTGTTATAAGCTGTGTTATAATGTGTGTTATAAGCTGTGTAATAAACTGTGTTATAAACTGTGTTATAAGCTGTGTTATAATGTGTGTTATAAGCTGTGTAATAAACTGTGTTATAAACTGTGTTATAAGCTGTGTAATAAACTGTGTCATAAGCTGCCTCAGATAACACCTTATTACTGATGGCCTAGATGCACAACTCTGCCCTATTTCCCTCTCTCTCTCTCCTCTCTCTCTCTCTCTCTCTTTCTTTCTCTTCATATGTTTCACTTTCGTCTCACCTCTTCTCTCATGTTACTTTCCCGCTGTTGTGTAATTTTTCTGCCCTGCATTCTTGCACTTCTCCAATCCTCACATAACCTAAAAGAGGGGATCTAGATGTCCTTCAGGTCCAACAGCCACTGAATCCCCCATATCAGTACGTTGGCCCTCTGTTCACTTGGCTACTTCTGGCTAGCTCAATGCCAGAGAGGTGGGCTTTCATTACACACAACTGCACACACACACACACACACACACAAACTGCACACAGAACGGCACAAGCTCGCACACACCGCCACACACACACACCGCCACACACACACACCGCACACACACACACACACACACACACACACACACACACCGCCACACACACACACACACACACACACCGCCACACACACACACACACACACACACACATTTTCTCACTGACACAGATGCAAAACCAGAAACCATTGGCAGCCTGACCCTAACCCTCTAACCCTCTGACCCTAACCCTCTGACCCTAACCCTCTAACCCTCTGACCCTAACCCCCTAACCCTCTAACCCTAACCCCTAACCCTAACCCCTAACCCTCTAACCCTAACCCCCTGACCCTAACCCCTAACCCTCTAACCCTAACCCTCTGACCCTAACCCCTAACCCCCTAACCCTCTAACCCTAACCCCTAACCCTAACCCTCTAACCCTAACCCCCTAACCCTAACCCTCTAACCCCTAACCCTCTGACCCTAACCCTCCATCCCTCACCTGAAGTGCATTTTACCAGTACGCCTATAGACCCAGCCATTACTCCAGTACCCATCTGGTAAGGGTCGGTTCCCCCTGGGTTCTGGTAGTTCTGATAAGAAACCACAGGACTAAATCATCAAGTGATTAGTATTGATTTCTGACAGTGCCTGGCACTGAGTGGAGTATAACTCCATCTTTATGGATGAACCTGGGCAGCCATTTTGTGCCAGAAGGCTCCTCCCATATCGCTGTATCAGCACCCTTTAAATGTCATCCTGTGATACGGGCAGTCATTTATATATGTAGCTAACGTTTCTCTCTTCTGTTCCTCCACCCTCTCTCCTTCTACCTCGCCCCCTTTTAACACCCACCCACCCAGCCCCCCAAACACCCACAATCTCCCCCACACATGTACACACACGCACACACACACACACACACACACACACACAGAGCAGTCTGGAGGTTGTTTGACCGGCTGGTGAACTTGGTGATGGTGATACATCTCCATTGACGCTCTGCTCTCCTGGTCCAACAGCAAGGCTGTTAAAGTCCCACTGGGTTATTGCAGAGGAGACACACACACACACACACACACACACACCCTGGCCTGGGGTGGTCAAGGTGCCTGCTGGCGGGGCACAGGTACCAACAGGAGGGTTTTCTCAGCATGGGTTAGAATCTAGACAATGTCTTTAAGCACAAACTCCGACCTCTATCAAACGTAACAAGGCAATTAATATGAAGACACAGTGGTGTGCTAATGTCTACAGAGCATAAATACATTTAAATGTGCAAGTAAGGGGTTTATATATATATATATATAGAGAGAGAGAGAGAGAGAGAGAGAAATCTAAAAGTTAATATCATCTTCACCAAGCTAATTTACACTGAGTTCTGAGGTATCAATCTCTTAAAAACATGTAACCTTGGTTAATGTCATTCTTTGTTTAATTTCTTCCTTTATAAGCAGTTTTAAGAGGACTTTAAATTCCTAGCCCGTGGCACAAAAAGGTTCTCCGATATCTTTTCACGAGTTCTCTCCCTCTGTTTCCACTTTGGTTTTTGCCAAATAAAATGAGATTAGCGTCACTTGTTCACCTGGAGTTCAGACAAGCCTGAGGCATCAAATAGCTCACACATTTAGACATAACATATGGGAGTGTTCATCATTTTACTTTCATTATACCTAACACCTTCATAAACACAAGTAACGTTTACAATAGCACATTAAATGTATTTATTACACTTTTATTTTGTAAAAAATAGGGCCAATGGACATTGGAAGGAAAGTGCTGCCTCAAGCGGTCAAACGGTCAAACGGTCAAACCCATGTAGTGACACTGTCGACACTGAATTAAACAGTATATTATAATATCCCTATACAGCATTACATCACAATAATAAACTCTTATCCAATCAGAGACAGGGTCTGCTGGCTTTCTGTTCAACCCCAAGCCTGCATTTCTTTAGATTCTCTGGTACCATCACACACAGTTCTGATAATATTTCAACACAATTACATCGACCAAATAAGGCAAACTAAATAAAACCAGAATTGAACCACATTGAAATACATAATGTTCATACAAAGTACATGCAAAAGATTTAACTGGATTTTCTCCTGTATTGTTAGAATACCATTACATACAACTATATGCTAATTGTCCCTAATTGATCATCACTCAACCAATTGATCACACTTTTGATTATGATACAAATTCTGAAAATTATTTTCAGCTGTGATGGGTTACAGTCAGACCTTTTGCTAATATAAAACAGTGAAATAAACTGAAAACATTATCTTTAACACTTCAAAGACAATGCTGATTAGAGGGTGGACATGAAAAACGAACTGTGCCTAATATACATAATGAAATCCCGAACTAGATAATTAACTCCTGAACTACATAATCAATTCGCGAACTAGATAATCAACTCCTGAACTACATAATCAATTCCCAAACTAGATAATCAACTCCTGAACTACATAATCAATTCCCGAACAAGATAATCAACTCCTGAACTACATAATCAATTCCCGAACTAGATAATCAACTCCTGAACTACATAATCAATTCCCGAACCAGATAATCAACTCCTGAACCAGATAATCAACTCCTGAACTGCATGTTATTGGTGACCCCACCCACCGACCCGTCATCACACACACGCACCCGCACACACACACACACACACAGCTCACCTGGTAGGGGTATAGTGTGACTCCTCCTCCGTTCGTTCGAGGCATGTACTGATGGGCCGGCCCCGCTCCGCCAACAGAACCCAGCCCGGTATTACTGGGGCTGTTGGGCGGCTGGGCGGCCTGAACACCGCCGGCTTTACCACAGTGTGCCGGGGAACCGTTCTTCCTCTCCACGCCCAGACCAACCCCCAGGGAGCTGGGCTTGAAACCGTGCCGGAGAAGCCCTCCCTGGTGCACAGGAGATGGAGCCTGTGAGACGGCGGCCAGGGCTGGAGCTGCGGAGGCAGCCTGGATGAACGCTGGTCCCACAGACGCTGCACCCTGACCGGGGTTGGACGGGGCGGAGGCCGGGCTGGGGTGTGGTGGATTGGATTGGAAAGCAGACGATGCCCAGTCCCGCGAGGCTGAGGGCCCCTGAGAGGCTGAGGGCCCCTGTGGAGGCCCAGCTCGGGTGCACAGGCTGGATGGAGAGCCCGGGGACAAGTCCCACTGGTCCAAGGTCAGCACCATGTGAACGGCCTCCTGCTTCAGCTGGGTGAGTTGGGTGGAGCACACGTCACAGCGACTGTCGCGCTCGCTCCACGCCCGTCGAGAGCTATTGGGCACCTGGAGCTTATCATGGAGCAGGAGAGAGAAGGAGGGGTCCTACAGAGAGAAGGATGATGAAAAAACGATTTTTAGGAAATGATTTACACGGACCGAAATCAGCTTGTAAGACTGTAGATTTGACAGATGATATGGACAACACCAATGGAAGTTCAAAAGAGGAAGCTAATACAGCCACCTGACTGGATTCAAGGGGAGGAGAGGAGGAGGGGAGTGTGTTTTAACTTGGGGAGGCCCGTTTAACTTGGGTTCCTCAACACTGTTTTGCGGGCACGTTTAACATAATGTTCATATATGCTGGTAAATGCTGCACTTTCATCCAAAGCGCTGTACAGATCCTGCCTCACATTCACCCATTCATTCACTCATACACTGACGACCGCGTCTACCATGCAAGGCGACTGCAGGCTCGCCAGGAGCAGGTGTCTTGCTCATGGACACCTCGACAATTTCCCAGGAGGAACCAGGGATTGAACCACCAACCTCGTGAATGATAGACAACCGACTCAACACTGAGCCACTGCCGCCCCTCATGTGCTGTCTATTATTTCAAATGTCACTAGACATGGTAACGTATCTCTATGTGCAGTGATTAGAGTTTGCCCTCAGCTATGTCGTAGGGGTCCGGTTGAAAAACGACATTAAGTCCAGATGTGGATGAACGGTCTCATGTCTTCTGAAAGCACTGACTGTTACACTGTTTAAAGCGAGTGTTTACCTGAGGGCCGCAAATACCTCTCTCAATCGCACCTCTGTTACTCTCTATCAATACAGGATCTGTGCTGATGAGAATTAGCTGCGTCGGTACGTGTGTGTGTGTGTGTCTGTGTGTGTGTGTGTGTGTGTGTGTGTGTATTTCTGTGCATATGTTCGTGTTTTGTGTATATGTGTGTGTTTTTGAGTGAGTGCACTGAGCATTTCTAAATTCGACATTTGTCCCAAAAATGTAAATATCTGCATTGGAAGCAGCCGAACCAGCAGTGAGCTGTGTGGACCAATAAGGATAGCAGTGAAGAAAAATTTTCTCTCCAGGTTACTAAAGGATTTACACATTTTTTTTTACCCAGGAAGAGGTTTAACGAGTTAATTAGAGATCCATTGACACACACACAGACACTGACACACACACAGACTCACACACAGACACTGACACACACACGGACACACACACACACACAGACACTGACACACACACAGACTCACACACAGACACTGACACACACACAGACTCACACACAGACACTGACACACACACAGACTCACACACAGACACTGACACACACTAACACAATGTGCCGGTTAAGTTCTAATTAGTGGTTTCACTGTTAAAGAGCCGGGTTTAGGTCATGTCATAGATTAAGTCTGTAATTAGCTTAGCATGTGTAATCATCATGCCGTAATGTTCCTCCCTCTCCTCTCTGATTCTCTCTAATTCTCTCTATCATATTCCCTCTCCTCTCTGATTCTCTCTAATTCTCTCTATCATATTCCCTCTTCTCTCTAATTCTCTCTATCATATTCCCTCTC
>CM055757.1:10191263-10196263 GCA_029465975.1 Dallia pectoralis
TTTCTTTATTATTAATCTACTGTCAACATCACAGCAATGTTGGCTTGTCATTTGCATTATGCATGTGTGTGTGTGTGTGTGTGTCATGAGCGTGTCATGAGCGTGTCACACACCAACCTCGTGCCACCACCACGAACACCTTAGATAGGGAAAATGTGTGTGTGTGTGTGTGTGTGTGTGTGTGAGAAAGTATTTACTATGTACTACAGACTGTAGAAACACTGACACTAAAAGAAACCTAGTCAACAAAAGAAATGTAGCGAGGCACACACATATACACACACGCACACACATATACACACACGCACACACATATACACACACGCACACACATATACACACACGCACACACATATACACACACATACACACGCACACCTATTCTCTCCCCTTCCCTCCCTCTCTCATCTCGCCTCTCCCTCTCTCATCTCACCTCTCCCATACCTCACCTCCATCCCACTTTAATAATTGGCCAGGTGCTATTCTCCAGAGTAACTTCTAGAAGTAACTGCATACAATTACCCACTGGTCCCTCTTGGGAATCCAACCCACAACCGTGACAAAGTGACATGCTGCACCAACTTAGCTGTTTTCTGGAGCCTCCCCAATATCTCTTCCTCTCTCCATCCTCCCTCCCTCCACCTCTATATCCCCTCCCCCCTTGCTCTCCATCTCTTCCTTTCTCTCTCTCTCAATTTATTTCTCCTCCCCTCTCACTCTCTCTCTCCTTCTTTCTCTCTCTCCCCCCCTCTCTCTCAATTCAATTCAATTATCTCCCTGTCTCTCCCTCCCTCTCTCTTTCTCTCTCCCTCTCTTTTCTCTCTCTCTCCCTCTCTCTTTTCTCCCTCTCCCCCTCTCTCCCCCCCCCTATCTCTCTCTCTCTTCTCTCTCCCCTTCTCTCCCTCTCTTTCTCTCTCTCCCTCTCTCTCTCTCTCCCTCTCTCCCCCTCTCTATTCTCTCTCTCCCTCTCTCCCCCTCTCTATTCTCTCTCTCCCTCTCTCTCTCCCCCTCTGACAGTGATTTATTGCACTTTGTCTGTAATTCATCTTTCCAAACCCCCAGCTCAAACACGTGCTTTCTACACCTTCTCTCCATCCACCTATTTCTCTCCCTCTCCCCCTCTCTCTCTCTATTCTCCTCTCTCTCCCTCTCTCTCTCTCCCTCTCTCTCTATATTCTCCTCTCTCTCCCTCTCTCTCTCCCTCTCTCTCTCTCTCTCTCTCTCTCTCCTCTCTCTCTCCCCCTCTCTCTCTCCCTCTCTCTCTCTATTCTCCTCTATCTCCCTCTCTCTCCTCTCTCTCTCCCCCTCTCTCTCTATTCTCCTCTATCTCCCTCTCTCTCTCCCCCTCTCTCTCTCTATTCTCCTCTATCTCCCTCTCTCTCTCTCTCCCCCTCTCTCTCTCTATTCTCCTCTATCTCCCTCTCTCTCCCCCTCTCTCTCTATTCTCCTCTATCTCCCTCTCTCTCTCTCCCCCTCTCTCTCTCTATTCTCCTCTATCTCCCTCTCTCTCTCCCTCTCTCTCTCCCCCTCTCTCTCTATTCTCCTCTATCTCCCTCTCTCTCTCCCCCTCTCTCTCTCTATTCTCCTCTATCTCCCTCTCTCTCTCCCTCTCTCTCTCCCTCTCTCTCTCTATTCTCCTCTATCTCCATCCCACTCCATTCATGGACCTTCTTTCACTCGCAGCTTCTCTCTACTCAAGGTTATGAAGGCCCTCAGAGAGGCACACACATCTGCTTTAACACACACACACACACACATCTGCTTTAACACACACACACAAACACACAGACACACTCACATCTGCTTTGACATACACACACAAACACACAGACACACTCACATCTGCTTTGACATACACAAACAAACACACAGACACACTCACATCTGCTTTGACATACACACACAAACACACAGACACACTCACATCTGCTTTGACATACACACACACACTCACGCCGACACGCACGCATCTGCTTTTACACCAACACACCTTCTCACATCACACACACACACACAGAAAAACACACATCTGCTTTACATATGCACACACACAAACGAATTTTACATTTACACACACGCATACACACACACACATCTGCTTTGATATAAACACACACACTCACACTAACGAACAAACATTTGCTTTTAAACAGATACACACACAGACAGACACACCAACATCTGTTTTGGCACACATACACAAACTCACCAACATCTGGTTTCACACACGCATACAAATGTATAGCTGCATATGAATGCTTATGAGTATGTCATAAGCCTGTCATAAGCCAGATCTGGTCAGATAGCTGCTTGTGTGGCCATCAAAAAACCTGACTTCAAAGCTATTGAAAATGTGTTCTGAAAAATCATGTGCGAGTAAAGCCGCCTACAAACTTGACTTAGTTACACCAGTTCTGTCAGGAGAAATGGGCTTGTGGAAGGAAACCTGGAACGTTTGACCCAAGTTAAACAATGTTAAGGCAATGCTACCGAACACAAATTAATTGTATGTTAAATTCTGAGCCCATGGAAATGTGAGAAATTAAATAAAAGCAGGGGGGGGGGGATTCTCTCTATCCGGACATTTCACATTCTTCAAATAATCTGGTGATCCTAACTGACCTAAGACAGGGAATATTTACTGGAATTAAATGTCCAGAATTGTGAAGAACTAGTTTTAAATATATTTGTAAACTTCCTACAGATACAACTGTACTGGTCGAACCAAGGAAGACTCTGCTATAACTGGTTCTCACAAACATGCTGGAAAGAGCCTTAGTAAAGTCCAAACAAACAATACCTCAGAACGGAACAAACAGAACGACCAGAACTAAATAAAGAGCTGATGGGGCCAGAGGAGTAACCAACACAGGTGAAATCAATTGGGCCAAAATGAAAGACAGAGTTACGTTCAAAAGCCTTAACGAAATACAAAGGGGTAGTTAACAAAGGGTTGACTAAGAAAATAAATGCAGAACTGAAGTTGAAAATACGAAAAAGGACAACAGTACCATACAACCAGTAAAAGTTACAATTTTCAGGTGTTCCAAAACAGATGTTCTGTTTTTTATAAGGAGACATAGAAACTATACACACACACAGACTATAATACACACACATAAATAACTAAAATCTCTGTCTCACACACACACACTCACACACACGTTCTACCAACTCTGATAGAACCAAACCACTCAGAGCCTCCAGCGTTTATCAGTTCAATGATGTTCCACGACGGTGGTTCTTAATGACCTTGTAGAGATCTTAGTTATTTATTCTCCATTTAATATTTTATAATCTGACATTAGAGACTACGAACTCTTTTATCGGTTTCCATTGGATACAAGAAGGACCCAGAGACTGTGAGAAGGAGGAACGTGAGATAGAGAAGGAGGTAAAAAAGCTAGATGTTAAGGAGAGCGAGATAGACAGGGAAAATGAGACGCAAGACAGAGGGGTTTAAAAGATCAGACAAATAACCTTCTCAGGCAGCTGGTTTTGGATGTTTTGTTCACAATGAATTGATAACATTATAACCTCCCATTTCTGTTAAGCAAAACACAAGACATGAGACTTGACTGTGCAGTGGAGCAAAGACAACCCAGGGAGAAGAGACAGGATCAGGGAGAGATGGAACAGAAGAGACAGGATCAGGGAGAGATGGAACAGAAGAGACAGGATCAGGGAGAGATGGAACAGAAGAGACAGGATCAAGGAGAGATGGAACAGAAGAGACAGGATCAAGGAGAGATGGAACAGAGAGGTGGTAATAAATGGTATGAGAGAGAGAGAATCAGATCCAGGTTAGTTTGTCATTCATGATCCCATATAATGAGGAATCAGATCCAGGGCCCAATGAAGAAAGACATGTCCACTTGGAATGAAGGTCAAAATCAAATGATAGAAACCACGAAAACACAGGGGACAGAGTGAGGGAGCAAATAAGAACATGTCAATGCAAAGGAACAGGTCCAGGAGAGGGACAGTGAAGTGCTGAGAGGGGTGAGAGGGTGAGAGGGGTGTGAGGGTGAATGGGGTGTGTGAGGGGTGTGGGGGTGAGAGGGGTGTGAGGGTGAATGGGGTGTGTGAGGGGTGTGAGGGTGAGTGGGGTGTGTGAGTGTGTGTGGGTTGAGAGGGGTGTGAGGGTGTTTGTGGGGTGAGTCGGGTGTGAGGGTGAGTGGGGTGTGTGAGTGTGTGTGGGGTGAGAGGGGTGTGAGGGTGTTTGTGGGGTGAGAGGGGTGTGAGGGTGAGTGGGGTGTGTGAGTGTGTGTGGGGTGAGAGGGGTGTGAGGGTGAGTGGGGTGTGTGAGTGTGTGTGGGGTGAGAGGCGTGAGAGGGTGTTTGTGGGGTGAGAGGGGTGTGAGGGTGCAGTAGAGAGGTAGAGGGTGAGGGAGTGAGGTAAAGGACTCTTGTTGTCTCTCTAATTATTATTTCCATCACCTGTCTGGGTACAGGTCACATGGTCGATAACTCTGTGCTGTAAACAACTGCCCTTCAGAACTGATCAAACGAGCTCCACTCTCCCCATCCTCTACTTAGTAATTGGAAAAGTTTAACAAGGGCCCGTTTCCTATTAGAGAAAGGGTTAGGGTCAGAAAAGCAATGGAATCCTCCCCCACTCTCCAAACCACACCGGTTTAGAGAGATTGGAAATGAGGGAACAGTTGGGTCAAAACAGGGGGACATGTTGTTTGGTTGAGGAACTGAGAAAAAAGCAAGGGAGAGGAGCCTGGACTGATGTAGAAATGGGATAAAGAACAGAGGCACGACAGAAAGAAGAGAGGTGAGAAAGTTTTACCAAATTTATTTATGCTAACCTGAGAGGGGAAAGAGAGAATAGAGGGGAAGGAAGAGAGAGTAAGGGGAGAAAGAGGAGAGGAGAGAGAAGGGAGAAATGGAGAGAGATGGGAAGGGATGAACAGAGAAGGGAGAGTAGAGCAAGGAGAGCGAGGAAAGCAAACAGAGAACGGAGAGAGAAATGGGAAAGAGGAGAAAGAGACG
>CM055757.1:10203763-10211263 GCA_029465975.1 Dallia pectoralis
GACAGAACCGGGCTTACTTTACTGGAGTAGGGCCCGGGGATCAGAAGCTTAAGCGCCTGCCTCTTCAACTCGGTCAGTTGCGCGTTGCAGTTCTCACACCATACCCCCCTCTCTCTCTCGGAACCCGGGGAACTCCCGCTGCCAGAGCCCGGCGAGCCCGTGCCAAAACCGGGCGAGCCACCCAGAGACCCCGGGGAACCGGTCCCGATCCCGGGAGATATGGTCCCGGGGGAACCGGAGAAGGATCCCGGGGACGACGTGCCAGAGCCAGGCGAGGGGGTGCCCGTGGAGCTGGGCATGGAGCCCGCTCCCTCTGGTGCGGGTCGGCCCCCGGTCCTGGACTCCTCGTAGGCTTTTCTGTACCAGGTCTCCGGGGAGAAGGAGGCTGATTTGGTCGGGGAGGTATCGGTCATCTGTGTGGAGGACCGCAAAGAACATCTTACTCTCACTGGTGCAAATACATTTGGGAGAGGCACAACGCAATTTAATCAATAAACGTCCAAATCCTTTAAAATAAATGACACAAACGCATAAGTCCATGCACGTATAATCCGAGAGTCACAACACATTACGCAAAAATCCAGATGTATTTCTTATAATAAAACTGAATATCCCATTTGATTAGTTGTATTCTAGTTCATATGGCTTAATTTGACGTTTCGCCGCAGTAATTAATTAATTGGCTGGACACAATTAAACCTGTAGCAAACAGCACATTGCATGTAAGACTATACAGGGTCCATCGTGCTCTGATGGAATGAATGAGCGCACACTGTTGTGCACTATTGTTACCGATGCGCGTCAGTCATCCAGTGCACAATAACTAACGGGTACTGGGCTATAATGAGAGATAGATGAAGCCACTCACCCCGTATTTTCTACTCCTGCTGGCCACGGACCTCTCTTTTGTCCCAGACAGGGAAGTCATGGTGCACGCGGGGAGAGGAGGCGTGCGGAGAAATAAATCTCGGTTGTTTCACATCCGAGGAGAGTGGAGACCGAATCGATTCCGATTAATTCCTCGCCCCCCCGCCGCGTGCTTCTCAATCTTTCCCCGGTATCACGCGGACCAGTTATCCCCGCAGCATTTATAGTCTAAAATACTGCAGCCATCAATTCCCCTATGATAAATCCAATAAAAGCGCAATGATTAGTTCCGATCCACGGTCCTGTGCAGCGGGCAGGACGCAAGCCGGGTATAGACCTCCAGGGACCGCACCATAGGGGAAACGGCCGCCGTACTCCTCTGGCTGTCCGTGTGCCTGCCGACTACTGAGGGGCTCCGTGCTCATGTGAATGCAGAGGTGCAGACTGAGAGTGGCTCGCCTCCCTCACATCTGGCTGGAGGAGGGTCCTTACCGCCTGCTCTTACAATCGGACCAGTATATACACTGGCGTTCCGTTTGGGGCCACGTAGAAACGGGCATGTTTACCATGAAAACGTGCATGGAATGAATTTGAATAGGAAATATAGCCAAATGAATAAGAAATAAAGCCATTAACAAGGATAGAAAGAAATGATTGTGTCAAAAAATCCCTCAGAATTGCAGCAATTAAAGCCTTGCAGACCATGTTTCCATGGAGTTGTCAATTTGTTGAGATAATCTGAAGAGATTTCATCCCGTGTTTCCTGAAGCCCCACCCACTAGTTAGGTTGGCTTGATGGACACTTGTTAGGTACCATATATGGTCAAGCTGTCCCCACAACCGCTCAATAGGTTTGAGATCCGGTGACTGTGCTGGCCACTCCATACAGTGAGAATACCAGCTGACAGCTTGGGTCACTGTCCTGATGTACGAGCAAATTGGCTCCAATCACACGCCGTCCACAGGGTATGGCATGGTGTTGCGATATGGAGCGAGAGCCTTCCTGTTCCAAGATCTTAATTGCCATGCACACATCTCCCACTTTACCACCACCAAAGCACCCCCAGACCACCATATTGCCTCCACCATGCTTGACAGATGGTGTCAAGCACTCCTCCAGCAGCTTTTCATTTGGTCTGTTCTTCTTCGGGATTTGAACACCTCCTAGGTTTGTCTGTCCCTAGCACTTTTTTTTATTCTTCCTCCATCCAGTGTCTCTGTTCTTTTAACCTTTTCTTTTTAATGGCCAGTCTGAGATATGGCTTTTCTTTGGAATTCGGCCTAGAAGGTCGGCATCCGACGTTCCGTCGCTTCACTGATGATGATATTTATATCGTTTTTTTTAACCTTTATTTAACCAGGCAGGACGATTGAGAACAAATTCTCATTTGCTATGATGACAACATACAGTTACACACTAAATACACTGAACACATGAGCGGAAATAGCAGTGGGACCCAACCAGGTAATACAGGATCAAGTGGAGAGTCAATATACAGATAATACAGGATGAGGTATCAGTTGAGTACCTTTGATATGGCAATAACAACTATATAAAATACAAAGAAGTATCTATTTAAAGAATGTAAAAAGGTTAAAGTGTATCTAGCAGGTCATTATTGTGCACAAATTATATGTTCATGGTTTTTGGAGATAGAGCATTTGAGCATGCCCGAGCAAATAGAATAATTCAAGAATGTAAACAGGTATGACAGCAGGGCAGCTGAGAAAGATCCACTGTGCAAAATGGGCAAAAGTGAGAAGGGAGGGTGAAAACCAGAGGACAGTTAACACGTACATTGATCGGATACTGGTGTTCTGCGGGTACTACTTAATGAAGCAGCCAGTTAACAACCTGTATGGGGATTGTTCCTCAACCTAGACACTTTAATGTACTGTAATGTTTGTTCTCTTGCTTAGTTGTGCACTGGGGTTTCCCGTTCCTCTTTCTATTCACTTTAGAGACAGTCTGCGCTTTTCTGTGAAGGAGGTGGTAGACCGCGTGCTACAAGATCTTCAGGTTCTTGTCAATTTCTCGCATCCAAAAGCATTTTCTCAGAAAGAGAATTGACTGATGACATCCAGCAGGACTGGGTGGAAGTTAGTACAGCTGCAAACTGCTGTCTGGAGAATATATAAGAGGTTGACTTTAGTTGGATCAAAAAGGTCTAAGCTGAATATAATTCAACATCACAGAAACAAGGATTTTCCAAATGTAACTGGATGTCCAGCAGGTCATCCTCGGATTGAAGCCTCATTACATTCCTTTACATTTCACATTCCCAGGATATAATGAACCAGATGTGGTTCATGTGCTGTGGGTGTGTATGTTGTTAGAGGATTCACAGCGCCATCTGGTGGTTGGGCATAGCAAGACACATTTCAAGAGAGTTCGAAAGAAACATCATTTTATGCCCTACGCTAATATATCAGATTATACATCTAAAACACAATAGTTATCAATTAACCAAAACAATGGTTACATGTGTAATGATTTGCCGTGGAAATATAAATTGTGTGTGTATTCATGGCTGCAAAACATTGACATTATGTGTTGTCCACAGTCATCATGCTAACAAAGTCTCTGTAGAAGATGACATTCCTGTCTGGGTCCACGGCAGCGGACAGCATCTCTTCCATCTCCTCCGGGGTAAATGGCTCTCCTGCACAGTGGGACACCAACACAACACAACATATCTATCCATCCAGGTTTACAGAGACAAACTCCAGCTCACACAATCCAAAAAGCATCACACACACACACACAAACATCATGATGCTTCTAGACCACAGGTCTCAAACCAGTTTCATGGAGGGCTGAGTGTCTACATGTTTTGATTAATTAATTAGGTCAATAATTGGATAGATTCTACCCTCACCTGGGTGTTTAGGTCTGGACCAATTTAAAGGAAAATACTAAAACCTGCATACACTAGACCCGCCATGGAACCGGTTTGACACCCCTGTTGTGGACAATACTTGTGAGGACTTTTTGGAATCAAAAATATTCCCATTAAAAATGTTTACTAACTTCTAATCCTTAAACTAACCAAAAGCTCTAGCCTAACCCTGAATCTAAACCTAATCATAGTTAAAAACCTAACCCCAAAACCTGAACATAAAACCTAACCCCAAGAATTAAACAGTCGTACATGGTGTGGGAGCAATCGTCTGCAGTTACTTACCCTCCTGTGTCATACACTTTGTCAGCTCTTCTGGTTCCAAATGTCCCTTTTTCTGCTGATCGAGAACCTGCAAAACAATCGTTTTTAGGGAGTTTGGATTGGGTTTTATGTAGCCAGGCTGACACACGATTTTGATGCAGGCTTGTTTTGCCCTTTTAACAGTATAGCAAGTTTAGAAAGAACCCAGAGTATAATAATGTCTTCTAACAGAGAGAATAAACAACAGAATATACCCAACGACAGAATATACCCAACAACTTACACAAGTGTAATACAATGCGAATGATGCACCATAAGTGAACGTGAACATGGATTAACACATTAGTCGTCTGCCCTCTGCTGGCGATTGGCAGAACTCGCATGACAAAACAATAACTCCCGAGGTCTATGGATAATTTTGTGACAATATTAGTCCTCTTTGTTCTATTGACCCCGTCTCCACCACTGTATTCACCCCCGGTATTCACCTTGTATAACCTACATATAACCTGCGTATTCACCCCCGTATTCACCTTGTATAACCTACATATAACCTGCGTGTTCACCCCCGTATTCATCTTGTATAACCTCCATAAAACCTATTCACCCCGTATTCATCTTGTATAACCTCCATATAACCTGCGTATTCACCTTGTATAACCTCCATATAACCTGCGTATTCACCTTGTATAACCTCCATATAACCTGCGTATTCACCTTGTATAACCTCCATATAACCTGCATATTCACCTTGTATAACCTCCATATAACCCCCATCTTCACCTCCGTCTTCACCCCCGCCTCCACCCCCATGTTCACCCCCGAATTCACCCATGTACAGTTTACATCCATTACCTCGAAGGCCTGAAGTAACAGCTCCTCAGGGATGGGCCGGAACCTGCAAATGATGTATTTAAACAAATACGCAAAATATGATACATTTTAGTAGTATTCCTAACTGGTTTTCAAATTCAATTTAAATTCATAACATATTATATGTTTTCATTGCGCATTGTAATGTAACCTAGCGTATAACGTAAAATATCAAACAAAATCGGGTGTCACAGATTAACACAAAATAAGTTATGTTTTTCCCTGATTCTTCAAAGCGTCTCTGTCTGAGAGGAATGTGTTTCAACTGATTCACTGTGTGGTTTTCTGGTTTTTCCATTGACAGGCCTCATGTTCTCACCTACGCTCCATTAGAACCTTGGTCATGGTGGGCAGGAACTTCTCAAAGCGGATGTAACCAGTTGGCTCCTCCTCCTCAACCTGAGGGGGGATGGAATATTACACTATCAAAGCCTATAATAAAGTAGTCGTTTTTGTTACTTCCATTGGATCTGTTCTGAAACCCCAGGGTAAACTCAGCCATAATACAGTAGGCCCTCTGTATAATATATGGTAGATGCTTTGGATTCTTTGGGGATTAATATGATAATCATTATTAAAATTATGATTTATTATATTTTTTATCATGAAACAGTTATTCATATTCCTAAAAGGCAGCAGCTAATTTCCTGGGTTCACAAACTGACAAGCATGAGCTTACCTCTGCTATGATGTCATGCAGCTCCCCTTCGGAAGGAAAGCCTCCCAGGGAGCGGATAATAGTGCCAACCTCCCTATGACAGAAGCACCAAAACCAAATTACACCACCGCCATATCCTGCAACACCCATTTATACCGTATAAAGTTGTGTAAAAAAGGAAGTACGTCCTCTCGGAGGTTCTATATGGTTTTACATATCAGGACATAATGAGAAACATCTGTTCCTTCGACATTAGACAGATATTTAAATATGCAAATGTATATTGTGACGTAACAAAAAACGTCTTTCATAAGGACAATAATTATTATTATTCGGGCAAAGGGTTAGGTTGGACAACCACTTGTCTTGCAAACATGCCCAGGGTTTATACGTTAGTTAGATAGTTGTGCACACCTGACATCAACGGTCCTGTTGTGTTCGTGGTCAAATACATCAAAAGCCTCGCGGATCTTCCTGTGGACGTTAGATACGATGGCTTCTAAAATATCAAACACAAAACATACATTAAACCCACACCAAAGCCTTCATATTGAACTGAAATTAGTTTTATCAACTGGTCTGAGTGATAGTAATATTTAATTTCAACCTGCACTGTGCTTATCTTCCGCCATTTTGTTTGTGTACTCTGGTTGCTAGGGGATTTGCAGTGGGTTTTACCGTAAAACTCCTTATATCTCGGCCAATGATCTCAACGTTTTCAATATATTAAACATTGTTACATTTAAGTGTCTAGGAACTGGAAATTGTGAATTGTATTTTTTTCGTTAGCGAAGCTCGTAGATTTATACCAATTAATTGAGCCGAATTAACAACATCTTCTTTTTTAAGGTTAAATATGATGTCACTATATATATAAATGAATCGATATATATGTAAATATAGAGAGTCATAATATAATAATATATATATCCTCATATTATATACCCACATTATGAGATTACAACAACACAATGGCCTTTTTGGGCATCTTATCTTTGGCTACCGCCCGGTATCATGCTGATTGTTTTGTTCTGTTCTCGTCATTACGGTAAAAAGCACCGACACCGAGCAGGCCACCTACACGCCACTGTTAATGGAGAGAAAGACATCTCATTGGATCATTTCTGGTTGGGTCGATGCGGACAGCGATCCAGTAAGATGTCTTGACCAGTGCCACACCTCCCCGGAGGCGGAGTCTACGAACAGATAGCCGGGGGGCGGAGTCTACGGACAGACAGGATTCAATTGGCTTGGGGTCTTATGCTTTCGTCTGAGCTGTCTCGGTTCTTATACTACCTCTGATATCCATACTGGTGGGACCTACTACAAGGGCTTAATTAATTAATTAATTAAAATAGGGCACTATTATTATTTGTGTTCCGAAAATCAATTAAAAATAGGCCTACGCCAATAAGGATTTGTCCGGAATTCCATGGATATTTATTTCATCATTTAAATTGAACACACACCACTATGAGCTCCATCATCAACGTGAAGAAGTTGAGGGTGAACAAGTTGAAGGACGAGCTGAGTAAAAGGCAGCTACCGGATACAGGAGGACTGAAGGTCGAGTTAATGGACCGGCTACAGGCCGCACTGAACGAAGATGCCCGGGCCGGAGGAGGAGATGATGCCGGGAGAAACAACGCAGAGGATGGGCAAGGCGACGGGAGAGTCAGCCTGGAGGACAGGCCAGAGGAAGACCTGATTGGGGAGCGTGTGGATGCGGACGGAGAGGAAGGTGGAGGCAGGTGCGCAGCAGGGAAAGCAGGGAATATCCACGATGAAATTGGGGAAGATGAGGAGCAGGATGCCGGAGAAGAGATTATTAAATCGGACGACGAGGAAGATGCTTCGTTAAAAGAAGAGGACGATGGAATGGACAAATACGACGATGAGGACGATGATGATAATGCACTAGTTCACCTCGTAGAGGGT
>CM055757.1:10216263-10236263 GCA_029465975.1 Dallia pectoralis
ACGGTGTTAATTACAGTGGGTTGTTGGATTAAGACATTTCATAATATAAATCGCCCCAATGTAACTCCCTCCACTGTGGAGGTCAGCTGGCAGTTCAAGGTGTCTCATGGCTGTTTTGTTTTTCTGCAGAAGTTCAGAGGCAGAAGCGGCAACAACCGCAGCTTGGACAAGAACGGGAGCTTTGGCATGAACAAGGCCCAAGCGTTCAACCAGAGTTGGCAGGAAGGGGTGGGTACTGCTGTTCAGGTAGTCGACAGAGGACAGGGGCAGGAAATGTTTGCATGTTTGAGATGTGATCATTCTGTGGTTGGCAACTTTGGCCCAACGGAACGGTCCCAAACAACTCTAACCTATGAACTCTGTCTTCCACGTTTAGTTCTGGAAACAGAAGCCATGGAGCCAGCAGTACCACCCTGGGTTCTGAGTGTGTGGTAGAAAAGACGCTCCCACCTGCGTGCACTATGGCAAACCAACGTTCTGGTCGTCCGCTTATCTTCTGCGCCTCCTTTTTCACCCTGCTCCTCCTTCGTTTTGAGGAGCAATACAATGCTGAGATGGACTGCGTTGGTCTGGTCTGACAACAAGACAACACTTTTTGGTGGATTCCTGTCACTGTTTTGCTTCTATTAGTTGTCTACATTTGGATGATTTTTCCAGTTGCAGGTCTGGAGTTTTAAGTGTTCGGAAACCTGGGCCTTCGTCCAGCGGGGGATCTCTTAAATAATTCAGTGTCAGGGTTTTTACTGGTAAAGATGCACTTTTTACAACAACGATGATGAAAATATGAATAACGATTAGGATAATGTACTATGATAATATATATTTTTTTCTTTGCTTGATATTATTTTGAATAATTATGTTAAAATGAGCCCATCCAAACGACTGTGCCACCAGCTGAATTCGGGGTACATCCAAGCTATGATGTCCCAGATATGCTCGGAGGACCGATATTGGCATAAGTGAAGTGATCTGAGAGCTGTAAAACTGCTGAGCTTGTTGAATCGAACAACACATTGGAATAACACATACTCCTGTGGTTAGATCAGAGTACTGAATTCACAGATGGCCCTTCTAAACTCGTTGGAGTGTGTTTGAGGAGACATGACAATAAAACCACAATCAACCAAAGTCTTATCTGACTGTCACCTGATTATCTCAAATTTTTTCATGAGACTATCAAGCATTTTATAGACTAACCCTGGTTTGATGTAGGACGCAATGTGGGTTTTAAATTAGATTCACATTCTAGTCACCTTCACAAATGCTGTAATGCAAAGTGGTCTTTATGGTTTGATATGTAAAATGTTTTGAGCTTTCACACTAATTGTTCTTCGTAGACTTTGAGTGGGAAAACATTTATTGTAGAAAAAAGAGCTGATGGCCAGCAACATCTCTGAAAACAATTAACTGAAGTGAAGCTTAGTATATGGTTTGATATTTTTAACAGATTAAAACCGTTTTTATACCTTGCTATGTTTTGTATTTATTATGATGAAAAGATATTGAAATAAGCAGGATAAAAAGCTGAACAAACAAAAAGTTTTTTCCCTCGGTTCCCGTTTTATAAAAATAGGTCAGATGACATAGATGAACGAAACTTGTTTGTGATCCTGTTGATTGGACGAGGTGTAAGAAATCCATCAAGCAACATGGATCATCTGACTTTTTCTATGTTATCTTCTGGAAGGCAATGCTGAGTCAGCACAAAACCCCTCACGACCTCACAGACATACTACATGACCTCACAGACAAACTGCATGACCCCAGGTCACAGACAGACCTCTCCCTAAAATGTCAATAGTCATTTAAGCAGCATTTGCTAAAGTATGAATATGTTTACATGATTTCTGAGTCAATCTTCCTTTTACTGTCTAGGTCGAGCACACATGACCGGTCTCTACTCCAAGCCGGTACTGATGTGCTCTACTTCCGCCTTGTTGCTCCTCCCCCTCGGCAGCTTCTGGGTTGATCCTTGGCAGCATTTATGCGTACTAGCACGGACTCCAGTGGGACTATTAGTACATGTATTTATTTTTCTAGCTAAATAAGTATCTGCGTGTTAACCTGGCCGGTCCTTAACCCCAACAACCATGGAGAGGGGACTCGGGTTTTCATTCATTAAGTACGCGACGGCCGCGTCCCTCGCCGTGGTCCTGCTGGCGTACTGGTTGCAACCTCCTCCCCGGGTGTCGAAGCTGGACAGCCGGCTGGACCTGGTGCTGTCCTCCCTGCTGCGCGCTGAAGGCAAAGCGGGCATGAACGACGCCCGACCCCGGGTGGCGATAGGTGAGTGGGTCGGTAACTTAACACGCCCAAAAACACATCAGATAGCTCACTAGCTAATGTGGCTAACCTTCTGTTTGGGATTAAATCGACTTAAAACAACACAGGCTTATTATTTGAATAATGCGTTTATGGCTTTTGTGTTTGCATTAACTTAATTAATAAAGTACAGTGTGGTGGTAGTAGCTGTGTAGTAATACTATAGATTTATATAGAACTGGAATAGTTTGTTTTTCTTGTTTTTCTTTAATTTGTTAATTATAATATTATAAATGTTTTTGTTTTGTCACGCTACTGTATTGTAGATGTTAACCCATTAAGTTTAATTGTCTCTTAGACATAAGAATTAGTGCTACCCGTTTTTCCACATTCTCCCTCTTTAAAGCGGTGTGTAGCCACGTATTTACTTGCACACACACACACACACACACACACACACACACACACACTGACATAACCCGTTTCCATGTTGCGGAGATCTGGACCTTGTCTTGTCATATGTGTCCTTGAGTCCAAAGAGCAAATAGAGATTAGTAAAACAAGATGACACGTGGTGAACTAGTTCTGGTGAATTCCTAATCTGTTCCACTGTTTTGACAACATTATGATACTCTTTGCTCGTTTTAAGGTCTTTGGCAGAACCCCTTAGGCTGTGTTTAGACAGTCAAATTCCGATCGTTTTCTTTTTCACAAAAATATAATAATATATATGGTGTTATTTAAGGTCCAATAAGTGTAAATAATGGATTGGTTTGCCCATGTTAAAGCTGCTGGGATTAGACCACAGCTCCTGGGAGGGCATCTGAGGGAGAAATATGTAGTCCCATCAAGATTGTGTACCAAACACACCCTTATACACACCCTAATACACGCCCTAATACACGCTGTTGCTCTCCAGTCAGTCAGTCGTTAACTCCCTCAGAGATAAGCCTCGCTTGTAACAAAGTCAGGAGACCTAAAGAAAGTGAAATGTTCCTGTGTGCGTCTCATTACAGTCACCAGCTAGTTACTTTAGATGTTGCTGCCGTGATGTGTCTTTGACTCTCCACGTGTTGCTCTCTGTCTGTTTGTGTGTCCAGGTTTGGGCGGTTGTGTAGACATCATTGTGGACGGGGTGACGTTACTCCATAAGCTGGGTCTTGGTCCCACAGACCAGCCTCTCCATCACGACTACATTGAGAACGCGGAGCAGCTGGCACAGAGCTTCGCCTATTTCTTCGCCCCGGGTGCCGCTGCGGAGTGAGTTGTGGTGTCGTCACACATCGCCGATGTTCAGTTATTAAATGGTTAAATGACAACCGAGATAGACGAGCCAATCAACCGACTCCCTTAGCCGAACATGACGCTGCGCGTTTTAACGCAAGCGTTTGGAAACGCTGTAAATGTGAACTACTATTTCACTATTGAACACCTATTTCCGCTATCGAGAACCGTAAATACGACATATTAGCCAGCCCTACTATAAAGTCTGAATACAAAAACAACGGCAGTGAATCCAAACAAAAATGCCTCATGACTACATTTAACACATTTGTCTCTGGGGGCTGTCTCTGGGGGCTGTCTCTGGGGCTTGTCTCTGGGGCTTGTCTCTGGGGGTTGTCTCTGGGGCTTGTCTCTGGGGGCTGTCTCTGGGGCTGTCTCTGGGGGTTGGGGGCTGTCTCTGGGGCTTGTCTCTGGGGCTTGTCTCTGGGGCTTGTCTCTGGGGGCTGTCTGGGGGCTTGTCTCTGGGGCTTGTCTCTGGGGGCTTGTCTCTGGGGCTTGTCTCTGGGGCTTGTCTCTGGGGCTTGTCTCTGGGGCTTGTCTCTGGGGCTTGTCTCTGGGGCTTGTCTCTGGGGCTTGTATCTGGGGCTTGTCTCTGGGGCTTGTATCTGGGGCTTGTCTCTGGGGCTTGTCTCTGGGGGCTGTCTCTGGGGGCTGTCTCTGGGGGCTGTCTCTGGGGGCTGTCTCTGGGGGCTGTCTCTGGGGGTTTTCTCTGAGATATTTGCCTGAAATGTGGCGGATGTCTGTTTTATTATCTTTAGCTGCAGATGAGACAGGTTTTCTGGTCTTTTCTGTTTATGTAACTCTTTATAAATACTATGTGTAACATTTTACCTTTTCAACCCTCCCTTCTCATTCTGGCACCTCCGCCCTCCATTCTCATTTCTCCCCTCTGTAATGTCCCCCCTCTGTAATGTCCCCCCTCTGTAATGTCCCCCTCTGTCCTCTTCTTCTCAGGCGGTTTGTGAGTAACAAAACTCTCTTCAGTCAGCTGGTAGAGGCATCTCGTGAGTTGCCCGGCAACCGCTGGTCTATAGGTGGTAATGCCCCGGTGATGGCTGGTCGCATGGCAACCGAGGGCTGTGATGTGCTGCTAGGAGGGAGCTACAGTCCCGACTTCGCTGACATATTGTCCCAACACATCACAGGTACACACACACACTCTGATTCAAACACATCACAGACATACACACACACACACATCCTGATCCAACCACATCACAGACATACACACACATCCTGATCCAACCACATCACAGGTACACACACACACACACACACACACACACACACTCTGATCCAAACACACCACAGACACACACACACACACCCTGATCCAACCACATCACAGGAATAAACACACACACCCTGATCCAAACACATCACAGGTACACACACACACACATCCTGATCCAACCACATCACAGGAATAAACACACACCCACCGATCCAAACCCGGCCCTTCTTGATTGTCCTCTCTGTTCGTCCAGTTGCAGGTAACGTGGTGGAGGAACCAGATATCCACCTGATCCTGGAGTACCCATCCGGAGCCTCATGGGGGCAGTATACCTCCCGTCGGGCCAACAGGTGAATGTGATAAAGGGGCCAGCAGGGCGTAATATTAACCACCTGCTATTACAGAACCGGCTTCTGCAGTTATAGCACCTGTTATTATAGAACCCGTTTTGTTGTTTTACAGGTACATAGTCCACAGTGATGACCAGAACCCTTACCTGGCCTCACTGCAGGACTTTCAGGTGAAGTTACAGGATTTCCATCCTAAGCTGCTGGTGATGGGCGGACTCCAGATGATGGACAGCTTTCCCTTCCAACAGGGTAAGTCTTTTCTGATGCTTTGTCCTCCATTGGCTAAAGCCAAAAGCTTGTTATCCAATGGCTGAGCTGTCTTCAGATCAGGGCCAGTTCCAGTGTGGTGCCCCCTGATTGTGTTGCAGGCTGAGCTTTCTTCTCGCTCCTCGCTCTCTTCACTCACCAATCCTCACTCTCTCCCTCATCTTTCTTCTCTCTCCTCTCTCTCCTTCTAGGTGAACGGGAAACCCTGCTCTCCGAGTTGGGCCGTCTCCTCTCGTCCTCCTCCCCTCATACGGGGGTCCATTTTGAGATGGCCAGCTTCGTGGACGAGGGCCTGATGGGGGACCTGCTTCGTCTGGTCGTGCCTCACGCCGACTCCCTGGGGATGAATGAGCAGGAGCTGCCCAATCTGCTGAGCCTGCTGCGAGGCACCAATGTCACCGTGCTGTCTGACCCCAATCCACGCGTCGCTACCGTCCTCGACCAGATGAGGGAGCTCTACCGCCTGGTGAACCGGCGCCACAGCCAGGCTAACGAGGACAACAGCGCGGGCGCTACGGGCCGCCGGCTGACGCGGCTCCATGTGCACACGCTGGCGTTCCAGGCCATCATCGTGACCCGCGGCTCCCAGTGGAAGAACACCATGTCGGCCGTGGCCAAAGCCTCGCTCACCGCCAACCGGCACGTCTGCGGCTCCCCGGACATCGACCCCAGCAAGGCCCGGCTAATCATGGACGAGTCCTTCTCCATCAGCCGCCAGGAAGGCAGCCAGCGGATCCCCCTGGAGGAGACGCGGCCCGTCAGCTGCTGGGACGAGGACGACTATGAGATCTGTGTCGCGCCCGTCCTGGTCTGTACGGAGGTCTATCAGACGGCTGGAGGAGGAGACAACGTCTCCGCTGCTGGACTCGTGCTGCAGATCTGAGACAAACGTTGGCGAGCAACTGCTGAATCTGAAGAAGGCTCATCGCAACAGGGACGTGCCTCTCCGGCCTCTCCGTGGGGGTACTGTCTTCTTTACTCCAGCCCTGCTGGAACATAATCTGAAAAGTTGGTCTGTGTCAAAACCATGTCACCAGGACGGTGTTGCAGCACAACATATTTATTCCTGTCTGCCACCTGGTTGCCACCTGGTCGTAGCAGAACAGCACCTTCAACCCTGGGATGCTCTCTGGACTCCGTTCCGACTTCTGTTTGCAGCCAGTTGGACGGAAAGACTTCCAATAATATGTGAACAGCTTTAAGCTTTCTGGTTTTAGGTGTGCAGATATGATTTCCACTGATACATGTTGTTTAATGTGGTGTTTAGGTACCGTATAAATGCTGGATGGAGTATATTCACTTTTCTCTACACCTCCCTCTTCCTCCTTTTACTCCTAACATACAGACTCATTTTTGGACCCCCCACCCCCACCTATTCCTTGCTCACACATTTTATAATCATTTCAGACCTTTAGATTGGGTTTTGTCCAGTTTGTTATTTGAGTATAATATTAATTATACCATGGGACATTTGGTCTTCGAGATGTTGTTCTTTGTATTTAAACAATTGATTTTGACAATTGTGTTTTGACCAATCAGATTGGCTCTGTCGGAGAGCTTTTGTAAAGTGATCTGATGTATTAATGAGCGGAAACATTCTGAATTGCCTTACCTGTGAAAACTGAGCTTTTCTTTCCTGTGTCGTGAGTCTTCTATTTCTGTCTTCACTCCATTTTCTCCCATGGATTCACTCACAAAAAAAAACTTATCAATTCCATTATTTAAGCCCTTTTATTCACTTTACTTAACTTTTAATGGTAGTTTTTTTCTCAGCGGATAGCTTTTGATATCTTTGGTTGTTTTCTCGTTTGATGTTAGTCGGAGTTGTTGACTGGAGGCCTTCTTACCTCAAGATGTGTTTTGGTAACTAGTAGAAAAGGGAATTTCAATGTAATGAATAAAGTGCTGCCTGTTCTGTGCTCAGTTGGGCGCTGTAGGAATCACATTTTGTCTACTTCTGTACTCAGGTAAATAAGTCTTGACAGCAGGGTGGTGTATGTGTGTGTGTGCTCTGGTTTACATGTAAAAGAGAACCTGTTTGACTTTTGACATGAGCTGGTATTCTTGTAATTTCCCGCTCACTTTCTGCATCCTGTCATATTATGGCATCACATCCATTCCATATGACTTTGTGTTGAACTTGGGCCTGTGGACAAATCCAGTTGGAGAGCCTCTGAAAACAGGCCCACAGAGCTGCCTTTACATGTCTTTACTTACTGGTCTACTGACCAATCAGATCAGCGGCCTGACGAGGTGTATCTCATCTGTGCTGTTCAGAAGAGTATGTCCGGATTTTTGGGGGCAGACTTTCAGATGACTGGATGTTGTGGGGCTCGAGTATAGCATCGACTAAATGGAAGGCTGGAGGGTTGATCGGTTTGTCACCAGGCGAGAGAAATAAAGAAGCACACATCACATCTTGGTGTCAGATTGTTTTTCTGACAAATCATTTTCTGCTTATTGTCACCATCAATAATTCCCAACATAGTCGTCTTCCAATAATTTATTTAGACTCAGTTTTTTTAATAAAATATCAAACAAAACGAAATGTGCCGTTTATAATTCAGTGGTATAAGATGGGACTTGTTCAGGGTTCTGGTAAGAATTGCGAGGCGCTGTGAGTGAATCATCTGTAATATTGAATGTTGCATATTAAAGTGTAAAATAACATCTGTAACTCCGTTAGATGCAGTGCACAAAAATCTGAAACGAAATCTTAATACATTCCCAAATTAATTTATTGTAATATTTTTACAATAATAAAAAAGTATTATTCCCTATAGGCCTTTTCTATATATGCCCATATCGGCTGGGTAGTTCAAGACAAGTGCTTCCAAAACAAGTGATTAATTAAATACATGTTGCCACAGATATCCGAGTCAACAACAGCTCTCCATCATTACATATAATATTAGTAAATATAATCTTGAATAAATAAGTAGGCTACTGTGCGTAAAACTCGCCGCTCTCTCTGGAACGGAGTGCCCATTGCGCATCTTCAAACAGACAGGCTTGCATTGTCCATTGTACATCCGCACTTCTCCACTATCATGTTGGGAAACTCTGCCACTTCAATGTCAGTTTGGTCTCCCCTTTTCACCAGGTACATCACTGGCAGGGGCGCGCTTTCCGTGGCCGCGCATCGCCTCTCTCCATAGCCGTAACCACCACGGGCTGGCTGCTTACACCCTCCTGCGCACCGGAATGCCTGGTAGCCCGCAGGCTCGATCACCCAGTACTGGGTCCAAGTGAGCTGGCGGAAGTTAATAAAGTGTTCCTCCCTGCAGCACATGCTGTTTGATGTGCTAGACTGACAATCTCCACGGGAACTAGAGAAGAGAAACAGCGCAGTCCGGTTAGTATACGCACTGCATGGGGAAAGTGGAGAATGTACTTAAGCCTCCGAAATAGGTATATATGGTGCCAACAGGGTAATAGAAAAAATGCAATTATCTCATAGCCGAGGCTATACGTACCCATAATCATCTAGGTTCAAGGTATACAGAAGAAGTTCTGGCTTTTCCGTGGTTTGTTCAGACGGGTCCTGCGCCGTGAAGGACACGCTCTTAGCGGTCTCTGCTGCGTAGCTGCCCGGTCTTTCCGCCTCCACACGCAGTTCCAGGCGCAGCGGCTTCTCACGACCCTCCCTCGACCAGTAGTGGACCGCCTGTGTCACATCGAAGGCCTTCCAACCGGTCTCGTGGATTGAAACCAACCTGTGGTCAACGGGGAACCCGATTAAATTATAATCAAACTATTTACCCGGGCGGGTATATGGTTTAATTAAACAAAAGCACCGTGCATAATGTGCTGACCGTGAATCCACCAGGGATGTGCGGTTGGTGCCGTCCTCCAGGGTGTTCACCCAGTAGACGCTGACCCGGGCGTTGTTGACCGGTCTGTGCGTTCTCCTCCCCGCCAGAGGCGACCTGCGTGGGGCGTTCTGGTACAGCTTGAGCTCCGCCATGGTCACCTCGCTGTTGACCGGCACCTTGGCCTCGATGTCGAACACCAACCGCACTCTGGTGGCGTCAGAGTACCCAATCTCCCCCAATACATCTTCGATGGAAAATAAATCAAATGCATTTTGTTGTAACCCAACACGAAGTAAAACAAACATGAGCCAACATTGGTGTGAATTAAATTCGAGAAGATATGGGTCCCATTCGTGTTTTCTTCTAAATGCCCCTATATTTGCCCATGTGTGTTTACCTGAGCTCCCGGGGATGCCCCTGAGAATTCCGGCCAGACTCGGCAAAGAGCGGCGTCTCCTCTCGTGTTGCTGTTTCAGCAGGGACAGGTACTTGTTCCGGATGTGGCTCGGCACCACCAGGTTCTCCAAATCCCTCTTCTGGATCCTGGGCAGTTCTTTCAGTCCAAGCGTACGCAGCATGGCATCTTCCAGGTCCCCCTGGCATGAGCCGTACGCCAGAGACAGCATGGCACAGGCGTACAGGGGCCACATGCGGAAGTGTGCCATCTCTGAAAGTGTGGAGGGTGAATAAGGTCGCTTTTTGCTATGCAGAGGACAGTGACTGGCCACCTTTATATACAGTAGCTCGCCGTGCCTGTGACGCGCCACTGGGTACAGGTGGGCGGTGATCATCGTCCGGGAACGTGCGAGAGTAACTTCAAAGTAAGTCACAATTTAAGGACCCTAATTGCGGTATCCACCCACTCCCACTCCCACCCCACCCTCCCAACCCAACCATCATCGCCCCATCGTCCAGTAAAGACGGACCTAATGGGCTACATGAAAGGCAAACACATTTCGGTTGTAATGTCTTTCTCATCTGATACATAGAGCTGGATTAGACGCGACGTCGATAGATTAGTATAGGGAGAGAAATCCCTTTATTACGGTCATTAAACACGCGATAATCCCTCTCTAATGGACATCAAGGTGGTATCACCGACACACCGTTCATCATCTCACACCACAACCTTAGTAGTCGCCTGACACGCATACATATTTATATAATAAGAAACAGTTCCCGTGGAAAATGCTTTTTTATAAGACATATTCCATACATTTATACGTCTGAGATTACTTTGATCCACTATTCCATACTATTGGTCTTGAGAATGTAGTCCTGCAGTAAATTGACGAGTCTCGACGACAGACAGATGGGCATATATATTTATATATATATATAGGCTATATATATATTATATTTGTCACTCATTAAAAGCTGTCTTCTCAACACCCTCTGTAAATGTACGACCATGCCCCATGAGTAAATTCCCAGATGACATGTCTATTAGTGCTTTAGGTAACGTAGCCCTGTTGGGTGATATGGTGGGGGTGTAGAAAAGCATGCGTCTCATTTCCTGCCTGAATCTGTCGGCCACTGCTGTGTGCGTCAGGGTCACCAGGCTGGTGTGTATTGGGAGTGTAGCTCCCACTGGGAACAGAAAACTAATCCTGTGTTGGCTCTGATTTAGGATGTGGATTGGAAAGGGTTCTTCACGAGGACCTGATTGTATGTTTCTATTGCAGGACCTGACTGGGTCTTTTTCTGTCACAAACAAACACTACTGGCTGAGGCAGCAGGCCCCTGGACAGACACTGGTCTGGAGTGTGTATTGGGATTGGAGAGTGACAGGTGGGTTATAGGGACAGCATAGGACAGCCAGACAGCATGCGACACACAGCATATGAGGACACACAGACACTGCAAACAGCCTACAAGGATAGCATATGAGGACACACAGACACACAGCATATGAGGACAACACACAAACAGTATACGCAGACAGCATACACACAGACAGCCAACAGACAGCATACGCAGACGGTATAAAAGGGCTGATTGACAGATTAACACGCTGGTATAGGCAGGAGACACACAACTGATATCAGACCAACAGGAGTTAAATGGGTCTCCAGTGCTGTGTGTAAATGCTGTTATCTGATGGGTGTAAAGGATCATGCTGTTAGCTGATGGGTGTAAAGGATCATGTTGTTAGCTGATGGGTATAAAGGATCATGTTGTTATCTGTGTCTGATTAGTATAAATGATCATGTTGTTATCTGTGTCTGATTAGTATAAAGGATCATGTTGTTATCTGTGTCTGATTAGTATAAAGGATCATGTTGTTATCTGTGTCTGATTAGTATAAAGGATCATGTTGTTATCTGTGTCTGATTATTAGTATAAAGGATCATGTTGTTATCTGTGTCTGATTAGTATAAATGATCATGTTGTTATCTGTGTCTGATTAGTATAAATTATCATGTTGTTATCTGTGTCTGATTAGTATAAAGGATCATGTTGTTATCTGTGTCTGATTAGTATAAAGGATCATGTTGTTATCTGTGTCTGATTATTAGTATAAAGGATCATGTTGTTATCTGTGTCTGATTAGTATAAATGATCATGTTGTTATCTGTGTCTGATTAGTATAAATGATCATGTTGTTATCTGTGTCTGATTAGTATAAAGGATCATGTTGTTATCTGTGTCTGATTAGTATAAATGATCATGTTGTTATCTGTGTCTGATTAGTATAAAGGATCATGTTGTTATCTGTGTCTGATTAGTATAAAGGATCATGTTGTTATCTGTGTCTGATTAGTATAAAGGATCATGTTGTTATCTGTGTCTGATTATTAGTATAAAGGATCATGTTGTTATCTGTGTCTGATTAGTATAAATGATCATGTTGTTATCTGTGTCTGATTAGTATAAATTATCATGTTGTTATCTGTGTCTGATTAGTATAAAGGATCATGTTGTTATCTGTGTCTGATTAGTATAAATTATTATGTTGTTATCTGTGTCTGATTAGTATAAAGGATCATGTTGTTATCTGTGTCTGATTAGTATAAAGTATCATGTTGTTATCTGTGTCTGATTATTAGTATAAAGGATCATGTTGTTATCTGTGTCTGATTAGTATAAATGATCATGTTGTTATCTGTGTCTGATTAGTATAAATGATCATGTTGTTATCTGTGTCTGATTAGTATAAATTATCATGTTGTTATCTGTGTCTGATTATTAGTATAAATGATCATGTTGTTATCTGTGTCTGATTAGTATAAATTATCATGTTGTTATCTGTGTCTGATTAGTATAAATTATCATGTTGTTATCTGTGTCTGATTATTAGTATAAAGGATCATGTTGTTATCTGTGTCTGATTAGTATAAATTATCATGTTGTTATCTGTGTCTGATTAGTATAAATTATCATGTTGTTATCTGTGTCTGATTATTAGTATAAAGGATCATGTTGTTATCTGTGTCTGATTAGTATAAATTATCATGTTGTTATCTGTGTCTGATTAGTATAAATTATCATGTTGTTATCTGTGTCTGATTATTAGTATAAAGGATCATGTTGTTATCTGTGTCTGATTAGTATAAATTATCATGTTGTTATCTGTGTCTGATTAGTATAAAGGATCATGTTGTTATCTGTGTCTGATTGGCTTGGTGGACAGGACAGGGCAGAACTTAGATGTAGACAGACAACACATTTAACATCCAATTAAGATTAAAGATTTACACGAATGATTTACTTGTGTCTTTTTTCCCTAATTCAAGCATGCAGGAATTTGTAGCCTTGACATTTTTGGATTGCAGAAAACACGCACAATAAACGTTTATAGTGATGGTTAATAGAGAAGGTATCGGTATCAAAGTGTGTAAAGTTACTGCGAAAAAAAGCCCCAACTAAAATGTTTCCTTAATTGGCTCCGCCCATATACTAACTTAAATTGACCACTGATTTTATTCTACCTGTGATGACTGAGCTTTGATTTCAGAATCAGGAACTGTTTTATTCGCCATGTGAGTTTACAACAAACAAGGAATTTGTTCTGACCCGTTACTGCAACACAGCTACTACACACATTACTGAACGAATACCGACAAGTGGTCAGAGGCAAGAAGTGGTGGCACATATTGACAATACACAACCAGGGTGTCCTGTCTATTCTCGACTGTTGGCAAAAGCTTTTCTGGTGAAAGTAAACAGACATCTCGCCCCACATTACTCAGAAATAAGCAATCGCCCCCAATCAACAGCTTAGGTGTTAATGAAGGCCTTTTAGCATTACAACATAGAAAAAAAGAAACGAGGATTAAATTGAATAGCTGCAGTTAATGTGCTGACTTAACAGTTATCATTGACATAGGTGTAGATCTTGATTAAATTATTGTATTGCCTTCATTGATGTCTAGTAGACTATAACAATAAAAAGCATATGGATCAAAATATCCAAATCCCACATATGTGTAAAGTTACCCAAAGCTTTGCTCGCTGTGCTGTCCTTCGCTTTCTAGTGCAATCTCAGTACTGCACTTAGTATAAAGTTAAATAATTTTCACCTACATTTAGTAACATATTTATTCCTTGTGTAATTAACTAGGCCTAATGCATTTTTGACAAAAAACTCTCCTGGTTCTGTGAGTTGAGACCCAATTCAAACTTTAGATTTTCAATGCTTAAGTACAGGGAAAAAAACACAAAATATTGAGCGAAAAGCAGTAATTTCACATACTGCTGATATGTATTCTATTTATGCTTTTTATGCTTTAGTAATATTTATTTTAATCATTATACATAACCCAAAACATGTGCAGCTTAATGTATTCTGCAAATAACCTCTGATCAAATGTGAGCTTATAAAAATATGGGTGAATTAAAAAATATCTATATTCTTCACATTTTCAACTTTTGCAAGTTTAGGCTTGAGGGTTCAGTGTTTTCTATGCATTTGACATTTACCGAGATAAAGACGTTTGCTCTTTCTGTTAAGGACATTGCTTGTTGTTAACCAATGGTTTCATTCAATCTTTACTCTCCCCTCGAATATGTGTTCATGGTGGATATTATTAAGGAATAAGGAATATTCCAATATGTGCAAATTTCCGACCTTCCATCAGTAAGATATCTTAAATTATTTTGATGTATCCTTTAGATTATAGGCAATTCATTTGTAAATGATATCTTCAAATGTTATCTTAAATTTCTTAACAAACATTATAAACCAGTTATAGCCAAACATTTATATACATCCAATATAAGATTAAAAACAATAAGCCAAATGCAATCTTCGTTTCAAATATCCCACTAAACTTCTGAAAAAAAGTAAAAATAAATCTGGCCAGTAAAATATTTTTTTAATGATGGGTTAAGCATTATCCTACTTCTGAGTGGGACAAATAATATATTGAAATTTGAGTGGTGTAAAATAATTCTATAATTAGTGGTCTTTTTTTCTATTTTCTTCTAGTTTTCACTTTGATCTTTGTGAGGACTTTTGGTCACTGGAAAAACCACACACCAACACGTCCGCCAGGGGGCAGCAAAAGCCAATCAAAATGTCCGCCAGGAGGCAGCAAAAGCCAATCAAACAGACTGCATGCAAATATGCGTTGATAAAGGATGCATTCAAGATCAATGCCATGTTCCTGGGACGTTCCTGCTACAGGGATTTCCAAAACTACGAATCCCAGGAAACCTCATCGTCGCACTCTCGCACTATTAAAGTCAACATGGCCACTGGCAGTCAGACAAAGCCAAATCAGTCTCGCAGGGAAATTAAATGAAAACATCAAGCTAAAAGGGAGAGCAGGGGTGGCATTATTGAGACAATCGGCGCGTGCCTTTTCGCATAGGAAATACATCCGGAAGAGGACTATTCTCCAGGGCCATCTCTGGTTTATTAAATGCTATGGTGGACGGTGGATAGATTTTAAGATAAAGGTAAGACTTGCTATGCACGCTAGCATAGCTATAGCATTTTGACTGGCTCGCCTGCACACCTTGGCACGGGTCCCAATGCCACCCAGCCAGCCAGCAGGCTAACTTTATAAGCTAACTAGCTGCACCATGGGGGTCAGCTTTCATATCAACCCGGAACAATGTTTTGCATGCTGCACATGATAAAGGCTGCACCTTCTGCTAATAGGACACATTATGTCATTATTATAATAACATCAACACATACAGAACAGTCCCTGGTCAAGCTAACTGTCTGGTTGATGTTGATAACAACTGGTTATCTACTTGCATTTGTCCAGTGCTTGCCACATTGTATTTATGCATTATTTGCCCCATAATAAGCCATGCCACACAACCGGTTAGCCGGCCAGAACTCATCCAAGCAGTGGCATTTGCAATGGATGAGCGACCAGGTACTACTGGAGCATGAATTAACACCCCTCCTCCTCCTCCCTCCTCCCAAAAACACTTTGCAGACACAGTTCTCCTTCTCTCATCCCGACCGACTGGGCGTCAGCTTACAGCTTCCCACACGTTCGACTCATGGTTTCTGCATAGCCAGGGGTGTCATCTAGTTAATCCACAACCACAGGGTTAAAATGGACTTGTCTACCAGGCGTTTGCTTGCCATTGATTGTCCTCATCACTTGCCTTTTGAATGGATCATGGTAAACTTCTACTACCTTGGTCTATGTCTGATAATTAACTTTCAGTCTCCCTAGTTAAGCACACACGTGTTCCGTCTAGTCCAAATGTGTAGATCGTTAGGTAATCAACTGGACGCCACTGTTTAGCTAATGTGTTGCCAGACTAGCAGTCTGTATTCAAATACAAAACCTGCTGAACAGATCCCTGCATTCACCCCCGGAGAAAGTCTACTTCCACATCTGGCTAAATACATTGCTTCCTGTCTGGCAGCTACTACCTTTTCCAGGGGCCTAATAGTGGGGTGTCGTTTTTTTTCCGGGGCAGCTGCCTAATATCAGAGCAACTGGACAGGCTACAATCCCCCTGGCCTATCGGGTCCTGGTCTAAACACGGGACCTGACAGCAGGTAGACACACTAATCTACAGAGGCGACACGTTTGGAGTGGTTCACTGGGCAGGGAGAATGTGGAGCTAGCCGCATGCTCGGGTCTTAGCCTGCATACCGGTCTGTTTGTGCTGTCCAACCATGTGTTTTGTCTGATATGATGGACCAGGCTAAGACTGAGTCTTTCTTTAGTTTTTGGGAGCTGTAGGTTGGATTTGAACACACACACTGCAGCCGTATATTTACACTGGAGGCACCAGCTTGGGCGGCTGGACAACCCTAAGCCACATAGACTGTAGACATACGGGTCTGATTTCCCTGTGCATTCTTCTTTTTGTGGTGACTCGAGTTTTGCCGTCGAAGGGCAACACGTTCTATTTACGTTGATGATGTCATTTGAGGGTTACGTCCTGTGGATAATGTCTCCTCCTCTTTCGGCCTTCTGGCACTGTCCACTGTGTGTGTGTGTGTGTGTGTGTGTGTTTCTGTTTGTCTCTACAGTACCACGTCTGTGTGTATGTCTGTGTGTGTGTGTGTGTGTGTGTGTGTGTGTGTGTGTGTGTGTGTGTGTGTGTGTGTGTGTGTGTGTGTGTATCCTATACTGTACATGTGAGTATGACTCATCCTGCCTTCTTCAAAGGGAAAACATTGACATTTTTATTGGCTTTTTCCCCAAGTTGTAATATTTCTTTTCCCCTCTTCTACCTCTCTGGGTCTTCTCACTCTTGCTTTTTTCTCTTTCTCCCCCATATCTCTCTCCTATACATCACTCCCTCCCTCATCTGTCTCTCTCCCTATCTCTCTTTTCTCTCTCTCTCTCTCCCTATCTCTCTTTCTCTAGCTCTCTCTCTTTCTCTAGCTCTCTCTCCCTCCCTCATCTGTCTCTCTCTCTCCCTATCACTCTCTCTCTCTCTCTCTCTCTCTCTGTCTCTCTCTCTTTCTTTAGCTCTCTCTCTCTTTATCTCTCCCTCCCTCATCTGTCTCTGTCTCTGTCTCTCTCTGTCTGTCTGTCTGTCTGTCTGTCTCTCTCTGTCTCTCTCCCTATCACTCTCTCTCTCTCTCTCTCTCTCTCTCTGTCTCTCTCTCTTTCTTTAGCTCTCTCTCCTATGTATCTCTCTCCTATGTATCTCTCTCCTATGTATCTCTTTCTTCCTCTCGTGTTTTGTCCGTACTTCATCTGTCACACATACGCCTTCTTTCCTCTCTTACCCCCCCACCATATATTTTAACCCCCCCTCCCTTCTCTCCCCCTCTTCTCTCCATTTATTTTTCCTTGGTCTCCCTATGAAAGCCCTATGGGAAGATGGTGGAACGATACATTTCATATCTGGCCTACATCTGATGCTTGGTTTCTTCTGGAACTTCTGTTAGTGTGTTTTGAGTTACAGTATGTGATGTTTGTGAGTGTGAGTGTGTCTGTGTCTGGTCTGATGGACTGGATGAGGTTTACAGACATACTGATGGACTGGATGAGGTTTACAGACATACTGATGGACTGGATGAGGTTTAAAGACATACTGATGGAGTGGATGAGGTTTACAGACATACTGATGGAGTGGATGAGGTTTACAGACATACTGATGGACTGGATGAGGTTTACAGACATACTGATGGACTGGATGAGGTTTAAAGACATACTGATGGAGTGGATGAGGTTTACAGACATACTGATGGAGTGGATGAGGTTTACAGACATACTGATGGACTGGATGAGATTTACAGACATACTGATGGACTGGATGAGGTTTACAGACATACTGATGGAGTGGATGAGGTTTACAGACATACTGATGGAGTGGATGAGGTTTACAGACATACTGATGGAGTGGATGAGGTTTACAGACATACTGATGGACTGGATGAGGTTTACAGACATACTGATGGACTGGATGAGGTTTACAGACATACTGATGGACTGGATGAGGTTTACAGACATACTGATGGACTGGATGAGGTTTACAGACATACTGATGGACTGGATGAGGTTTACAGACATACTGATGGACTGGATGAGGTTTACAGACATACTGATGGACTGGATGAGGTTTACAGACATACTGATGGACTGGATGAGGTTTACAGACATACTGATGGACTGGATGAGGTTTACAGACATACTGATGGAGTGGATGAGGATTACAGACATACTGATGGAGTGGATGAGGTTTACAGACATACTTATGGACTGGATGAGGTTTACAGACATACTGATGGACTGGATGAGGTTTACAGACATACTGATGGACTGGATGAGGTTTACAGAGATACTGATGGACTGGATGAGGTTTACAGACATACTGATGGACTGGATGAGGTTTTGCAGACATACAAACGGTCCACCAAACCCTCATCCCCTTACTGTGACCGTTCTACTACTTACTGTACTTACTGTCTGTCTCTCCAGGATGTCTCACCACACAGACGAGCCTCGCTTCACCATTGAGCAGATCGACCTGCTCCAGCGATTGAGGAGGACGGGTATGACCAAACCGGAAATCCTCCAGGCCCTGGAGACACTGGATCGACTGGACCGGCAACACGGACACAAGTTTGGACGCCGTGCCGAGACGCAGCCCCAAGTGGCCTACCGGGGCCCGACGTCCAATAGCCAAGCCAATACAACGTTGTCTTCCTCGTCCAATAACAACACAGCCACTTCATCAACGTCGACGGCCGCCACACAGACTGGTTACCGTGGAAACGGGAGTGGGGGTAGTAGCCTGTCACCTTCACCTAGCAACAATTATGACATGTCACCTCCCCTGCCAACGGTCGTCTCCGCCCCCGCCGCTATGGCGCCGGTGGTGGTGGCTCAGAACGGACGTGGCGTTGGTGGCAGCGGCGAGCTGGTTGCCATGATGAATGGAAAGCTGTCTCCGCCCCGTTTCGCGGTCGGCGGTGGCGGCGCCGTCGTGATGGGGAGGGGCTACGGATTGGAGGGGAGCGAGGAGGAGTTGGACGTGGACGACAAAGTAGAGGAACTCATGAGGTATGACATCCTGTTAACATTGTGCACCTCCTCTCACCTCCTGCGCACGGGAGCGGTGGGATGTTATAAATCCAGTGCTACGGTGAATTCTGGAAAATGAAATGGAGGCAGGGAAAAGTGCAGCTCGGTGCTGCTTTTGATTCTCCCTCACGTTCCTCATGAAAGGAATCAATATAAATGTAAATTAGAAGGCTGCGTATCGACATACAGAAGACAGATTGTGTGTCCCGTGTTCTCACAGATGTGTCCAACACTTTGCCACTGACTGAATGAATCACACATCCTCGTTGCTTTCTGCTGTCTCCGGTTTCCCCGGGTTCTCTATTGGACCTCAGTCGGACCAGCTCTGTTATGCTCTGATGTTGTGTCTTGTCTTTCTCTCTCCATCGCTCCTTCTCACCTGCTCACTAATTCTCCCTCTTTATCACTGGCTGTCTCTGCCTGTTCCTCTCTGACTCACTCTGTTTCTCACTGATCGTCTGCCTGTCTGCCTGTCTGCCTGCCTGCCTGCCTGCCTGTCTGTCTGTCTGTCTGTCTCTGTCTGTCTGTCTCCCACTGACTGACTGACTGACTCTTTCTGTCTCTTTCTGTCTTTCAGAAGGGACAGTGCCATAATCAAGGAGGAGATCAAGGCGTTTCTGGGTAACCGGCGTATCTCTCAGGCTGTGGTTGCACAGGTCACAGGTCAGTCTGTCCCCTGAAACACAGAAACAACCCTTAACATTTAGTGGGGATTGATAGAGGAGTATGTGACAGAATACGTCCTCTGTGATAACGAACGCACCCTCTGTGATAACGAACACGCCCTCTGTGATAACGAACGCACCCTCTGTGATAACGAACA
>CM055757.1:10241263-10353763 GCA_029465975.1 Dallia pectoralis
CTCTATCTGTTCCTCTCTATCTGTTCCTCTCTGGCTGTTCCTCTCTGGCTGTTCCTCTCTGGCTGTTCCTCTCAGTCTGTTCCTCTCAGTCTGTTCCTCTCAGTCTGTTCCTCTCAGTCTGTTCCTCTCAGTCTGTTCCTCTCAGTCTGTTCCTCTCAGTCTGTTCCTCTCAGTCTGTTCCTCTCAGTCTGTTCCTCTCAGTCTGTTCCTCTCTGGCTGTTTCTCTCTGGCTGTTTCTCTCTGGCTGTTCCTCTCTGGCTGTTCCTCTCTGGCTGTTCCTCTCTGGCTGTTCCTCTCTGGCTGTTCCTCTCTGGCTGTTCCTCTCTGGCTGTTTCTCTCTGGCTGTTTCTCTCTGGCTGTTTCTCTCCGGCTGTTCCTCTCAGTCTGTTCCTCTCAGTCTGTTCCTCTCTATTTGTTCCTCTCCGTCTGTTCCTCTCTGGCTGTTCCTCTCTGACTGTTCCTCTCTGGCGGTTCCTTTCTCTCTGTCCCTCTGTCCTTTCCGTTCCAGCTTGGCAGTGTGAGGTCATCATCGAGCGGGGAGGGTTTTGACTTTGTTCGAAGACTGTATATTCTTTCAAATATATCCCCTTGTATCACTTCCTAGACTGGTTACATCTACAGTGAAATCGGACGTTCATTATATTATTGCTCACGAATTCTAATACACTACCCCTAGCGTCTTCCAGATAATGAGAGTTGATGAACATCTCATGTCCAGAGAGAGAGATGTAGAGTCACGTTAGAGTCTTAGTGGGACTGGATGAGGTTATTATTGGGGTAAGCGTTAGCATGTTGATGCTCGACCCAAATTAGTTGTGTTGCCCTTTAACCTTAACTGACGGTATTTCGGGTGGTTTTGTTTTCTGAAAGTGATCTGTAGACCAACAGAAATTACTATCCATGATGCCAACAGCCGTTACAAACTGCTGCAACTTATTTAGGAAACTAATTATGGGTTCGTGAGCATGTGATTGTTTTGGCCTCAAACCATATAAGGAGCTGGTTTATGGCCCTGTTTTATTTCAATTAATTGTCGTTTTTTGGTTTCCTGTGATTTTTAATGCCTTTGTGAAAAAGACTGAACCAAGGTCTGTAGAGTAACAATCAGAAATCAATTTCATTTCCCAGTTGAGAAGACAATAATTAAGGTTATAAAGTTCAGAGGAATGTCCCAGTTATTCTAATGCAAAACCATCTTTCTCTACCTTGTATCCTTCATATATTATGCTTTATATGCCAAGACGTGTTCTAAACACAACCTGTTATCTAAGCTATGCTTTTAGATTGTATTTTTATCTTTTAAAATGTCACTTTATGGGAGATTGTTACCATGGTGCTTCGGTTCTCCACCCTCGTAGCTTATTGGTCGTCCTGAGTGATTGACAGACTGGACAGGCAATATGCAGAAGACTGATCTGCTGGCTAACACGGGTTTAAAGGTAAGGGGTCATGGGTGAAGTGTTGTTTGGTGTTTCAACATTAGATAATGATATTGGCCTCTAGTGTCCTGCAGGTCGTTTTCTCCCGGGCTGTGCCACGCTGCCATTAAACCGGTTGGTCAGACTGAACAAAAATATAAACTGATTCCTCTGACCTTTATGTAAAATTTCAACGTATAAAACATGGGGCGAACATCTTTCATACTTTTAATTTAGCGTTTATATTTTTGTTTGGTGCCAATCATTACGCTCTATCGTTCTCTATGGTTGAAACAAATCCCTTATACCTTCCCCTTACCTAAAAGCTAGTTCCCCTCCACTCCCAGGTTGCTGCTTTTAATGTGAATACGTTACCTAGATGAATATCTCAGTTTCTCTGAACTTAAAGGGGTACTTCACTTTCAGATGTATGTTTACCGGACTGTTGTGTAGGTCCATCTAATGACCTTAATCCCAAACGAAATATAAGAGAGATGTGATTGTATAAAAAAACATGTCAAGCTTATTAAAATTAGGTATTGAGATGTTTGGGAAACCTTTGTTTTTTTCAGGCCTGTAGGCCAGCCAGCACGCAATATTCAGTATTCAGAGATTAGCCTAAAGTTGACGTGAACTGTCCCTTTAAGTTGTCCAATATGTATTAAAGTTAGCTTGGGCGGTTTCTGAGCAACCAACCCAGTGCTTCGTTCTGTGTTAAATATGTATGTCACAAAAAGACTATTCTAAAAACAAGAGGCAGAATTTTTTTTTCATTATGTCGATTGTTCGATCCACCTGTAATATGTCTAGTATTCTAGGATAATCTTTTTAAAATATGCACAATCTGCCATCTGTTTTTTTTAATCGCCCTGTTATGTTCAATCAAAGGCAAAGCTTCTTCATCAGGTTTCTGAGGTACTATTCTCTTCAGATGACATTTCGGCCACATTTAGCTTGTTAGTACACCAACATTTGTTGACTTCGGTGTCACCCAAATGCCAATGTGCTGATGGTCATGAGACATCTGGCTGCTAAGGTTAATAATTTGCTCTTGTTTAAGCTACTTGATGGTATCTATTTATGTAAAGAATTTTCTGAATAATTACAAATAATAAGTGTTGTTTTATGTTAGGTCAATCTGTCAATAATTAAAGGCAAATCACAAGGGCAAATAATGCAAATGAAACCTTAAAAGGGATGTACTTTCTTACAGTAGTGCAATCCAATTAACATTGGTACTGTATCTAAACCAGACAATTAGATTATATTTGTTGACTGGTACTCGACTGTAACCTTTAACCTCTGTGGGAGGGGCTTTGCCTTTGACATTCCAAGAGAATGGCTATTGTCAGTCCTCTTTCATACATAATATATGAGAATACATGAACTATAACATATTCTAGAAATGCAAATGAGTATTAAAAGAAGAAATCACTGTATCAGATCGACAGAGTTAAAAATGTGTCCTTTTATCTCCCGTTTCAGAATTTAGTGCCTTTTTTGGACTGTAGACTGTTCTGTAATAATGTATAACACAATATGCCTTTGGTAAAATTTTATTTGTTTAAACCCTTTTTTTTTTTTTACTTGTGATTATTTTAGTATTGTAAAAATGAAATAATTAAAATAATTATCAATGACATGGGTCTTCTTGTTTTGTAAAACAGCTAGTTGTCTAGATCATTCAATTATACTGATATAACATAAGTAGGCATTACTTGAGAATTATAAAAGCCCCTTAAATACAGTCTCATCAAAACGAACTGCGGAGAACAGAAATCTGAAAATCAATCCATTTTATTTTTTTCCTTTACAGGGAGGTTATTGTCCAGACAATAAAAATAAAAAGTCCATTATAACACATGAATATTCTTTGGATTTCAGCATAGAATTACATGGACCAAATTAAAGTAATTAAAACCCGAACTTGTGCTTAGATTCTTAAGTCTTAATATGCGCATACATACACACACACAGTCACATCTACACACATTCATTCACACAGACACACTCTGAAATTACACACTCCGTTATACACTGGACAAACCGGCGCACAAAGTCAACACAACTGTGATTGATTGATGACAGTTGTTAATGATTATGATAACGATGGAGAAGTCAAGACTCCAGGAAGAGGCACAAACCAGAGCCCATCAGGTGGCACGGGTCAGGGGTTATAGGTCAGGGTTCACAGGTCAGCCAAAACTTGAGATGAGTGTTAAGTGAAAATTAACCCCAGCTAAGGGTTAACCACAGCGCGCTGTTAAGCCAATTTGAATATGGAATTTCCAACATTAACACAGTTCTTCAAGTGACCTCGCCCCGTGTCACCAACCGATATCACAAGGGGGTTTAGGGGTGGAGCGTTCTGTCGTCGATCAGACTAGAACACGTCGTTTCACCGTATTGTCTCAAAACATCAATCATGTGACGTGACCTAGTATGTTCTATGTACGGTCTGATTCATGGCTTAAAATAGAAGAGTACAGGCTGCCATTGGAGACAGACAGTCTGAAAATCCAATTACTTTTCTGTTCATTTCTTGCTGCTTCCTCCAACTCAGAGTAATGAGCTCAGAACACAAATGGAATGCGGCCAGTGAAGTTGAGTGAGTAGTTAATAAAACATGTGTCTGTAGTAAAACACAGTGGGCTGACTGACTTACAGACTATCCTGTAGTTTTAAGGCCACGAACAAGCAGGTGTATTACAGCTCCGAGCGCTAAACCAGGTTGTCCATACAGATATACTGGAAATGCATATATTAAACAGGACGATACATATAAACTCTTTAAATATTCTCTCAAAGTAACAGTTGATAGCGTTCATAACACAATATGCCTTCAGTGGGATTACGCTGTATCTGGATCAGTCAGCGTTACCAGAACACACATGGGTTTGAATTAAAAGCAATACGTATTTCCTTGCCAAAACATTGGTATGATGGACATGTCAGTATATCGATTTTCTTGCTAGCTATAGGAGGTTGTCATGGCAGCTATGGAGAATGAAACCGACGCCCAACATGCTATTGCTAACAGATTAGCTGCCTTCATGACACCTTCCCAAGCTCCCCAATGGACACCAACCATGGTTTACTGCTTTCCAACACACGTAACCGCCCGTGTTGAACACGACTCATGTATGTCTTTGAGACGTACGAGAGAGACCGAGACAGTTTAGGTGAACTGTAGTGGAATGACTTAACTCCATTACACAAACACGCCACAGTGTTAAAATAACACTCACAAAACAGCAATTTAATGAAAACAAGCGATTTGAACACACGTTTATTTCTTGCCAAGTTATTACTCGTTTACCACACAAACGTATATATAAATAATATATGATATTCAGAAATGACGTTTTTTTTAAGGATTTACATTTCATCCTTATCACTGTTTCAAAGGCTTCCCTGTTAATATGTGGATTCCACAATTGTTCTAGTAGTGTATTACTACATATCACATGGATAGGCGATGATTAACCAAGCTTCATCCTGAACTTCCCATCCATTTAATGTGTTACTCCACATTCACGATCTACAGCCACAGGCATGTTAACCAGCTGACCGGTATTTAATCTTCTGAAGCGAAAACTCCACCAGTAAAATGAAATCATACGAGTCTTACCGAAGAACTAGCGGTTGGAAATATGCATAGTCTGAGTCTATGCTTACATGGTGTATGTGACTTCCTGATAAGAGGTTAGGCACAGAAATAAAAAGATAATAAACGTGATCTCCGACACACTTCGGTCTGTGTGAAGGAGCACAGAGGCAACGAAACCAAGGCCAAATCCATTCCATACAGCACCTGTACACACACACGCGCACGCACACACACGCACACGCTTGACAACCACAACGGCACACTTCAAAAAACCTCACAAGCAACTCCGTCAGCAATGTAAAGGGTCCCAGAGAGTTGGGGTGAAGTTCTAGACAGGTAACCACGCCAATAAACCATGAATCCCGAGGTCAACTGGGCGGAAATAGTATTTAGTATTTATCGAATATGCCTTTGCAGTGTTTTAGAACAAGTAGGTGTATTTTGTTGGAATGTATTTGGAATTACACTTGGGAAATATGAAAAAGGTTAATGAACCAGGTGTTTGCAAATACCAAAACATTATACTGATGATAATTATCTAATAGTTGGCTTTATAGAAATTTGATGGAAAAACACTTGAGAGAATAAGGGCTGAGTCATCCGATTTGTTTTATTTACACAACTCTTCAAATCCTATATATCTCAATGTCAGTGCTCATCCCATCCACTGTAGATCCACAATAGATCCACTGCAGATCCAGTGGCAAGTCACCAGCCCATTCACAGCTTACCCGTACTGTCTGCCAACTCCAGTGACATACAGAAGGCAAAAGATCCAAGACTATCAATATTGAATCCCAGTAAGGACTATACTCCGATTGATCGGACCCATCCACATATTACATACTACATATCACATACTACATAGGCTATAGCAGCACCATCTCATGAATCACATGTGCAATCAACAACTTTCTTCCCAGTAAAATGCGAAATGCTTCATCTATTCCACATGATTAAGGCAAACTGTATTACACGTCTATACAGTCATTAAAATATAGACGCCCAACAAGGCTAAATATTGGCTTAAGTCGCGAGGCTTTTAATGTATTTGAGGTGATGGGAATTTAATTTGAGTTTAAGGTCAATACTTAATAAAATAGTTTTAAAAACATTCTGTGTCCCACTACAGAATGTCCTTTGACTTCAACATTTGGGCCCCTACAGTGTTCAGTTTAATTAACTTAAGTTCACATTAATATTTAAAGTCTAATAAAAACGGAATGTTTACTAAAACTGGGATTAATCTCAGAACAAATCCAGACACCTAACTATTATTTTTATTTTTCAATTAGATGTACAGATGTCTGTCGTCCATTCCACATACTTCATCCTGGAATCTGCGATCCAACTGAATTGCTCTTCAGAGACCATAAAAATCTCTCAAAGCTTTCTTCTGACTATCTTCACACATGTCCATCTCCTTTTAAAAACAACCAATCAATAACCAGCAGAAAAACATACCAGAACTTCCATCTTACCGCCGAGTTATGACACCACATCCAGGCCAGACCGGGCAGCACCAGTTTAGACCGGGCAGCACCAGTTTAGACCGGGCAGCACCAGACCAGACCGGGCAGCACCAGACCAGACCGGGCAGCACCAGACCAGACCGGGCAGCACCAGACCAGACCGGGCAGCACCAGACCAGACCGGGCAGCACCAGACCAGACCAGTTAGACCAGGCAGCACCAGACCAGACCGGGCAGCACCAGTTTAGACCGGGCAGCACCAGTTTAGACCAGGCAGCACCAGACCAGACCAGACCAGGCAGCACCAGACCAGACCAGTTAGACCAGGCAGCACCAGGTTAAACCTGACATACCACTTCCACTTCTACTTCCTCAAACCGTTCTAGAATCCTAGACAATTCTCACAACAATGCAGAGAAGTCCTGGATTATTTTCGACTGTGCAAAAAAAACATCCTCCCAGTGGGAACCAGCCAGAGACACAGACAATACCCAGTAACCGCTTGTACACACAGGGTTTGTCCAAATAGTTGAAATGAGCCCATACAAAATAAAAATAAACAGTGCCTTGCCTTTCAGATAAGCTAAACACACACACACACACACACACACACACACATTCCCCGATCACCTCACCATGACACAAAATAAAATCATCAGGAGATCAACAGAGGGAGAAGAGAGCATCAAATAAAACCACTAATTAATATATTACAAAGCAAACCTCACGAATTATAAAGGCACATTCTGTAAGAACTAATCGATTCAAATAAATGACTTCATATGCAGAGACTGATACGGGAACTGTTAAAATATCTGTCCGCAAAAAGGACCAATACTATCGTGTTGTGGATGGGACTGACTCATTCGACAAGGAGGGGCTCAAATTCTGAGAGAGGATGGACGGCTTAAAGACGTGAAAAGAGCCGTCTATTTTTGTATAAAGGATTTCCTAAGTGACCCGAGTGAGATGCCACCGTCAGGACAAGTGATGACATCACTCTGGGTCCACAAACGTGAAGGAACCATCTCCATAGGCGGCCGGTTTGGACCGGTCAGAGCCCTGGAAGCCTTTCTGTGCTGTGCCAGGTTTGTCCTACAGGGGGCGTAACCCCGGCTGCAGATACATAAACACATATAGACAGCTGCTCCTCTGTGGTGGGAGACAGTAGTACTGTCTGGACCAGGAGAGGACCAGGAGAGCACCGGGAAAGGACCAGGAGAGCACCGGGAAAGGACCGGGGGGTGGACAGAGCAGTGAACTACTACTGCAGCCATGGGAAGGTCGTGACTGGAAGGAAGCTGCAGCAGTATTGCATAGTTAGAGACTGAGACAAGTGGTGAGGGCTTATTGGCTCTGATTCGACCGGATCAGAACAGAGGGGTGTGGACTGTTTCTCTCCTGTTCAGCTGCTCCAGGACTTGCGATTCTCCCCCCTCCTGTTAACGATCTCCCCCCGTAAAACGGGCTGGTAGAACGTGCCGCCGCGCCGCTTCTCCTGACGCTGCGCGGCCGAGCACTCTTTTCGGAACACCTGGTCCGGACGCACAAGGACACCGTAACCAGGGTTACAGCAGAAGTAGGGATGGCCGGCCGCGAAACCGTCGTCCTTACCTGGAGAGGAAGAGGAAGAGAGAGGAAGAGAGAACAGGACAAAAAGGAGGGAGGAAGAAAAGAAGAGGCGAGAAGAAAGAAGCAAAAGAATAAGAGAAAGAGGAGAGAGTGAAGGAAAAAGTATGTTTGTTTAGTTTTGTGACTTGTCTGGTCTGCTGAGGTTAAGCTCCTCTCATGTGTATTTTAAAGTATCCTTTTGCATTACATTTGATTTGGTGCCATAAGTTTTCAAATTGATTGACGGATCAATCGTAAACACACACACACACACACACACCTGAGGGCAAGTCCAGCTCCACGCCGACCCACAAGCCCTCTGCCAAGTCAGTGTTTCCAACGTAGCGCACTGTCCCGCCCTTATTGGTTCCCACTGTGACGCACGAGCCCTCTCTCAGCCAATCAGGGACCACAAATTCACGGCACGCCTCGTCGTCCACGCTGGTTTCCAGTCTCTCCTGTCCACCTCGTTTTCCTCCAGCCTCCTTTTCCTTCGGGTCAGATTGGGACACTTTCATCAAGTCTTTGGGCTCCAAGCTCATGCTGGAGGCCATTTTGTGGTCATACTGAGAAGATGCACCAGTAACCCCATTCCGGTCAGCTCGCTTGTGGGTTCTGGGTAACGTAGTGTCAGGAGCCTCATTCCCCCTCAGCCCCGCCCCTTCCTGAAGGAGGGTGAGTGAGGAGGAGGGGCGGAGGGGGGTGTGTTCGCCACTGGCCACGCCTGAAGCCTCAGACAAGGTTGCCGTGGAGACACTTGTGGAGAAGTAGCCGCTGGAGGCCTCGCTGATGGGACTGAGGGGGTTGTCATGGCAGTCATGCTGGGAGAATGGAACAGGATAAGGGGGGGCTTCAGGTGACTCCGACCACTTGTCATTGGTCAGGGCCGGTACCAGGGCGGTCCTTCCATGCATAGCAACCTACAGGGAAATCACGGCAAAACCAATCACGCCACGACAACAGGGAATTAAGAACTCTACCAAACCACTTGGAAATTATACCACCATCACCACAATAATCATCCTTACATCTCGTCCACTTCCACCGGCAGAATCATCTCTAAAACATCTCTAAATCCACGACCATAATTTAACGTCTACTCTGCCAAACTACAACTAGGACATTAACCAGGGGAGCACACAGAAGGAGAACTGACGAGTAGCAAGACAGACTGAGGATTCTTACCGGTTCAATCCGAATCTTGCCGTCTTCAGGGCTGCTGGTTTGCATGATAATACGAGGTGTGTGCTGCAGAGAGACGGACAAAACGACATCATTAATCTGTAATAGCTGTAACAAAACAGTTGGCAGAAATACTTCTGTATTTTCTCACATTGTCCCTAACTATTAAGTGCGAACGGGATAAAATCTCACTTGATAATATTCAGCTCTAATAATCGCTACCAAGAAATGTTTATCCAATTACCTGGTGGGAGTGAGGCTGAGGGGCACAGGGTTCTGGGATCGTTACCTGGTGGGAGTGAGGCGACGGCCGCAGGGTTTCCTTCTTGTCGTCACGCGAGGGGAACAGGGACTTGAGGAGCTTGGGCATCACCAGGGCTTTGACTGAAAGATAAGAGGCAGCAAGCCCTGAACGACCTGAGGGAAGAACGGTGAAAGAGGAGGAGAGAAGGCAAATACAACAGGGGTGGAGAGCAGGGAGCACGGTAGCAGGGGAGACGGGCGGTTTGGAAAGTAGGGGAGGTGCAAGAAGAAAAGAGGAAATTGAAAAGCAAGTCCAGGAAATGACAACTACAGAAGACACACAAAGAAGGAAATGGCTGGACGAGGTCGGAGAAAACAAACAAGTCATTAAAAATAATGATTTTATTTGATGTAATAATTATAATCACTAAAGAAGATGCCGGATTAATTAGAACGATTAATTCCCTTTGATCCCAGAGATGGGAAAACATTGAGATATTATACTGTATGAATAGTGTGCAGACACACAAACACAGAACAGAACCACAACCCCACAACACAGACACCCCAACAACAACACCATCACCACACCCACTGAAAACAGAGTTTAAAGATGACAACTGACACGAGTATAGAAGCCAGACAGAGAGGTTTAAACACAATAAGGATGGAGGAGACAAACAGAGCACATGATAACAGACCCATCACCATGGGAGACAGGATGAGAAAGTGGCTGGAGGAGAGTGGAGTCAGGGCCGTACCTTGGTCTGGGTCCTGGGTCTGAGGGGGCCCTGTGGGGGGCCCTGTGGGGGGCCCTGTGGGGGCCGAGGGGTAGGGGCGGGGGACAGTCCGGCTAAACTGGGGCGAGGTCAGGAAGATATCCTGCTGGCTCTCCCAACGAGTCTACAATAGAGGAGAGACCCAACCAGGAAGAGAGAGTGAATGAGGAGAGACCCAATTAGGAAGAGAGTGAATGAGGAGAGACCCAACCAGGAAGAGAGTGTGAATGAGGAGAGACCCAACCAGGAAGAGAGTGTGAATGAGGAGAGACCCAACCAGGAAGAGAGTGTGAATGAGGAGAGACCCAACCAGGAAGAGAGAGTGTGAATGAGGAGAGACCCAACCAGGAAGATAGAGTGAATGAGGAGAGACCCAACCAGGAAGAGAGTGTGAATGAGGAGAGACTCAACCAGGAAGAGAGTGTGAATGAGGAGAGACCCAACCAGGAAGAGAGTGTGAATGAGGAGAGACCCAACCAGGAAGAGAGTGTGAATGAGGAGAGACCCAACCAGGAAGAGAGTGTGAATGAGGAGAGACCCAACCAGGAAGAGAGTGTGAATGAGGAGAGACCCAACCAGGAAGATAGAGTGAATGAGGAGAGACCCAACCAGGAAGATAGAGTGAATGAGGAGAGACCCAACCAGGAAGAGAGTGAATGAGGAGAGACCCAACCAGGAAGAGAGTGAATGAGGAGAGACCCAACCAGGAAGAGTGTGAATGAGGAGAGACCCAACCAGGAAAGGAGACAGAGGAGAGACCCAACCAGGAAGAGATTGATCCATCACCAGATCAGGCTGCTGTTCTCACCTTGTTGTCATCCAGGTTGCAGTTTGAGGACAGGTCCTGTTTGCTGCCAGAAAGCTATAAAGAAAAAAACAGGTGATGAAGGAGAGACAGAGGATGAGAACGAGAAACGGGGGATGAAGGAGAGACAGTGGATACATATATATAAATATATACATACACACACACACGTATTACATGGAAATATGGCTGAAACATGCCAGATGTGTAGGTTCATTTACCCTGTGGATACTGGGGGAGCTGAGACTTCGTCTGTTTCCACGTCCTTTACCTGCAAGGTGCTCCTTCACTGCCACCTCCTGCACGCAGACACACACACACACACACACACACACACACACACACACACACACACACACACACACACACACACACACACACACACACACACACACACACACACACACACACACACACACACACACACACACACACACACACACACACACACACACACACACACACACACACACACACACACACACACACACACACACACACACACACACACACACACACACACACACACACACACACACACACACACACACACACACACACACACACACACACACACACACACACACACACACACACAGTTGTAGCGTGTAAAAACCAGACGTAGACTAGCCTGTGGGAATCTGATGTAGACTAGCGTGTATGAACCTGACATAGACTTGCGAGTGGGAACCTGACGTAGACTAGAGTGTAGGAACCTGTCGTAGGCTAGAGTGTGGGAACCTGATGTAGACTAGCTTATAGGAACCTGACGTAGACTAGTGTAGGAACCTGTCGTTGGCTAGCTTATAGGAACCTGTCGTGGACTAGCGTGTAGGAACCTGACGTAGACTAGCGTGTAGGAACCTGTCGTAAGCGATCCAGAGTCAGGGTATTCTCCACAGCCAGGACACTGCGCAGGTATTTCTCAATGGCTGCCTCGTTGTCGGCTGACTTTGGGTTCTCAGCACTGGCGGCGAGATGAGCCAGCATCTCCCTGTCCTCTGAACCCTGGGCATCCTGGGAAAGAGAGGACATTAATATTAACACACATAACAGACAGACAGAGAAGACATAGAAGAGACAGACTGGTGAAAGAAAGAGATGACACGGGCAGGGCAAAGACAGAGACAAGGACGAGACAGAGATAAAAACCGAAATAAGGATAGATGAAGACAAGGAAGATACAGAGAGTCTGGAATGTTATAAGGCTGTCAAAAACACTTATCCCTTAATCTAGAAAATACAAGATGGCCGACACACACGAGAACAAGCTGCAAAAGCAAAACACACCATGACATTGTTTTTCCACCTTAAAGTCAGTAAATTAAAATGGACAAAAAAAGCATAAACTTATTATTATTTTTTTTTTAAATGTGGTCTTATATTTATAGTAATTTCCCACACAACAACGATCGCCATAGAAGTGGATTTCATTCTGCTTTATTTCCTGTGCCCTCCGAACTCACCCCAGGAATGTTGGAGACCACCTCAAACGTGACGCCGCAGCCGGGAATGGTGGAGCGCGTGGACATCCTCCTCAGGAGGTTCTGGGCGAAGCCCTGTCTGCCCGGGTTCAGGTTGACACAGATCCGCTTCCTCAGAACCAGCTGCATGTCTGCCGGGTGGCTGAGCTGAACGACACAGCGAACCGTCAGGTACACCCGCTGATCCGGCCAGGCTCCGCCGCGACTCAGCTGGGGACAGTCGTGCACCGTGGAGTCCCAGGACGCCTCAGCCCTTATCTAACAGAGGACACGGCGGGAGTTACAATGGACCAATCACACGGAAGACATTACCCCTGGTTCAGAATTCCCCTGCCAGTTTGCCGACTGTCTCGTTTGTAACCACCTCTCCGTCGTAGTGTTTGACAATCTGCAGGTCGAAGAAGTCGTCCTCGTCTTCGCCGCTCAGAGTGGCGTCCCAGCCTCCCGTCTCGGGAACCTCCAAGGCCTCCTGGGAACTGAAGTCGTCCGCTGGAAAGGTAAGAGAAAGATTGACACACGTGAGGTATTAATATAAGAGATGCAGAGAGAGAGTGAGACATGAGCTGGATAAACACTGATTTCAGAAGGCATAAAAACAATGGAGATGATCTAACCACTGAGGTCCAGGAAAAGTACTGGTGTGTGAATCTCCATTCCAGGTAGAGGAACCCTGGAGAGAAACACATTAGAAGACACAGCTGAATAACCACCCACACACACACACACACACACACACACACACACACACACACACACACACACACACACACACACACACACACACACACACACACACACACACACACACACACACACACACACACACACACACACACACACACACACACACACACACACCACTCTGCAGGAGCTCCAGGGATGCCACTTCCTGCTGAGGGCACCATGACGGCGTTCCTCTCCTCGGTCAGAGTCAGGCGCCATTCCAGCAGCTGTGCCTCCCTCTCCGAATCATCCTCCGTTTTCTCTGCAGAGGAAAACCCAAGAATGACATCACTGTTCCACAGCCGTTGGCTCTCACACACGTCCCACTTCCCTGTGTCGAGGGAATGTGTTTCCTGACATCACCTCCTCCCAACTTGACCTTTGACCTGCTGTACCTCCCCACCCCAGGGATGTTACCTGGCTTGCTGACCAGGGTCTGGAGGTGTTGATCCAAGTACTCCTGTCTCTTGGTGAGTGCTGTCAGCCACTGGCGACGAAGACGCTCCAGATCCCGTTCCTATTGGACAGAGGACACAGACCGACAACCAATCACATCCAACACAACACAGCCAATCAATCACAAGACACAGGAATGACCTTTCAGATTAGGAGGAGTCAGTAAAGTGCATCTGTAAAGAGGAGGAGGAGTCAGTAGAGTGCATCTGTACAGAGGAGGAGGAGTCAGTAGAGTGCATCTGTACAGAGGAGGAGGAGTCAGTAGAGTGCATCTGTACAGAGGAGGAGGAGTCAGAAGAGTGCACCTGTACAGAGGAGGAGGAGTTAACATAATGCAGTGTTAAGTACCTGATAACTGTCCATCTCGTCCGTCTCCACTGGGTCTCCATGGTGATTGGCTTTAGTCTGCGGTGTGGTTCTGATCTCCACACAACCCACTGATACAGCCAGCATCACCTCAGCTATTAGGGGCATGGTCCCACTGTCCTGGACTGACTTCACCTCCACCTGGAGACGCCTGGACTGGCCCTGACCAACACAACACCACCAAGCAATTAGGAACTCAGGACGTTTATCCCACATGTTGAGGTATTCATAGAGAACCCTCATAAACCGAATGTGTTCACGTACTGAATGTGTAATTCCCTAAACAAGAGACATCCTCTCTGTAGTGTCACAGAGACAGATGGAGACTCCCACCTGCCGTAGTTGAAATATGCCCCCTGTGCGAATGTCCCGGGCAGGCAACACCTCTACAGGCATAAAGTCTCCGTTCTCATTAATCTCCAGCACCTGGACCCACATCTCCAGGCGGCGCGTCACCTCACTCCACCTGCAGGGGGAGACAGAACCGCGTCAGGACATCCTGACATAAGGCGTCTTAACGGGCGGACACTGTGCGTGTGAGTACCTGTCTCGTAGTGTTCGGGTCTTGGCCTGTATGATGCTGAGGTCCCAGAGGGCGGGGTTTCTGCCTGGGTCAGCCTGACGGTGTCCGTACACCTCGATGGCCAACGCCCCCTCTGTCAAATACTCTATAAACTCCTCTGTTACTGCCACAGCTATCTCCTACAGATAGAGAGACACACAGAGTGACACACAGAGTGACACACAGAGTGACACACAGAGTGACACACAGAGTGACACACAGAGAGACACACAGAGAGACACACAGAGAGACACACAGAGAGACACACAGAGAGACACACAGAGAGACACACAGAGAGACACACAGAGAGACACACAGAGAGACACACAGAGACATAACAAACATATAACTGAAATGTGCTTTGTGGCATTAACCGAAAGTGTGTGTGTCGTACCTTGCAGCTGTCGAAGACCACCATGCAGTGCGGGTCCTTGCTGCTGGGGGACGTGGAGGACGGGTCTACTTCTGGGGCCACGATGATGGGCTCAGCCTGGTCCCAGAACGAGTACTGGCAGAAGACAAAGTTGGAGAGGTACTGGGGGAGACCAGTCGCCTGCAGGATCTTGATCTGGGGGAGGGAGAGATGGGTGAGATGGAGGGTTATAGTGTCTGTGTGTGTGTGTGTGTGTGTGTGTGTGTGTATATATATAAATAATAAGTGTCTGTCTGTATCTCTATAGCAGACTTACCATACACACTAGTTTCCTCTCCTGCACCTCTCCATCAGAGCTGGCCTCGTCCTCTCCCCCGGCCATGCCATCATCAAACCCCCCCGCCACCCTCACCACCTCCACGTGTAACCTTCCAACTACCTGCAAGACAACCGCAACATGGGTGAAACCATCTCAATCCACAGGGGGGACTTCAGGACGAATTGTCACCGGGCCACCTGGTGAGGCGGTTGTTTCAGCGCACTACATACACACACCACCTGGTTTAAACGATCAACTCAAATCAATTCAAAGCAATAAATGAGCCTGATGCAACAGTAGTCTCCTCACCTCCCCCTTCTGGTTAATAATGGGTACTGCATACTGCAGCTTGACATCGTAGAACAGACAGGACAGGAAGACGTTGGCCACGCCTATCAGGCTGTGGTTCTCCTGCTCGTCAAAGAACGGGTCGGCCCGCTTAAAGTAGGACCGCATCACCTGGAGGGTGAGAGAAGGTTTCAAATAAACACAGAAGCCCTACAAGCTGCAGAAATGTCTACCCCCTAAACAGAGTTTCCAGATGCCCACACCAACCTTACCCCTCAAAAGCCTCACCCCACACGACCCCCACCCCCCCACACGACACTCACAGGGTTGTCCTCATCATGGTCCTTCCACTCCTGGTAGAGGTCCTTCATATCCACCAGCCGGTTCTCCATCTTCTCCAGTGCCCAGATCTGTTTTCCTTTCCCCTTCCGTCGAACCTGAATGGCCGGTTCACTCAGCACAGCATCACGCTAAAGGGACCACAAGTCAAAGAGTGTTTGCGCATGTTTCAGAGTGCGTGTGTGTTTCAGGTTGTGTGCGTGTCGGTGTGTGTGTGTGTTTCAGGTTGCGTGCGGGTTGTGTGCGTGCCGGTGTGTGTGTGTTTTAGGTTGTGTGCGTGCAGGTGTGTGTGTGTTTCAGGTTGTGTGCGTGCCAGTGTGTGTGTGTTTCAGGTTGTGTGCGTGCAGGTGTATGTGTGTGTGTGTAGTTGTGTACCTTGCGATTGGCATTGAGGTTAGCAGCAGGAATCTGCAGGGTGACTTTGTATTCAGTCCGTTTGTCCAACTCTTCTGCTATGAAACCGGCTTCCTGGACCAGCAGGTTCGCCCTCACGATCTGTTCCCTCAGCTTCCGAAGGCTACGGGTCAACACCGCCTCTCTGATGGGAGAATCATCCCTGTTACCAGACAAACAGACATAATAGTCTTTCATCCTGACCAGATGACTGGCAGCCAGTGGGAACCTCCTCACCTCTCTTCGCTCCACTGCTTCAGTCTGTTTTGCACACTGAGAGAGTTGGACACGCCCCCCGCGCTGAGTCTCTCCAGGCTGCGGTAGTGGGCCTGTCCTGGCCGCTCAGCCGGGCCCTGTGATTGGCTGGGGGAGGTGCCCGTCTGTCCTGTGGACTGACTGTCCGGGTGGAGCCTCCGTTTCAGCTGTTGGAGCTCCTGTTCGTACATCAGCCTCTGTCGCTCCAGGGCGGAGCGTTTCTCCTCCTCATGCTGTCGCTCCAGGGACTGAAGCACCGCCTGCATGGGGTCTGGAGATGACGGACAGGAGATACGGCCAATAAGGGACAGGGGTCACTAGCGGGTGTTTATGGATAATACCGTTGTTCCCCAGGGCCTTCATCATGACCTCTGACCCCATTACTAGTGTGATGGACTCACCGTTGTTCCCCAGGGCCTTCATCATGACCTCTGACCCCATTACTAGTGTGATGGACTCACCGTTGTTCCCCAGGGTCTTCATCATGACCTCTGACCCCATTACTAGTGTGATGGACTCACCGTTGCTCCCCAGGGCCTTCATCATGACCTCTGACCCCATTACTAGTGTGATGGACTCACCGTTGTTCCTCAGGGCCTTCCTCATGACCTCTGACCCCATTACTAGTGCGATGGACTCACCGTTGTTCCCCAGGGCCTTCCTCATGACCTCTGACCCTATTACTAGTGTGATGGACTCACCGTTGTTCCCCAGGGCCTTCCTCATGACCTCTGACCCCATTACTAGTGTGATGGACTTACCGTTGATCCCCAGGGCCTTCATCATGACCTCTGACCCCATTACTAGTGTGATGGACTCACCGTTGTTCCTCAGGGCCTTCATCATGACCTCTGACCCCATTACTAGTGTGATGGACTCACAGTTGTTCCCCAGGGCCTTCCTCATGACCTCTGACCCCATTACTAGTGTGATGGACTCACCGTTGTTCCCCAGGGCCTTCCTCATGACCTCTGACCCCATTACTAGTGTGATGGACTCACCGTTGTTCCCCAGGGCCTTCATCATGACCTCTGACCCCATTACTAGTGTGATGACTCACCGTTGTTCCCCAGGGCCTTCATCATGACCTCTGACCCCATTACTAATGTGATGGACTCACCGTTGTTCCCCAGGGCCTTCATCATGACCTCTGACCCCATTACTAGTGTGATGGACTCACCGTTGTTCCCCAGGGCCTTCATCATGACCTCTGACCCCATTACTAGTGTGATGGACTCACCGTTGTTCCTCAGGGCCTTCATCATGACCTCTGACCCCATTACTAGTGTGATGGACTCACCGTTGTTCCCCAGGGCCTTCATCATGACCTCTGACCCCATTACTAGTGTGATGGACTCACCGTTGTTCCCCAGGGCCTTCATCATGACCTCTGACCCCATTACTAGTGTGATGGACTCACCGTTGTTCCCCAGGGCCTTCATCATGACCTCTGTCTGGGCGAACTCGTAGGAGAAGGACACCTCGGAGGACACTTCACTGTTGTTGTCTCCGTCCACGTCCAGCTGTTCACTGCTGTTACTGTTCTTCATCAAACAACCCTCACTCTCCTCTTCATCACCATCGCCCCGCAACCTCCGCTTAGGCAGGTTTATCCTGTAGACGGAGAGAGGGGGAGAGAGAGGGAGGGGATGGGAGGAGAGAGAGAGAGAAGTTTTCCACTAAACCCAGCACTTGGCCTGTATTTATGAATTCCAGAGTAGGCTTACTGATCTAGGAACAGTATGGGTCAGGAGGGGGGTTGAACCAATGTCAGTTGGTACAAACAAACACCTGAAGAAGTGGTTGTTTCCCCAAAGAATCCGGTCTCCATGGTGAAGCTGAAGAGGGCTGGTGCATGGAGAACCGTTCACACACGTTCTGTAACATAGCAACAAGGTTCACAGTAACTGAAGCGTTCTGTAACCATGACGTCGGCAGAAGACACACTCAGCATGAACCCCATTGATGTCTAAAAACCCCAAATGAACTGAGTGAACTATTATGGCAAACCAAAAGAAATACAATTAATGATGACCATGAATAATTGGTGACGCTAGACCATATGCAAATGGGGCCAGAAGCAAAATCAGCTGACGGCATCAGATCAAATTGGAGGTTCAATGGAGACTAATTATGTTGATGATGTAACCGTCTCCATGTTTGCTGGGAGATGTCAGCAGGAATGAAAAAAACATCAGGAAGTAGTCCTGATTTCACCCTGAGGGGATATCTGATGAAGAGGAGTGTTCTAGTTACCGTGACACCCTGGGGGATATCTGATGAAGAGTGTTCTAGTTACCGTGACAACCTGAGGGGATATCTGATGAAGAGGAGCGTTCTAGTTACCGTGACACCCTGAGTGGAGTCAGAACCACTCCTTGATCCGCTGTGATGTTGATGATGCAGTGCTCAGCCTGGATTCCCATCCCACACAACTGGATGTCCTGGGAGTCTGCCGAACCCACCTTGGTGTGTTCCTGTAAAAACACAGTTACAACACACTCAATATGTGGGTCATGAATAAGCGCGCGCGTGTGTGTGCGTGTGTGTGTGTGTGTACCTTCAGGTAGTAGACCAGCAGTTCGTTGAGGGCGGGGTCAGCGTTCAGGTTGACCAGGAAGCACTTGTCTTCTCCTACCCTGATGCCAGACGACTGAAGAGATATTCCCAGGGACTCCAACTGCTTCTGACGTTCCTGGAAGAACAACAAGAGACTATTACTGATGACATTATCCACGCCTCCATCTATCCCCGCCTCCACCATCCCCGCCTCCACCATCCCCGCCTGTGTATACCTGTGCAATCTCCTCTGTCTTGCGTAGTTTCTCCTCCCAGGTGACTGTCATCTCCTGGATGAGTTTCTCAGACTCCTCCAGTCTGTCCTTCAGCTCTGGGGCCTTCATGGACTGAGAGAGGAAACCCCAGGTTAGTTTATCCATGCCTCTCTCCCATTCTCTCTCTGATGGGCTACGTCCTAGTAACAGCAGACTGGTGCCCGCTACCAGAACCAGTAACAGCAGACTGGTGCCCGCTACCAGAACCAGTAACAGCAGACTGGTGCTGGCTACCAGAACCAGTAACAGCAGACTGGTGCCCGCTACCAGAACCAGTAACAGCAGACTGGTGCCCGCTACCAGAACCAGTAACAGCAGACTGGTGCCCGCTACCAGAACCAGTAACAGCAGACTGGTGCCCGCTACCAGAACCAGTAACAGCAGACTGGTGCCCGCTACCAGAACCAGTAACAGCAGACTGGTGCCCGCTACCAGAACCAGTAACAGACTCATTCATCCCTTTCTCTCCCTCTCCCGTCTCACAGTGCCCCCCCCTCCCCCCAACCCCTCTCCTCGACTCTCCTTCCACTGACCTCTGCCTGGGTCAGCTGGTCTCGTAGCTTCTCCACCTCCTCTCGGAGCTCCCTGATGATGCGTGCGTTCGGGTCTTCGTTGACCACGGCGTGGTTGACGATGCTCTTGGCCCGGTCGGCGTAGCGTAGCGTGGACAGGGTCTCGTCGTAGTTGTCTGCCGCCGGGCTCACCGTGGCAACCATCGCCGTGCGGCTGTTACCGCCCAGACTGTCCTGGAGGAGAAAGAGACCGGAGCGAATATTAGGACGACTGGGAGTGCAGTCGTGTTTCTAAATGTCCTACCAGATCACAGATCGCGTGTTACCTTCAGTAGCCATGTCAGGACGGAGTCTCGGTAGGGGACAAATTTGGTCTTGTTCTTCCCACATCCCTGTTCTGCCAGAGCAGATATGACCAGACCCAGAGTGGTCAGAGACCTGGAGAGAGACAGAGTGGTCAGACAGTGTGTGTATGTGTGTGTGTGCTAGTGGTGTGTGTGTTACTGGTGTGTGTGTGTGCTAGTGGTGTGTGTGTGTGTTACTGGTGTGTGTGTTACTGGTGTGTCTGTTACTGGTGTGTGTGTTACTGGTGTGTGTGTGTGTTACTGGTGTGTGTGCGCGTCTGTTAGATGAGTGTCCCACTTGTTGATGTTGCTGCCCTCCTTCATCCTCTCTCCGGTCGCTCCCGTCTTGGCCGCTCTCTCACTGCCGGCCAGATCCACCAGACTCAGCTTACTGACCTTTTCCCCACGAGTCTAGGAAATGACACGCCTATGTGATCAGTCAGAATTACTATGCAAATGAGAATGCACGGGACAGGGGGAGGGGACTGGGACACGGGGAGGGGCACCAGAGAGAGGGAGTGGCACCAGAGAGAGGGAGGGGCACCAGAGAGAGGGAGGGGCAATCAGCTGACATCCACATAGATAGAACACGTCATTACTTATTAACAGTTCTTCCTGGAGGCTGGCTGGTTCCTGAACAGTGGAAACTAGGGCTCATTTAGTGAGTGAGTCTGGTATTGTGTAAAATAAGAAGCTTTACTAAATAAGGCAACATCCTCGACTCTGTTAGATGTTTAGTAAAGTGTGTGCGTTATTACCCCAGAACGCAGATCTTTGAGTGTGTGTGTCAGGATAATGTTGAAGACGGCATGAGATCTGCTGCTCTCCTCGTTCATATTGGTGGCGGCCACAGTGCGAGATTTATTCCCCTCAGACATCAGAGATTCAATGTCCTGGAAATATGGGTGAGAGAGGAGGAGAGAGGGGTGAGAGGAGAGATGAGGAAGGAGAGAGGGGTGAGAGGGGAGGAGAGAGGGGTGAGAGGAGAGATGAGGAAGGAGAGAGGGGTGAGAGGGGAGGAGAGAGTGTGGTGTTGTATAGTGTGGTATAGTGTGTGTGTGGTGTGCTATAGTGTGTGTGTGTGTGTGTGTGTGTGTGTGTGGTGCGGTGTTGGTTAGGTACCTTATAGCAGGCCACAGCCAGGCGAGACAACCCGTCCACATAAGGTCCAAGCACCTTGTGTTCCCTCACCCTCAGAGCCTGTCTGCTCCTGGGGACAAAAGAAAACCTGGTTTGAACTGAAATTAATAACCATAGGTCACGCCGGGGTCACAGGTGAAAATGCACATACCCTTTAGGGTCGAGGAGGTCGCGGACCTTCTCATTGTAGATTTCCATGTAAGACACCTCTATGGTGAACCCTTCCTCCTCCCGCTGCTCCTGCAGGGTCCTCTCAAACAGGGAGCTGCACAGTCGTGGGATCAAACCCGGGGAGTCCCCAGACCCCATCATGGTGTACGACTTCCCCGAACCTGGAGGGACACCCCGGCCAATGGGAAATCGGACAGGTGAAGAAGCGGCCAATCACAGAGCACAAACACGTGGAAAACAGCCAATCACAGAGCGTGGGATGTAAATCGAAGGCGTGTTGGCAACACAAACCTGTCTGTCCGTAGGCGAAGATGCAGGCGTTGTAGCCCTGGAAGGCATTATCCAGAAGACTCTCACCAAGACACTGGAAGACCACGTCCTGACCTGGACGACAACACAGCATTATAGTACATTAGAAAAATGGAAGATCACGTACTGACCTGGACGACAACACAGCATTATAGTACATTAGAAAAATGGAAGAAAGGAGGGGTTAATAAAACAAAGGAGGGGTTAGCAAAAAAGAAGACAGGCTAGTGCACGAGAGGAGGTGTTGGTAAAATAGGAGACAGGAGTCTAAGTGGGTTGACAAGAGTAAAGTGAAAACTGACCTGCAAATTTATCCTTTTCCAATTCATCCATGGACCAGAAACAGTAGTCATAGGCGAAAGTCTAGAGGGGAAAAATATACTCATCTCATCACTCTCATAATAAAGATATAATAAAGACATAACGGAGATATAATGACGATATAATGGAGATATTACGGAGCTAAACACGGAGATTCACTGGACATCCAGGAACAGCTGGGATTAAACAAGTGATGATGCACAGATAAAAACACCCATCCAAACACACTCAGTTGTAGTGGCCTTCATCCGGTTGGTCAGTGCTCACCTTGGGCTGACTCCTGGTCACAGAGAGGTTAGAGGTCACAGTGTGGTCACAGGCGAAGGGAAAGAGAAGAGACATTTATAGCAAAATGTTACAGACATCAGAGTATTACAGAAAGGGACGGATATTTGCAGTAACCTTTCCAAAAATGCCCAGTTTTTACAAAAAATCCTGGTTGATAAATTTTCCTATTTATTCCTTATTCCTGCCTTCCGGGAGGCTTCCAAATCGTTATTTCTGAAGGGAATTTAAGGAAATGTGCAATTGTTCAGGCACTGTGTCAAGAAAAAACATTGAAATAGACATTTTATATAATTATTTCTCAATTGCCTTGGAAGTAGGCTCTGTGGCCACCAGGTGGAGACAAATCACAGAAGTGCTGGCCAACTTTCCCATCTAAAGGGGTGCTTCAGAATTTCACTTAATCCATAAAATAAGAAAATGCTGACCCACAAAACATCACAGCCAGTGAGATATGGAGGTGTGATGTTAAAAACAGAAATACAGAATTTAAAAACGGACTTTGTCAAAGAAATAAGAATTATTTTCTAGAGCCCTACAGACAGTCTAATAAATGACATTACCCACACTAGCACATTACTGTTCCAGAAGGGTCAGGTTTAACCCACGCTAGCACATTACTGTTCCAGTAGGGTCAGGTTTAACCCACGCTAGCACATTACTGTTCCAGTAGGGTCAGGTTTAACCCACGCTAGCACATTACTGTTCCAGCAGGGTCAGGTTTAACCCACGCTAGCACATTACTGTTCCAGTAGGGTCAGGTTTAACCCACGCAAGCACATTACTGTTCCAGTAGGGTCAGGTTTAACCCACACTAGCACATTACTGTTCCAGTAGGGTCAGGTTTAACCCACGCTAGCACATTACTGTTCCAGTAGGGTCAGGTTTAACCCACGCTAGCACATTACTGTTCCAGTAGGGTCAGGTTTAACCCACACTAGCACATTACTGTTCCAGTAGGGTCAGGTTTAACCCACGCTAGCACATTACTGTTCCAGTAGGGTCAGGTTTAACCCACGCTAGCACATTACTGTTCCAGTAGGGTCAGGTTTAACCCATTTCTCTCCTCAGCTTTTATCAATCCCTTTGTCATCCTCTACTTTCTTCATCCTTCCATCCTACGGCACCTGTCAGACCAGACAGTATGGGAACAGACACGAAGATCATCACAGGCAAAACAACCTGGAGGCACAGACAGAAACAGACATACAGACAGAAACAGACAGACAGACATACAGACAGAAACAGACATACAGAAACAGACATACAGAAACAGACATACAGACAGACAGAAACAGACATACAGACAGAAACAGATTTACAGACAGAAACAGACATACAGACAGAAACAGACATACAGACAGAAACAGACATACAGACAGAAACAGACATACAGACAGAAACAGACATACAGACAGAAACAGACATACAGACAGAGAGACATACAGACAGAAACAGACATACAGACAGAAACAGACATACATACAGACAGAAACAGACATACCAAGACAGACAGACAGGCAGACAGACAGGCAGACAGAAACAGACATACCAAGACAGACACAGAAATACAGACAGAAACAGACATACAGACATACGACCAGCCCAAACCAGCCTACCGTACGACCAGCCCAAACCAGCCTACCGTACGACCAGCCCAAACCAGCCTACCGTACGACCAGCCCAAACCAGCCTACCGTACGACCAGCTCAAACCAGCCTACCGTATGACCAGCCCAATCCAACCAACAATATGCACAACAGATGGGCAGGAAAACAGACACAGCAGCTTCTCATAATTCATACACATTCTTAATCTGAACTTCATCCGCTTAAACATAAACCACATCTCGGTGAAGGTATCCAATTACTCACACAGGTCGGGGTAGGCTACTCCCTGACAACGCCGACATGCCGTGTGTCTACTACATCACTGTGTGATTTACATCCTAATTTACGCCCGGCTACGAATCTCTCCGCCTGCAGGACTCCATGCCGACCTGTTATATTCAGAGCATTGTCATGTATGTGCAGATAGACGAGGCCATATGCGGCCCTGTGGAGAGTGAATGAGAGAAAGCAAAGCACGTCCGTCTCGGCTCCGTCAGACACTATGAAGTGCAGTGGGTCAGTAAAAACCCTACAGCCCAAGAAAACCGCTCAATCCAGCCAACCTTCTTCAACGCAGTGCTACAGGGGGTCTTCCTTGCCCTAATGTGGGCGAGGGTTTTCTGAGATAACCGGCTCACCGAGAGGTTGAAGTTCTCAACACTGACAGCTGTCACAGCAAATCAGGGGTGCTTCTTTTTTAACGGGGTTCATAGTGCGTAGGGCCCCGCAAGTGTTCGTCTAGCATCCCATGACCCGCTTGATGACATGATCACGGTCTGCCAGCCAATAAGTGAAGAGAATGAGGCAGTCAGGACACTCCCTCCCCAACAGGACACTCCCAGAGCCCCAAGGCTCCTGCCAGAGCAAAGGCTCGTCCAAGACGGTGTAGGAACGTGTAAAGAAGGTGGAGGATGGAGAGATGAGGTTCAGTCTGCTCTACTGTCTCCCAAAGCTATGGCTCCGGACTGCAATGTACCAGTGACCTATATATATATGCCATCGCTACAGCAACAGACGCATTGTGATTAATTAATACGCAACCAAACAGGACTTGGGCTGATCACAACTCAAATTACCAAGAGTAGGTCAAGTGTCTGTGGTGAATAGGCTGGGCCTTAACAGGCCTGAGTCATACATAAATAAACAACATTAAAGCTCCTCCAGGCATGAGCTGCGGCAGTTACTAAACTTGAATGCCATTTCATTTCACGCGAAGCTATGCCTGTCCAACATTACCTTACGATTACCCTGGAGAAACGATGACATTTGAACCACCTCTGACCGAACGAGTCAATATTGAACTCCAACAGTTATGCAAATAAGGTCTGAGGCTATGTCACTGTTCCAACAGCTGAGCTGGAGATGAGTGAGCCTCCCAGAAGCCCATCCAATCCCAGCCAGGTGTTCAGGTCAGGTGATCAGGATGACACAGGGTGAGTCCAAAGGAGTGGAGCCAGTGAGTTGGCAGCAGCCTAACTGCCTGACTCATTTAGGACTGCGGGTCAGCCATTTTGGATCAACAGACCCTCATGCTGGCCCAATCACAGTTAACCCCATGGTCAGAGATGAAATCATCAATATAAATTAATAGTCCAGTTCGGCTATACATGGACTCCACAATGTATTGAAGCAACTCATTACGGAAAGCATAGAATTAGGTAGAGTACCTGTACACTGCCAGACCATAGAATTAGCTAGAGTACCTGCTCATGGCCAGACCATAATATCAGGTAGAGAACCTGTATAATGCCAGACCATAGAAACTGTCTCTTTAAATAAAAATCATCTCGAGATTGAAATCTAAAAAATAACTTGACATATTTGAGGTTTAGTCTCTCCAGCATTAAATGTGCTTTTTACAATTTACATCTTTGCTCAAGGCCAATCAGATGTGTCATTAATAAAATACAGATGTCCTGCCGGCCAATATTGAATGTAGACAAGGTGAAAATGAGAAAAACAGATAATCATATTTTAAATATTTATTTTGTGTTTGACTCAGAATTACAGAAGTTCAATAAACACAGATAACTTTTGTTTGACTAGACATGAACTCTTTTATTCAGATCCAGACCTCCACAGTGGTGATGTACTGGGACCCATTTGAAAGGCATTAGACAGCCCTATCTGACATTATCCGTTTCCACCCATGAGTTACACCATATTAGTGGATGCAAACTATGTAGCAACATGGTAAAGTCTCAACCATCACTAGGGAACAGAAAGCAGATAATCACCCATGCCAGAGGAGGACTGGCCAACCCTCAGAGCCTGGTTCCTCTCTAGGTCTCAGTAGTCGATTCTTCATGCTGACCACAGAGCAGAGCGAATGGCTTGTCTGTAAGTGCTTATAAGACCTGTAGGTGTCCTTCTCACACAGAAACACACTTTTCATTGCCATACGACCTCGAACCTCAGAGAGCGGGCTGTGCCTGTGCCCCAGAGAGCGGGCTGTGCCTGTGCCCCAGAGAGCGGGCTGTGCCTGTGCCCCAGAGAGCGGGCTGTGCCTGTGCCCCAGAGAGCGGGCTGTGCCTGTGCCCCAGAGAGCGGGCTGTGCCTGTGCCCCAGAGAGCGGGCTGTGCCTGTGCCCCAGAGAGCGGGCTGTGCCTGTGCCCCAGAGAGGGGGCTGTGCCTGTGCCCCAGAGAGCGGGCTGTGCCTGGGAGTAGTAAAGCCCCAGCACCCAACGGGACCGCCCAGGAGCCAGTGGGGCCCCCCGCACCCGGCAGAACCCCATAAACACCATTTAAGTGTCTTCAGAGTCAGGGCAGCAGCCGGATCAGTCTTTCTTCAAGTTTAAAACCAGGTCCCAGCACCTCCCATTGTCCCATTGTAAGGGAAAGAAAGAAGAGAAGAGAGTAAAAGCCAGACACAACAAAGCTTCTCTTGTTTACTTGCATAAAAGACAGTCAAGCAAGTTTATGACCGACAGATGCTAAAGCAAATGTTTGTTTGTATTTCCCCCCTTTTCATTTCTCTGTCTTCCCAGCGTCCCGAAACACGACGCAGGCATCACGCCGGACCGCTTTCCCAGTTGACCCCTGGGTGACCACCTCTGGGTTGTCGGGGCAACAGAGGGGTTATACGAAAGAAGAAGTCAGCCAGAGGAGAATTACGCCCGAGCACACGGCACGACAGCAAGGAGGACAGCAGGAGGTGTGGGAGAGAAAAGGCTTGTCTGTTTGTGCGCACATGCACAGCCCAACCCGGCTGCCTCCAACCTACTCCCAACCCCAAATGACTGTTTACTCAGCAGGTGACACGGACACACTGTCCACACACAAACACGGTCAGTTGACACTCCAAATCACTTCCAAAGCTCAGTCAACAGATGAGTGCCATGGGTCCTATCTCTCACACACACACACACACACACACACACACACACACACACACACACACACACACACACACACACACACACACACACACACACACACACACACACACACACACACACACACACACACACACACACACACACACACACACCAACCTGGAGTCTCCTTTTCCCAGGTTTCCGCCACTGGGCTGCAGTATGGTCTGGTTGCCTTCCATATCCACAACACATTTTGTGTTCAGGTCCTTTTCTGTGTGGGAGAGATGAAAAGAGATTCACTTCACAGTGCTGAATAAACAGTCAGGACTCCCAGGTGAAGGACACGCCACTATTCATCATGGGGCGGGGGGGAGGCAGGCACTACGCCATAGAGGCTGTCTGACAGCTAAATATGTGCTGCTCCATCATTTTCCACATACTTCGGTCCTCCGTGGTGATGTCATAATGTGTCATGTTGTACAGAATACACATGTGATTAACCACATGATCACCATCAACCAATAGGATTATCTTCAAGATGGCTGTCTCAAAGCACCAGTCTCTGAGACTAATCAGTTAAGAGTGTTTTTTTAACTCTAATCATCATCATCTAGGAGGCACTCTGAGTCCGGCTAATTAAAGAAAAAAAAACTTTGTGCATCGCATAGCATTTAGCCGCACCAAGTAGATTGACCAGCCAGAGGAACGTAGAGTGCAGGGGATGGGGGAGGACCTGAGAATGACTGAATTCCTCCTCAGAGGAAGCAGAGGTTTCCTCTCTCGCTTGATTTTCTCAAGTTAAATGTAAACAAATTAGCCATAGGTCACTATTGATTGTCTGCAATGAAATCAATTATATTGACTTTTTCTTCACAACAGGTGTCGTAAAGGATAACGTCCTATTTTGCGATGGGAATCGTCTTAAAAAGGGACAAATACAAACTGTGATTGTAATACAAAACAACAACAGTCTTTTTTGGTGGTTAGTGGATTGTTTTGTCCAGCTGGTGACCAGCTTTATTTGGTACATGTTATTGACAACAGAGTGAATGTCATCTCATCACATGAGGTTTAGTCCCAGTTCTAAGGACAAGTTGTGATGTATCGGCCACACAGACCACTTCCGCTAGTCCTGTTACAAATCTAACGTTTGTGTGTGTATATGCTAAGACTGAATGTCATTAGTTGCATAGAGATCTCTCAGAGGACACATCGTACTGAAGAACAAGTGAAATGGAATAGCGAAAGTTGTTTAACATGTTGGTTGTGTTCACCCTGGTTGGCAGTACGATGGGTGGGAAATCAGTGTAGAAATAGAAAATATGCGTCTATGCCTGGAACGGTCACTCTACATCATCAGAACACTGTTGTATAATATAATAGCAAAACAGCCCATTCAAACTCACTCCCTTCCTGCCTTTGTCCAGCAGAGCCAGAGACCAGCGCTACACAGATACACAAGCACCATCGAAATACAAATATAAGGACGTGCCATAAGACTATAAGGACGTGCCATAAGACTGAATACATTTCATGTTGTTGTTAGGTTTCATCAACAGTAGACGTCCAATAAAGCCGATTCTGATACAACCAGGGCAAGTGATAACAGATCTGGTGAAAATGGTAAATCTGTCTGGGGGAATCTAATCAATTCGCAGAGAGTGGTCTACTGAAAACGAGGTCATTAATAGTGTCGGGACGAATAAGAGACACATATGAATGCTAAACCGCTTTGTCGAGGAAGGGAGCGAAAGCCGGTCAAGTTCCCCGTCTTGTGACGGATTTGTACTCAGTAAAAACCAGAAACACGTGACATGGTCCGCTGCATCCTAGACCCACTGTGTTCCGCATCAGGAGGCAAGAACACACACACACACACACTCCCACTCCCAGGCACATGGTCTCTCACCATGGCTAAATTCAACTTGGCACATGGGGCACAAATGTTATAATTGGCCGAATGCTTGTGAGTGTGCGCGGAGTATTCATTATACCGAGGCAGGCGCACGTTATTATGGGGTGACTGGACATGTTCTGGCAGATCACATCGCGACTCACTACACTCAACTTATTGCATAGAAAGAGCAGCCAGTTGTTGTACTGAAGGGTGGCCCGGAGCTACAAAACGATCTGGGCCCGGATTTTCCTGGTCTGTCACAACCCCCCACCCCCTCACACGCACGCCCACACACGCCTCCGAATATGCAGTCTTAATAAATTAAAACATCTGGCTATATATCAAAGCATCCCGTATAATGGTGTACATGACCAAGCAAGACAAATCTAAGTTATGGCCATGAAAATAAAACTAAATTGCACAACAACAATACCGGTTCTATGTTCGCAATAAGGCGCTTACTGCAGATATTGCCTGCCGGGCTGACCTACAGCAGGCGACGGGTCAGGGATTTGATCGGTTAAGAGGTTATCGATCGGACCCGTTTCACACCAACCGAGCCATTAATAACCGGTTAAACGCAAACTCACCCCGTCGGTTCATCGGACGAACGCGGACCGCAACCTTCACATTTGAGTCGCTCAGACCGGTCTCCACCATGGTGTCAGACCGACAGACCGTGCGTCTGTCCCGGCGTTATTTCTGGAAAACCCCCCGGGGTAGATAGTATCGATCCACAGTGGACACTACTCGGAAGGATCATCCAGAATGTCTGATATGTGGTGCTGGCCGCCTGGTCAGCCTGCCTAGCTGCACGGGTCCGTCTTAAAGCATTGCATTTTCCATCATCAGCACACAATGACTTGCCGGGAGGACAAATATATGTCCCTGTTCAATGGATCTCCCATCAGCCGCTATCATCGAGTTAATGCATGTGGCCCGGCGGATGGAGCTGTGAAATACAAGTGAGGAAATGCATCAGTGAACCCTGGCAAAACAAACAGTTAATATATAATAACACAGATCAGTTTCACATGAGTTGAATGTAATTGTCTTGCTCTCTCTTCCCCATCACCATTACATTAGCTGATCTGGGGGCGATTGTTAACTAGGTACCACATTGCATACTAGGTACCAGTCCTTAACCACATTGCATTGGTTGCTTATGCGAGATGTAGACATGCATTTGACATTCATCCAATTTAAATGGATAATATGTGCAGTTGTCTTGCATGGCTATGAGCTAATTTAGCCACATTATAGTTAGTAGCCTCGGTACCCTAGCAGCACTGCCTGACGTCCAGGGAGAAATAATTACCGTCTGTTGTTGTTGGTCTTCAGACAAGACAAGACGCAGAATGACAGCAAATATTGACTTAACAACACACACAACTATCATCCCTAATGCCTGACAAGTGACCACCAGACGAGCTTTAAATGCAAACATAACGAAATGTACGTGTCTTGCCACCGAAATCCTTACCTTAGCTGACAAATTAGCCAAGCGAGCGACCTACTGACAAATAATAAGCACGTCCAATGCTAAATCTCGTTAGCCGGTGAGCTAAGTGACGGGCTGGGTCGAGAGAGTCCAATGCTAAATCTCGTTAGCCGGTGAGCTAAGTGACGGGCTGGGTCGAGAGAGTCCAATGCTAAATCTCGTTAGCCGGCGAGCCAAGTAGCGGGCTGGGTCGAGAGTCTAATGCTAAATCTCGTTAGCCGGCGAGCCAAGTGGCGGGCTAGGTCGAGAGTCCAATGCTAAATCTCGTTAGCCGGCGAGCTAAGTAACGGGCTGGGTCGCGATACTAGTCAACTTGGCGACTTTCACGAAAGTGCCACGGATCAAACTACCGGCTAACGGGACTAAACGGTGTTTTATTTTTTTACAATCCAATCCCCGTCGGGATGTAAACGGCGAGTGGCTGGGTTTTAGACGTGCCCCAGTCTCAGTTGGAAAGCGATGTATCTTCGACACATTTTCCACCTGTTTCGTGTGCCAGCCAGCACCCAGTTATATTCCATGGATACAGTTGCATTGCTCACTCTCTCTGTCTCAATCTGACCTGGGGTCAGAGCGTCTCCGCCTTTTCCGGCATGGAAGGTCGCGAACGAAATGTGACCGTGTTGCGTCCTGGAGGAATGTCCCATTCGCATGACACTTCAGATGTAAATGCAATTATGTGTTTTATACGTGAACAGCAAAATGTAATGATTTGTTGATTATTGTATTTCACTCTAAACACATGCATTGTTAATCTCAGCCAGAAAATACTTTATACTTGAGAATCTAACACACTCCCTCGCCATAATGGTAAGGTCAAAACTATGCCAAAACTTACTATGGAAAACTTGGCTACTCTTCACAAAACTGTTTATAGTATGCACAATATATTAAAAAAAACAACAACCTTTGTTTACACTAAGTGAATCCCGGAACACAGTGATGTATTGGTTAGGTCCGTGTTTAACAAGTATCTCAGCATGACTGTCAAGCACCTTTCTCATTAGATAAGCGGTTCTCCTTATACCCGACTAAATACCCGTCCTATGTCTTTGTGGAGTACCATTTGTGCATTTCAAATGTAGAGTCAGGGCAATTACGACTATTGTCCGTAATATTAAAATAAACAAAGTGCATTCACAGCGTTTAAAATGTCTCAGGGTGCATTACCACTCTATAATAATGTTATTGACATGATCTTTTCTTTTTCTCAAATCACTTCACCAGTTCCAGCTGGATGCTTATCAAGCACTGATATCATATTGTGTCAATCAGGAATCCAATCAGGATTCATCTAACCAGCCAGCTCATTGCTTGGGACTGAGTCAACAGGCCTATAAAACTAGGGATCCTCCCTAGAATCGTGTAGCCAACTATGTAAGGGCATGGCACATGCAACCCCAGCCTTATTCTATTTAAATTGCACAGAATAAAAGTTTCTACCTAAGGACAAACAGTACCACAGAGGTACCAATCATCGTCCATGCACATGTATATTCGTCCCAAAGTCCTCAAGGTGTTTGCTGGCTTCTATCCCTGTTCAAATCAAACCATACGACACTTTTATGGACGTACTTATCGGGTCCTCTATCCGCAGTTCCTTCTCAAAACACAGCGAAGCATACGGTCATAGCAGAGTCAGTGACCTATGACGTTTCCTATCCAGCTAGGGGGGGATGCAGTATAGAAATCCCCGTGATCTGACGCGGAAACCACTGGGACCTTGTGCAAATACAACCCGGCATTGGTAAGAAACAAAGAGCTACTACGCAAACTAGATACAAAACAAAGAGACGCGCAAAAACACACAGCGGCGTTCAAATCGTTTTACAGTGAAGCAGTGACACCTGCTGGTGAGAGCGATACATTACATGGCGCGGCTGCACCCCCCCGGCTCATTTAAAACCAATCGCGGATTGAATTGGAAATTCCTTCAGTCATTCCATACTGGAAGTGCCTTGCTAAAGGAAATAATTGCATTGCAGCCAGTTACCCGCTCACACATAACAGCATTGATACGACTAGAAAGGCGAACTTATCAGGCGTCTTCATTGGACCTGGCTAGATGGCGCCACATGACCAGTTTCAGAAAAGATACTTACCTTCAGAGTGACAGATATTCCTGTCAATATTCTATCATTTTCGTTATGTCCTACATTATTCCCTGCAGTTTGTCCCACATTTTCTTTTTGCACTGCCATTTCACATTTTCTGTTTGGATGCAAACTGAATTTCGTTGTACTGTACTTGTACTGTTCATTGTCAATAAAGTTGAATCTGATCTAATTACCGTTTTGCCCTACATTATTTCCTACATTATTTCCTTCACTATTCCCTACATTATTTCCTACAACACTCCCAACATCATTCCCTACACATTGTGCCCTACAATATTCCATACATTATTCCCTACATCATTCCCTACAATATTCCATACATCATTCCCTACATCATTCCCTACAATATTTCATACATTATTCCCTACATCATTCCCTGCATTATTCCTTACATTATGTACTACAGTATTCTCTACAAAACCCACATTGCAATTCTCGTCTGACTGAGGTTCAATGTTGACATAACTGAAAGATCTGGACACGTGAATGCTGTGATGTAAGGTTGTCATTCCAGTCTGTTATCAGCTAATGGCTCGGGACAGGTGTTTAACACTTTATTTACAATGTCTCTGAAATCGTCAAGCATTTTCTCTCTATTTTCTCTGTGCAAAGTGAATACCCGTGCTGTTGGCTTTGTCCTTAATTTAATACAGAGCAAAAGGCTGTTGTTAAGACATCGAAGGTCCTTTTCATTTTGTACTGCAAGCAGCTAAGAGCTCTCCAGGACTTCTAATAGAGTGAAATTACAAGGGCAGGCAGAGCTGTGCAGTCGGTTAATGTAATGGGAGCGTGTGTTATTCTGGGGAGCTTCCTCCACCCTCCTCTACTGTGTTATTTTAGGGAGCTTCCTCCACTCTCCTCTACTGTGTTATTACATGGAGCTTCCTCCACCCTTCTCATACTGTGTTATTTTAGGGAGCTTCCTCCACCCTTCTCATACTGTGTTATTTTAGGGAGCTTCCTCCACCCTCCTCTACTGTGTTATTATATGGAGCTTCCTCCACCCTCCTCTACTGTGTTATTACATGGAGCTTCCTCCACCCTTCTCATACTGTGTTATTTTAGGGAGCTTCCTCCCCCCTCCTCTACTGTGTTATTATATGGAGCTTCCTCCACCCTCCTCTACTGTGTTATTATATGGAGCTTCCCCACCCTCCTCTACTGTGTTATTATATAGGAGCTTCCTCTACTGTGTTATTATATGGACCACCCTCCTCTACTGTGAGCTTCCTCCACCCTCCTCATACTGTGTTACTGTGTTTATATGGAGCTTCCTCCACCCTCCACCCTCCACCCTCCTCTACTGTGTTATTATATGGAGCTTCCTCCACCCTCCTCTACTGTGTTATTATATGGAGCTTCCTCCACCCTCCTCTCATACTGTGTTATTATATGGAGCTTCCTCCTGTGTTATTATATGGAGCCCTCCTCTACTGTGTTATTATATGGAGCTTCCTCCACCTCTTCTCTACTGTGTTATTATATGGAGCTTCCTCCACCCTCCTCTACTGTGTCCACCCTTCTCTACTGTGTTATTATCTCCACCCTCCTCTACTGTGTTATTATATGGAGCTTCCTCCACCCTCCTCTATACTGTGTTATCATATGGAGCTTCCTCCACCCTCCTCTACTGTGTTATTATATGGAGCTTCCTCCACCCTCCTCTACTGTGTTATCATATGGAGCTTCCTCCACCCCCTCTACTGTGTTATTATATGGAGCTTCCTCCACCCTCCTCTACTGTGTTATATATGGAGCTTCCTCCACCCTCCTCTACTGTGTTATTATATGGAGCTTCCTCCACCCTCCTCTACTGTGTTATTATATGGAGCTTCCTCCACCCTCCTCTACTGTGTTATCATATGGAGCTTCCTCCACCCTCCTCTACTGTGTTATTATATGGAGCTTCCTCCACCCTCCTCTACTGTGTTATTATATGGAGCTTCCTCCACCCTCCTCTATACTGTGTTATTATATGGAGCTTCCTCCACCCTCCTCCACTGTGTTATTATATGGAGCTTCCTCCACCCTCCTCTACTGTGTTATCATATGGAGCTTCCTCCACCCTCCTCCACCTCCTCCACCCTCCTCCACTGTGTTATTATATGGAGCTTCCTCCACCCTCCTCTACTGTGTTATTATATGGAGCTTCCTCCACCCTCCTCTATACTGTGTTATCATATGGAGCTTCCTCCACCCTCCTCTACTGTGTTATCATATGGAGCTTCCTCCACCCTCCTCCACTGTGTTATCATATGGAGCTTCCTCCACCCTCCTCCACTGTGTTATTATATGGAGCTTCCTCCACCCTCCTCTACTGTGTTATCATATGGAGCTTCCTCCACCCTCCTCCACTGTGTTATCATATGGAGCTTCCTCCACCCTCCTCCACTGTGTTATTATATGGAGCTTCCTCCACCCTCCTCTACTGTGTTATCATATGGAGCTTCCTCCACCCTCCTCCACTGTGTTATTATATGGAGCTTCCTCCACCCCCCTCCACTGTGTTATTATATGGAGCTTTCTCCACCCTCCTCTACTGCTTATGACTCACAACATACTTTTGAGCCAGAGTGAACGTTTGCACAAAATGCAACTGAACACTCACCAAAGTAAAACATTGAACATGTGAAAGGTTGTGTTAGTTTGTGTGTGTGTGTGTTCACATAAGTTTAGAATTTGAGTTTTTCTTTGAAGCTGCCTAATTTAATGTAAATGTTACCGTGTCAGCTGATGGTTACCCAGACCCCCAGCAGGACTTGGGAATAAGAGGCTGTGATGTTAGCTACCAAACACAGAGGGGTTTCCCAATGCAAAGGGCAAGGGCTTTGAACCGGTCTATTTTCCAGTGTCAACCATTCTTTCTTACACCTCCCTCTCTTTCCAAAAATGTCTGGAGGGATTTATTACAATATGTATTACAATATCCAGTACAAAATCTCATGACATCATCTATGTGTGTGTGGTCTGTGTGCGGTCACGACAGGCTGCAAGCGACTATGTGGATATATAGTATATAGCAGGCTGAGCTGCATTTTCTTTGTGGGTCTGTGTGTGTGGGTTTGTGTGTCGGTCTGTGTGTGTGTGTGTGTGTGTGATAGAAATGGCTGATATTGTGTGCAGGCAAATGTCTCCTGAATGAGGAAGCCAGCTTGTTCTCTTATCAGCTGCTCTGTATAGATGACATGATTAGAGTAATTGTTCCAGCCACTACCACCCACTACCACCCACTACCACCCACTCCCACACACTACCATCCACTACCATCCACTACCATCCACTACCACCCACCCACTACCACCCACTACCACCCACTACCACCACTACCCACTACCACCCACTACCACCCACTACCACCCACTACCACACACTACCATCCACTACCATCCACTACCATCCACTACCACCCACTACCACCCACTACTAACCACCACACACTACCATCCACTACCATCCACTACCATCCACTACCACACACTACCACCCACTACCACCCACTACCACCCACTACCACCCACTACCACACACTACTACCCAGTACCACCCACTACCACCCACTACTAACCACTACCACCCACTACCATCCACTACCATCCACCACCACCCACTACCACCCACTACCATCCACGACCACCCACTACCACACACTACTACCCACTACCACCCACTACCACACACTACCACCCACTACTAACCACTACCACCCACTACCATCCACTACCATCCACCACCACCCACTACCATCCACCACCACCCACTACCATCCACCACCACACACTACCACCCACTACCATCCACCACTACCACACACTACTACCCACTACCACCCACTACCACACACTACCACCCACTACTAACCACTACCACACACTACCACCCACTACCACCCACTACCATCCACCACCACACACTACCACCCACTACCATCCACGACCACCCACTTATAACAGTGGATGTGTACTGACATAAGTGTAGAAATGCCTAGCATGGTCTTCAACTGACAAGGTTCATGTTTGAATGTCTACATGCATAAACAACCTGAGAAAAACGATTCAAGGCAAACCGAATCAGACTAAATTGTTTCCACTGATCTGTCTTTGGGTCTCTAGGTCCCCTCTGCATGACCCCACATCAGTGAAAGTAGAACTACTCTCTCCAACTCAAGAACTCTTCACCTTCCGATCAATGTGAAACCACTCTGGGGTTAGACCGGAACACTAGGTTTATAATTGGTCAATTGGTCATAAGGAACTGGGTCAACGGTTTGATTAACCTCAGAAAGACAGAAAAACATCCACCTATTCCGGGTTCCTAATCACAAACCGAGAGCAAAGAGTTTTTTTTTTCAGTCAGCATAATTTCAAGAAGAACTCGAAAACCTCATTGATGCAGTGAAATGCTACTTTACTACTTTGTTCAACTGTAATTACTCTGTAATTATTCTGTGTCTCTATGTGTGTGTGTGTGTGTGTGTGTGTGTGTGTGTGTGTGTGTGTGTGTGTGTGTGTGTGTGTGTGTGTGTGTGTGTGTGTGTGTGTGTGTGTGTGTGTGTCAGAATAAATCACACAGGCTGAATGCTGTATCCAAATAAAGGATTAAAGTTTTATAGGAAAGTCAGAGTTGATGGGAATGAATAAATAAATATGCGTGTGTGTGGTTTGTGTGTGTCATGCCACATCATTCCACATCCTGCCACATCTGCCACATCATTCCACATACTGCCACACCTGCCACATCCTGCTATTTCTGCCACATCTGCCACATCCTGCCACATCTGCCACATCATTCCACATACTGCCACACCTGCCACATCCTGCTATTTCTGCCACATCTGCCACATCTGCCACATCTTGCCCATACATCAGACTGATGCCGTGCTCTGACTCTGAGGATTATGACCGAGCGTGAGAGGGATTAAGAAAGCGACCAGAGGCCGGTTAATCGTTTTTCATTATTGTACCATGGAAATTAAAATGCACAACAGTAATGCCAAAAACCTTTGGTAGTTAAGAAAAAAATAAGTGTTTAATTCCCCCAGAAAGCCACGCAGCTCCGGTTTCGTTGTAATGTTCTGCAAAGCTCCGGCCTCTGTCCCTAGTTCTGTGCTCGTCCCACATCGTCACGCTTTGGCAATAAAAAGGATTTAACTTCCTCTTAACCGCTGTGGGCGAGCCAGCACTCAGGTAAGCTGTTCCACATCAGCACTGTGGCTGCACCTTCCTACTAACCTGTGTGTGTGTGTGTGTGTGTGTGTGTGTGTGTGTGTGTGTGTGTGTGTGTGTGCGTGCGTGCGTGTGTGAAAGAGAGGAGGTGGACGCGGACATCCACCCGGCTGTCTCGGGAGCTCTCAGAGATAAGAAAGCAAATCACTTCCTGTAGTTTCGATAAGAACAGGAAGGCAGGACAGCATGAATCCGTGTATGTGAGAAAAACACATTGTGTGTAAGAGAGCGAGACGGAGATTGTATTTCTGTCAGTCTGACAAAGCCAGTGATGTACGTCTGAGGGAGAAGAGAGTGTGGTGGCGTTTGTTTTTCCTGTGGAGGACGAAACCCAGTCGATAGCTGAACTAGTTGCCGGGCTGAGTCAGCGGTCCTCCGCTATGTTTTTTTTCATCACGGCGCTGACAAATCTCAAGGCCGGTTTCACACAATCCTGTTCACCGTGACGGCATGTCCCAGAGGTACACTGCCCTGTCGGCTCCCCAAACACCCCGCAAATGCTTCTGACCCCAATTAGTCCCCCCCCCCCAACCCGCTAACCAGCCCCAATCCCCATCCTCTCATCTCTACCTCCCATCCTCTCTTCTGTTGTCAACTTCTCTCTTATTTCCTTGTTCTCGTTTATCTCTGCATACGTTTCTCCTCCATCTCTTTTCTTTCCTCTCATTTTCCTCTCTCCCCTCTTCTATATCTTATTGCTTTCCACATTCAATTCTGCCTGGTAAACAACACTTTTTGCCTCCATAACATTTTCACCACCCACAAGTAATTGTAGTCACATATAAAAACTATTACTGCAAACGATCTAGTTGACAACAGAAGCAGAACTGCCTCCGTTATTTCTACAAATAAACTGCGTACCTGTGTAGTGCGTACCTGTGTAGTGGGTACCTGGGGCTGACTGGCCATCTGTGAGATCTGGAGAATTACAGAACGAATGGTACTCCAGAACGGCCGGCCCACCACCCGCCACAAACGCAGTCATCACCTGTTTTTTTTTACTTTGTATAGTATCTCTGTTTGGAGTAGTGGGTTAGTGCCCTTGGCCGCGGAGGCGTAGGACACAGGTTCAATTCCCCACGCTATTTTTTCTAAACTTTTGAAATATTTTAACTTTTATTTTCAGCTAAACTTCAACATTTTAATTGTAAAATTCCACATGCAGTAGCTAATATTAAGAAATATGTTGAGTGAACTCTCACAATAATCTGGTGCTCTGAAAAGATCTAAAAAAAAATCTGTAAATTGAACCAATGTTAAAATGATTATGTAATTTTTCAATAGACATATTTTTGTTTTTGTGTGCAAAGAGGGTGGGTGGTGGCAGTGGGGCTCATTGGGTGCTCAGCACCCCTAAAGCTTTAACCCTAGAATCGCCCCTGGTGTAACATCACAGTAAATATGAAAAGTTGGTACTGCAAACTCACCTAGTTACCACGTAAAGAATAAATCCGAGCCATACCTGTTTTAACAGATAACATATCTTGTTTTTGGTTAGTATAACTCAGGACTCAGTTTAGTCTACTTTTTGCAAGTGTCTTGTGTATTTAATTAATTCATTATTTTAATACCAGATCCATGCAGTTGGTCTAATTAGCTGTTTCTGCCCCACTTTCACCCCACCACCTGGTCACTATTACTGGGGACACTTAGACAGACAGAGAAGGCGCTGGTCTGTGTAGACAGGTGTCTCTCTCTCTGTGTCGACAGGTGTCTCTCTGTCTGTGTCAACAGGTGTCTCTCTCTCTCTGTGTCGAAAGGTGTCTCTCTCTCTGTGTCGACAGGTGTCTCTCTCTGTCTGTGTCAACAGGTGTCTCTCTCTCTGTGTCGACAGGTGTCTCTCTCTCTGTGTCAACAGGTGTCTCTCTCTCTGTGTCAACAGGTGTCTCTCTCTGTGTCAACAGGTATCTCTCTCTGTGTCGACAGGTGTCTCTCTCTCTCTCTGCGTCAACAGGTGTCTCTCTCTGTGTCGACGGGTGTCTCTCTCTCTCTGTGTCGACTGGTGTCCCTCTCTGTGTCGATAGTTGAAGCATGTATTGGTCAAATTTCTGTGAAATTCAGTGTGCTAAAAAATGTGTCTAAACGATAAAGCACGTAGCTTCGCACCCAACGATGACTTAAAGCTGATAACACACACACATTATTTTTAAAGGTCTTAACTCATCAAAAAGCGTGTGCTGAAGTTAATACCCTGTTTACCTATTAATTTAAAATAAGATATGAGTTTTCTCAACATTTATATTTCCTCTCAAAGCTCCTTACTTCTACTCTTATAATTTTGGCAACCCCATTAGTTTGGAAGTTAGAATTAATTGATTTTGAATGTACTTAGTTGTTTAATTAAGTGATAGAAATCACCTCAGCACAGGGTGGACTTTTGTTATCGTGTGGTTCCTGTTTCTTGTCTGAGCGGTGAGGTTGATGGGGTTGCTTTGAGCCAGCCTGTCGTCTCCTATTATTTTGCTCTTTCGGTATCCTTCTTCCTGCTCGCCTTCTCTTTTCTCTCTATTTCTGTCTTTTCACACTGCTTCCTGTCTTTTCACATTGCTTCCTGTCTTTTCACATTGCTTCCTGTCTTTTCACCCTGCTTCCTGTCTTTTCACACTGCTTCCTGTCTTTTCACACAGCTTCCTGTCTTTTCACACTGCTTCCTGTCTTTTCACACTGCTTCCTGTCTTTTCACATTGCTTCCTGTCTTTTCACCCTGCTTCCTGTCTTCTCTCTTAACCCCTCCTGCTGTTTTTATTTCTTCTTTATTATCATCTCTTCTTTCACTTTTTCTCATCTGCTCACTTCTCTTCCCCGTCTCCTCTATGTCTGCTCTCTGTCTCCGTTAATCCTTCCGGGCTGAACAGGGCCAGAATGTCTTGCTGGCCGAATCCTCTGATGACTGATCTGATGATGGTTAGTTGGAGGTGAATGTAATCATCAGATCTCCAGGCTCTTCATAGTCTGTTTGTCGGTCACCTTAGTCCTTATGGACATTCAGACAGTGAATGAGTCAAAGGATTAGACGATAGATAACCAATCAAGAGCCTGAGTCTGACTCGTTATTACCTTAAGGACGTTTCCCAGAATGTCTTCTGGGTAAAAACCACATGGGGCCCAAACACGCAGGAGAACCACGTTTGCCTGTTTTCCTCATGAGCATGCTCGGTTCGTTTGGCAAAAGCAATAGCCAATTACATTTCAATCCCGGCTTGTGGCTTGTGTCAAATACATAGTGATTTAGTGGCCCGTAAAAAGCACAGTGTTACAAACACCACTGATGACAAATGGTTGCTAATAAAAAGGGTGTGTACATTTCTCTCTGGGTGTGTGTGTGTGTGTGGGGGGGTGTCCAGAGAGGAGCCTCTCAGGTGGTAATCATGACAGATCATGTGGGAGTAACCCCTTACCCAGAGTTCATAGGGTGGCTTTATAGTATACACACACGCACACATCAACTGGTCAATGACCAATATTTCATCCTCCATACTTTCCGTCTCAGAATGATGATGATTACCTCAACAGCTACCCGAGGATGATGACGAAAAGAAGGAAACGAGAAGAGCAGGGGAAAAGAGAGGAGTCATTTAAATGGTTATGTCTCGTGGGCCCCCCGGTTCTGAAGGACAACGCAAGGCCACGAGACTGTATGGCAGACTGAACAGACCCGGGACCAATGCAGCCGTCCTCCCCTCATTGAGCTCAGTCCCACGTGGAAACTGGGAGGAGGCGGCTATTGGGTTTGACTGAGACGTCATCACCTAACATAATGTCTCCCACTTAGCTGAATCACAATGTATTGTCTTTTAATTTTCTAAGAAAAGAGAAGGCACTGAACTGAGAGATAAGAACAGTTTGAGAGCCGTGACTCCACCCCCATCACCCAACCCTCCCCCCCACTCTCTTTGTCCGTCGTGGATTTGATGGAACATCTTGTGTGGTTTTACTGTAATGTCAGTGATCATCTGAACACTAAAAGGAGCAATCAAATGTTTACAGGATTCGTGTTTTGTATGTAGCCTGGAGGTGTGGAATGGCAGTTCCCCTGCTTCTCTGTCAGCATCATCCCCCTGTTTCATTGGGATCGGCAAGTCAGGTCCATCACTCCTTTTGTGTCGTAACTTCTTACTGACGTAACTCCTTCCTATCGTAACTCCTAGCCGTTTGCCGATGACCGGATGACCAGAAATATGTCCACCGTCGGCAAGTCATCATTAACCTAACAGAGAGTGGGTTGATGAAACAGGAATAGATGGGTAATGTCAGGAAGAGAGACGAGGGAGAGGATGGGCCTGGGACAATAACCTTTTGGCTTCCTGTGATGGCTGCTGGAAGATGACACACTTGGGTTCCATTTAAATGAATCACACCAGTGACATTTGGCCTGGAGACACGAGAGAGGGAGAGAGAGAGAGAGAGAGAGAGGGAGAGGGAGAGGGAGAGAGAGAGAGAGAGAGGGAGATAGAGAGGGAGATAGAGAGGGAGAGAGAGAGAGAGAGAGAGGGAGAGGAGAGAGAGAGAGGGAGAGAGAGAGAGAGAGGGAGAGAGAGAGAGAGAGAGAGAGGCTTTTTCCACTGTCCGGTAGTCAACCTCTCACCCAGCTGATGCTACTCACAACTAACTTAAACACATGCAGGGACAATAGGTACACTGAAAACACATACATGCACATTCACACATGCACATTCACACATGCACACTCACACATGCACACTCACACATGCACACTCACACATGCACACTCACACATGCACACTCTCACATGCACACTCTCACATGCACACTCACACATGCACACTCTCACATGCACACTCACACATGCACACTCACACATGCACACTCACACATGCACACTCACACATGCACACTCTCACATGCACACTCACACATGCACACTCACACATGCACACATGCACACTCACACATGCACACTCACACATGCAGACTCTCACATGCACACTCAAGGCGAGTGACGTCATCGACTGAAATGCTACCAGAGTGCACTTCTTAATGGCTGGCCAATCACGACGGGGCTGAGCACAAACACAATCGCCGTCGTGAACTAAATCTTCTCCTTACTTGAAATATCATTATTTTCCTCAGCATCGGAGTAGCTTAGAGAATGCCTGGGGTGGATAATTATTTAATCATCGTCATAACACACTTCTAACTCTTGAGTCTCTCAATTCGCCGCTCCACTGCCCTCAACCCGAACACCCGCTGAACCCCCCCGCTGAGGAGCCGTCAGCCTGCTGGACCTGCAGGGCTGTTTGCATTATAACAGTGATAACCGCCTCTGCACAAGCCATTCCCTTCATTACAGGAGGATTCCTGAAAGTCAGTTAAATGAGACGAGGAGGTTTATGGGTAATGACTGATGAAGGTGAGTGTGGTGAAGGCGGGGGTGGTGAAGGTGAGGGTGGTGAAGGTGGGGGTGGTGAAGGTGAGGGTGGTGAAGGTGGTGAAGGTGGGGGTGGTGAAGGTGAGGGTGGTGAAAATGAGGGTGATGAAGGTGAGGGTAATGAAGGTGAGGGTGGTGAAGGTGAGGGTGGTGAAGAGTGTTGCCAAGTCACCATGTCGCTTTCAGACACTCAGGTGACCATCATCGTCAGGTGATTCATGTTCCTGTTTAATGATTTGAAATTCCATAAAGTTCCTTCAGACCAGTGATTCAAATCTGTGTGTCGAAGCCAACTCCACTCCCCTCCATGTTTTCATTCCAACCCTCCAATCAGGGGCTTGTTTACACCTCAGACACCAGGTAGGTGCCACGAATGATGAGGTGGAACACAATGATTTGACTTTAAAACGCAACAAGAGCAATTGGAAAACTCAACAAATAGAAATGGATCCTCTTTCTCTAGTTCGGTCCATTTGTCACTTTCGTTCTGCTCCTTCCGCGTACCCATACACACCAACACACACAGATTTACTGCCCGGGCAATAGAGAGAACCAGAGAAAGAGACAGATCGAGAGAAAGAACCATAAAGAACGAGGAAGGGGAAGAGGGAGACCGAACTTCCCCATTTGTCACCCAAAGGACATCCGTGGAATCAGAGAGGAGCTGATTGGCTGCGTTGTTGTCACACAATAGATATTGTTTTCCAGAAGGTTCCCACCCATCTCTGAAGCAGCGCTGTAGCCATACGTAAATCACAGGCTGTTATTTTATCTCCGCAAGCAGTGAAAGGCCAAAACGTATTGTTAACGTTAGTTACATAACTCTACTTTATCTTACTTCAGCAGTGGAGGCTTGACTGTGAGTTTAAAAAGTATACAGCTGTACTTTTTTATTTAACCATTAGTATACCAGGAAAAGGAATCAGAGAGATTAAACATTTCTGGCCAAGACGAGCATAAACAAACATAAACTGCCAACCGGTGCGAATAAAAAATCGAATAAATACAGCCACAAATTAGAAATAAGAACGATAAGAAAAGAAGTTCACTTTTAAAGGCACCGACAACTAGGTAGCTATAAACACACTCAGTTTACAAGCTCCTGCATCTTTATTAAGTCAGATTAATGCATTCCTTGCATTCTAAGCAGCAACCCTAAACGCTGTCCATTTAACTATTGAAAAGAGGGCTTAGGAATGAAATTGTTTCAAAATGAACAATTAGGCGTTTATTTACATGTTAGTATAATCCGGAACATGTTGTTTGTGAGGGAACTTGGCATTCTTCCTCAGCTACACAGCTTCTAACATGCACACATTGAAAATTTATAATTAAATAAGTAACGTTAAATGATCCTATACCACTTCACTTAATTTATTTATTCCCAGAACACCTTTTGACGTCAGCGAGTGTTTGGTCAGGATTCTAAATTTGGCTCTTGAATTCCCTTTCTTTTTTTGTAAATTATTGAATTCCTGGGTTGAGGAGTCGATGAATTCCTTTAGCGGAGCCACGATTGGATCACGTCTCACAACACCTGCAGACAAAGATAAGAGCTCTTATCTTCAGACAATAACCAAGCCGGCAGATTTCTCTGTTTCCCTCCGTTCTCTTCACCCCATCGTGCCCTCGTCTATAGATGGAAGAAACGGGAAGCCAGAAGAATGCATCAGTAATTATTACGGCCTGGGTTCATGCTGATTTTAACCATGAGTCAGGGATGAGCTGCGGACAAAAATTAGCAATGTCTTTTATTTGACCCAAGGCCAATTTATCCTTGATGGTTCCCATACCAGACCATTACTACATTTCAAGCTCCCAATATAATTTAAATAATGTTCATCACTCCCATACATAACAGCAGAACTGTTTAGGAAGGCAAAATGGACCAGACAACTAATCCATATGTATTAGAACTGTTAGTCCATGACTGTCCTACTGTCTGGTCATCTCTGAGCTAGCGGCTGAGGTAGGGGGTGAGGTAGGGGTGAGTTAGGGGCTGAGTTAGGGGGTGAGGTAGGGGTGAGTTAGGGGCTGAGGTGGAACATCAAACTAGAAGCAGTAGCGGGTTCTAAATAGAGGCACAGACAGGCTCCATTCAGTTCTAGGGAGGGAGCTCAGCTAGGTCATTATCTCACCCACATCAGATGAGAACAGCCTGCAGACGTTGTCGATTTAAGAGGTTCATAATTTCCGCATTAATTCCAGCAAACAATCGTTTACCATGCTTTGTTAGACATTTTGTTCGAAGTTTTGTCGATTAATGTTATTATAGTAGGCGTATTAATCACTGGGTATCCCTATAGGTTTATTTGCAGGCATATATATTTATAACATGTTGTTAATCTTCAGTCATGTGTAACGTCCTGCCAATAACCTTCCTATCTTCTTCCCCACATGCTTCTTGTCTGTCATTGTTTGGATTCCAATATTTTGTACATTGTCCTGGTTTTCAAGTTTTGTTGTGTTTTATTTATTTATTACTACACCCTCATACAGAATGCCCTCATACAGAATGCCCTCATACAGAATGCCCTCATACAGAATGCCCTCATACAGAATGCCCTCATACAGAATGCCCTCATACAGAATGCCCTCATACAGAATGCCCTCATACAGAATGCCCTCATACAGAATGCCCTCATACAGAATGCCCTCATACAGAATGCCCTCATGCAGAATACAGAATGCCCTCATACAGAATGCCCTACAGAATGCCCTACAGAATGCCCTCATACAGAATGCCCTCATACAGAATGCTCATACAGAATGCCCTCATACAGAATGCCCTCATACAGAATGCCCTCATACAGAATGCCCTCATACAGAATGCCCTCATGCAATCTCCATTGTTATCTGTGTGAATTGTGTCACTGTTCGTATATTATGTGGTCTACAAGCCTCTTCTTGACTCAATGTCACCACTCAGACTATTTCGAGTAAAATCAATATCACTTATTATCTGGTGTAAAGGCTGTTTTTAGTCTTCACATTTTGTCTCATGATTCACGAGAGAACAGAAAAATATTTCACAAACTTCACTTGAAAGAAAAGTAAAAGCACAAATGTTAGTGTATTTTTAGTAATTGCCATTAAATCTCTCTGAATAAATGTTGTACTTTTAGCGCTCATTTCCCCCTGAGGTGATTGTTAATGACTTTTAACTTCCTAATGAGTCTTTAATTAGTGACATTGGTTAATTTAATTAAGAATAAATTGCACTGTACAATATTTTCTGACACGCAGCTACTGAAACACATACATCCAATAAAACACAACTTCAGTGGCACAGGGTCACAGGAGGAGGAGGCAGGTGTGCTCAAACAGCCTTCCTTTTATTCCAGCCTTTCACCAGGAAATTAACAAAAGAACCAGCAACAGAAAACAATAAACCACAACAATGGCTTCCAAACACAGAACTTAAATAGGCTCCTCAAATAGGGCAACACAAGACAGCTGCCTCTCATTGGGGAGCCAACAAGATCTCAGAAATCTAGAGGGCTGTCAGGCCCTTGCAGCCCTCTATGGCCCACATAAAGTGGGCTAGAGTTCCCAAACCTGACCCATGGAAACACACTTGCACTCATTATTGTAAACACACACAAACACACACATAGACATTTGTTTTATATACTATTGCGCCCATTGAAAATCAAATTGTACATTAACCCTTAACCTTTAGCCAAAACTAAGCCCTAAGTTTGTCAACTCTTCCCATGACTCCAATTGTACAATTTAACGTAAACCTCATTCCGTCAAGACTTTTGCTTCATCACCTGTGAAGCGGTCCTACCAGGACCTAGTTCTCTTCATGTACACGTATAGTTACGCCAATCCAGACACACAAACAGATGCATGTTGTGTTTTATCCATTCACAAGGCTTTTTATTTCCTATCTTACCAACATGCGTTATCAGTCCTTGTCAGAACTAATTCAAGTGCAAATAACAGCTCAGCTTCACAAAGAGAGCTAATTGCTCATTTGACGCTTTGTGTACATTCCACAATGAGTCATCAGGGCCATACAGTCAACCTAGTCGGTTGTGCATTGGAGTGTGCTAGATTGTCACTTGTGTTGGTCTGGATACGAACAAAGCTATTCTAACATCTGGATTTGATAGCATTACTCATAGGAAATCATGTCACAATTAGCTGCCTTGCTATAATGCCTGTTCAGTAAGTGACAGCGCTTCACACCTGGCTAGACTATATCCAGATAAGACATGCTCAGTGTTTCACAACTTGATGTTAGAAGCCTCCTCAAGCTAAAAATAACTTTTATCCAACGTTCCTTCGTAGGCTTGACCCGATTGTTACCACGAACTTGACCCGATTCACAATTTCATTAGGTGCTAACATGATATATGAAGTCAATATTTGATTTGTCATCACCAAAGGTTAAACTGCATTTTTCCTTGATTTGTTCCTGACATTTTTTAGGTCAAACAACAGTAGGAACGCAGGATGTGGTCTGTTGTGTCTGTTACAGCAGTGGTCTGTGGTGTCTGTTACAGCAGTGGTCTGTGGTGTCTGTTACAGCAGTGGTCTGTGGTGTCTGTTACAGCAGTGGTCTGTGGTGTCTGTTACAGCAGTGGTCTGTGGTGTCTGTTACAGCAGTGGTCTGTGGGGTCTGTTACAGCAGTGGTCTGTGGTGTCTGTTGCAGCAGTGGTCTGTGGTGTCTGTTACAGCAGTGGTCTGTTGTGTCTGTTACAGCAGTGGTCTGTGGTGTCTGTTACAGCAGTGGTCTGTGGTGTCTGTTACAGCAGTGGTCTGTGGTGTCTGTTACAGCAGTGGTCTGTGGTGTCTGTTACAGCAGTGGTCTGTGGTGTCTGTTACAGCAGTGGTCTGTTGTGTCTGTTACAGCAGTGGTCTGTGGTGTCTGTTACAGCAGTGGTCTGTGGTGTCTGTTACAGCAGTGGTCTGTGGTGTCTGTAACAGCAGTGGTCTGTGGTGTCTGTTACAGCAGTGGTCTGTGGTGTCTGTAACAGCAGTGGTCTGTGGTGTCTGTTGCAGCAGTGGTCTGTGGTGTCTGTTACTACAGTGGCCTGTGGTGTCTGTTACAGCAGTAGTCTGTTGTGTCTGTTACAGCAGTGGTCTGTGGTGTCTGTTACAGCAGTGGTCTGTGGTGTCTTTTACAGCAGTGGTCTGTGGTGTCTGTTACAGCAGTGGTCTGTGGTGTCTGTTACAGCAGTGGTCTGTGGTGTCTGTTACAGCAGTGGTCTGTGGTGTCTGTTACAGCAGTGGTCTGTGGTGTCTTTTACAGCAGTGGTCTGTGGTGTCTGTTGCAGCAGTGGTCTGTGGTGTCTGTTACAGCAGTTTTCCGTTGTGTCTGTTACAGCAGTGGTCTGTTGTGTCTGTTACAGCAGTGGTCTGTTGTGTCCCGGGTTTTGTAGAACCAGGATAGCTGATCACGGATGCCACAGACGCACAAATTATTACTTCAATATATTATCTTGAGCGTTTATAATCTACTGATCTGCCGAGTTTAGCTTTTCCTAAACCTGCAGTGTGGGACTGAGGCAAGTTTCCTGGAACTAAACATCTCAAAATCGTCAGGTTGGAAACATTGTGTAATAGTTGCTGAACTGTTATTCGGCGCTGGTAATTGTGCACGAGCCGTGCTGTTTAATTCTCTTCCCTGATTGGTGTACTTCATTCTGACTCGTACGTGCTTTGTGGGATTTGTCCGGTAATTACAAATCAACTGCATTATGATTCATCTCGGTCCTCCACCGTATCAGAAATATAACTGAATTATACACTGTTGTTTTTGGGTTAAACCCGTTCAAACATTTATCTTCCCTAAGTATTTGTCCTCGCAAAGGGCTCAGATTGTGTTTATATGTGTGTGTGTGTGTGTGTGTTTATATGTGTGTGTGTGTGTATGCTTCTGTGTGATGTCTATCTCATAATGAAGAGCAGATGGATGGGAATGATCCGGATGAGATGTAGAGTAAACAGGTGGGAGTAATGGGTTATTGACCTCTGGGTCGTATCTGAACAGCCACCAGCCACCCACAGACCAGGTCACTGTCATCAGCCTGCCAAGCTACACAAGAAATAAAGAGGACAGGATTTCTGAATGGACTGTGAAAACTGTGTGGCTCTTCTCTAAAGTTAGCGACTGTACGTCCTGTGGGTGTATGTGCACTTCAAAAACGTTGAGCCCCCTAGCAAATACACAGACCGTGAAGTGAGTATCTCAGCTTTACCTTAGAAGGAAACAGAAAAATGTGTGTCATCGATGAGGTAAACACTTCCTTTGAGGTGAAATGGAAGCAAACCGAGACATTTGTGGAGAAAGTGATGTAACTCTGGGTAAACACGTGAGGCAGTTAAACACACATACACCTGTGCATACACACATACACACACACACACACACACACACACTTCAGCTTTGGGCTTTATATTTTTCCATTTCATTTCCATGTAGCTTTCTTCTTTTAGAGAACCCTATTGAAATTATATTGTCATTACCAAGCACCACGGTCTGGCGTTTCGTGAGGTCAAAATATGTTGTTTGGTTTGCCTGGAATGTTTAATTCAACCCAGTGGAGACGGACAGATCACAAAGAAGGAACAAATAAACATTCAAAAGAAAGTCACCCTGAAATCCAGAACAATATGTTGTAGCTTCCGAACACCTCACTGACCTGAACACCACTCTAAAAACGTTAAGAACATTCACAGGTGATGCGAATAACTCCAATCACCTCCTAACATGGGCACATAGCAACCTCCGAGGTGAGTACCTACCAACAGTGGTCCGAGAGACAAACCACGAAAGATGGTTACCAAAGGAATGTGTCAAAACCCAGAGTACATCTCACCCTGCTGTGTACGGGGCCGCATAGCCGCAGACAGTCAAAGTGCCCATAATGGCCCCTGTCCACCGTTGAAAAAGCAGACGACCTGGCAGAAGGTCGCCTGGACCGGTTAATTCAGTTTTTTCTACATCACGTGGACAGCTGTGTACAAGTGCACCGTTTACCCGGGGAAGTGATGACACCAGGATGCATTGTGGGAAGCCAACAAGCTGGTGGAGGAAGTGTGTTGCTCTGGACAATATTCTGCTTAGAAACTCTTGGTGACGGGATTCATGCGATGTATATATACATTAATACATGCACACAGCATATTATGGCGCTTTTCCACTACACAGAACCAGCTCGCCTCAGCTCGACTCGACTCAGCTTTTTTGGTTTTCCACTGGGTAAAATTTGTACCTGTACCTGCTTTCAGGTACTTTTTTCGTACCACTTCAGGCGAGGTTCTGAGCGAGCTGAGGCGATACTAAAATGTGACGTGAAAACAAGGCAGATTGCAGATTGGTCAGAGAATCATCACTATTCACTGCATCATCATTGCACACGCCAGATGTAGTATCCTGAGTAATCCCACCATATATATACATAAATAGTTTGGCCAGAGATTGCGTGAGAGCTGTACATATTATCCATTACGAATACTATGGCAAACCGAAAGAATGCGCCGTGAGAAACAGCCACATCTCGCGGATCAGACACAGCATACACTCGATTTCCTCCATTGTCTTATGTGTGTGTGGGTAGCGAGTGTTGGTAGGAGGACGCGGACCTGAATGAAACACGCTTCTCTTGCCCGGTAGATTATACAAGTAGAGCATTCTAACACGGCGCATGTAGTACGTCCGGACTCCATTCATACTACCCGGATTCATACTATATAGAACGTACTTTTTTACGGTCGCAAAGTACGTTCTTATTTAAATGTAGTACATACTCAACATAGTACGCGATTTCGGACGCAGTCTGTGTGTCGCCGCGTCGCTATGACGACCGGGTACTATTGCGCGGGTACTATCCGCAATGGAGAATGGAGCGAAAGCGAGCGGAGCCGAGTCGGACCAAGTCGAGTCGACCTGGTTCTTTGTAGTGGAAAAGCGCCATTAGTTATCACTAATATACTGTAGTTACCAAACACCACAATCACTAATATATTGTAGTTACCAAACACCGCAATCACCAATATATTGTAGTTACCAAACACCACAATCACCAATATATTGTAGTTACCACCTGCACGTCCACGGTTAACTACTAAACATATTCAGGTTATCCAGAGGTTTAGAAGGTATTCGACTCCCAGTCAAGGGCCTGATGTCTAAATGGAGCGAGGCTTCCTGAAGGAAGCCGTTCGTCTCTAAATGAGCTGCTCTTAGTTGTACTGGTAAAGGACCTGTGATTGTGATCCACTCTGGAATCCGCCAGCACTTCATCACAGAACAAATGGACACAGTGGCCCTAGTCCAGATAGACAGCTAAGTGGCTGAAGTAGTCCGCCCATTGGGTCCTGAGTGCAACATAATGATTGTATTTATGTTGTCTGTGAGGGAAGCTGAAAGGTCAAGACCATGTGTTAGTGTGGCCGTGCCGTGATGTGTGTGTGAGCATTGAGTGTGTGTGTGTTTGTGTGTGTGTTTGTGTTTGTGTGTGTGTGTGGGGGGGGGGCAGGTGAGCAACCATCAAACCCCCCACGAACAAGTGATGAATCATCTTAATTAATGCTTTACTAAGAATGTGTTGGCTCAGGGGGATGTGTTGGGTCAGGTGGATGTGTTGGGTCAGAATGTGTTGTGTCAGGTGGACGTGTTGGGTCAGAATGTGTTGGGTCTGGGGAATGTGTTGGGTCAGGTGGATGTGTTGGGTCAGGTGGATGTGTTGGGTCAGGTGGATGTGTTGGGTCAGGTGGATGTGTCAGGTCAGGTGGATGTGTTGGGTCAGAATGTGTTGGGTCAGAGGGATGTGTTGGGTCAGAATGTGTTGGGTCGGGGGAATGTGTTGGGTCAGGTGGATGTGTTTGGTCAGGTGGATGTGTCCGGTCAGGTGGATGTGTTGGGTCAGGTGGATGTGTTGGGTCAGGTGGATGTGTTGGGTCAGGTGGATGTGTTGGGTCAGAATGTGTTGGGTCAGAGGGATGTGTTGGGTCAGAATGTGTTGGGTCGGGGGAATGTGTTGGGTCAGGTGGATGTGTTTGGTCAGGTGGATGTGTCCGGTCAGGTGGATGTGTTGGGTCAGGTGGATGTGTTGGGTCAGAATGTGTTGGGTCAGGTGGATGTGTTGGGGCCATAACTACTCCTCCCTAAGGAACCACATTGTACCAAACATCCCAATGATCAGTTGTTCGGCTCATAATTACAGGTTGTTAATTATTCTGATTAGATTGCGCTCGTTTGGTTGAATGATGAACTGATGCTCCATGTTCATCATTAACTCCCCAGATAAGGATAAGCGATTACTAGATTGGATCTTTGATTTGGACCAGGGTTGACGGATAACACATGGAGAAAGAAAAGAGGACATAGTTATCATCAGTTAATGAATTTACCTAAAAGTAACTGCCCAGTGAAAAAACTACAGAGCTCATCTGTATACGAGACCTTGGTCCCCGCTTGATTCTTAACATGGAAAAAATCTTAATGCTAAACTATATTCTGCTCAAATTATTAAACGATTAAAAACACATACATGCAATTCAGTTCAACATGTTGTATGTGGCCATTCTATTTTCTTTCATAATGATGATAAAAGTGTGTAACTTAGTATTTTTTTTAGCTGCCTGCAGTTTGAATGACAGAGAAGGATATAAGCGGGTGGGTGATTCTCGCGAAATTAGACTTATGAGGTGTCATAAAACATTTTGATGATAAAAGTAAATGCTATCAAAATAAGAAGGATACCGTTATAAACATCTCTTCATGTACGATTTTGCACATGATTTCAAATGAAATCATGAATACGAATTTTGTTTTTTTTCAACATTTAAAGGGAAATTTCTCATTACCGCAACGTGTCCATGACTGGATTTTGGTCCTTTGAGATGGAATTATTCATATTTAAAAAATATAAAAAATAAAAAGCTTCAGTGCATGTTATAATATAAACATTTACAGTAAAGAAACATGTGGTATTTGGTGATCATTGGTAAATGTAGTGCCAATAATAAGGAATAAAAATGTGTCCAAGACCAATTTTCTCATCCTCCGCAACAATTTTCAATCATTGTTTAAGTGCTCAAGGAACTATCATTTTTTAAGGAATTTGTTGTAAGGGACATAAATGACTGTGACACTCAAGATGGCTATCAAGTAACCAGTTATAATTTTTTCTCTCCAGATAAAAGTAAAAATTTGGCGTGTCATAGTACCTACACGACTTTTTAGTTCTCATTACTGAAACATGTGTTTGTGAAGTTATAAAAAATGTTGCAGTTAAATTTTTTTGATTACTATATACCCCATTATGGTCTAAATATAAAAAGATAGGGAATGTTTAGCTAACTCTCATTTAGCTTCCACAGTTAGCAAGAATGTTTAAGGTCGCTCATCCTCCGCAACACCATTATCATTCACCGCAACAATTGAAGGCCTGTTGCGGTGGAGATACTCAATGTTTCGGTAATGAGAAACAGACTTATGAAGGAGGCACGTACACTATAACTGTTGCTCATTTTAATATAACTTGATAGTTTCCTTAAACGCTTCTTGAACAGATTGCGTAAACAAAATAGCTATTACAACCCCCCAGCAGTGGTCACTAATTATTATTTTTTTTAAATGCTTCCACAAAAAGCAGTATGAATGCAGTATAGGCCACCTATTATTAATGCAATATTATTTACTATTTCATAGTTTTACTGTGAAACAATGTATTTCTTTTCTTTTTTACAAAATGTTACATTCAAGATGGCAATTGTGTATTTTGTTACAGACAGTTGAAAAGAAAAGGGCATCAGCGAAAAACAGTCTGGCAAAGCATAGGGAGAAAATACACAGTAATCCAGTGTTACTTGAGGATTACAGAATAAATGAGAGAGAGAGGTCAGGGGTCAGGGTGATAATAGGGAAAGGAGAGAGAGGTCAGGGGTCAGGGTGATAATAGGGAAAGAGGGAGAGAGAGGTCAGGGGTCAGGGTGATAATAGGAAAAGGAGAGAGAGAGGTCAGGGGTCAGGGTGATAATAGGGAAAGGAGAGAGAGAGGTCAGGGGTCAGGGTGATAATAGGGAAAGGAGAGAGAGGTCAGGGTGATAATAGGGAAAGGAGAGAGAGGTCAGGGTGATAATAGGAAAAGAGAGAGAGAGGTCAGGGGTCAGGGTGATAATAGGGAAAGGAGAGAGAGGTCAGGGGTCAGGGTGATAATAGGGAAAGGAGAGAGAGAGAGGTCAGGGGTCAGGGGACAGGGTGATAATAGGGAAAGGAGAGAGAGGTCAGGGGTCAGGGTGATAATAGGGAAAGGAGGGGAGAGGGAAAGGAGAGAGAGAGAGGTCAGGGGCAGGGTGATAATAGGGAAAGGAGAGAGAGAGGTCAGGGGTCAGGGTGATAATAGGGGAGAGAGAGAGGTCAGGGGTCAGGGTGATAATAGGAAAAAGGGGTCAGGGTGAGAGAGAGAGAGGTCAGGGGCAGGGTGATAATAGGAAAAAAGAGAGAGAGAGAGGTCAGGGGTCAGGGTGATAATAGGAAAAGGAGAGAGAGAGGTCATGGGACAGGGTGATAATAGGGAAAGAGAGGTCAGGGGTCAGGGTGATAATAGGGAAAGAGAGGTCAGGGGTCAGGGTGATAATAGGGAAAGAGAGGTCAGGGGTCAGGGTGATAATAGGGAGAAATATAACTTGGATTCATTGTTTTGACCAACACTTGCACACACACACACAGACACACACACATTGACAACGCTTCACCCAAGTTGGGATAGCAGATAGCATGGTGGGGGTGGCTTGGTTTGTTTTTATTGGGTTGTCAACAGTGAATGTGTGAGCTAAATCTCATTTCCGAAACAATGATCCTCACTACCGAAATGGCATTTTCATTACCGCAACATGCATCTTTTTTACCAATTAAGTGATAATAAGATAATCATATTTTGTTTTAAAATGTATATATGTTTTATACAACACTACTTATTTAAGGTCTGCTACATAACAAAAGTGTATGTTATCTATTAGTAAAACAATTAAATAAAAGAAATTGTAAATCATCACGTATGTTTCGGTAATGAGAGAAAATAAGGAAATTACAAAACATAATAAATATGAAAAAGTAATCTCTCCAGAGTTTTACATAGCTTTGAGCATGAGAAATAAAAGTCTACTTTAACATTAGCCAAAAATACAAGTTTCTAACCATATATTTAATGTAATGTCATGTTGCGGTAATGATAATTTTTTATGGACTTCATCTGAAAAATGTAAATAATTATATAGGAAATATTTTTTTAATCTCCTAAAAATAATGGTCTTAGTAAGTTCCGACCTTAATCTTATATGTGCAAAAAGAAAATTGGCTTCAAGGGCATTTTAAAAATTCTGATGCTGGACACCTTCTAAATCTGGATTTCGTGAGAATCACCCGGGTGGGCTAATGGGATGAGAGAAGAAGTGGGATTAAGACGAAGAAAGATAAAGTGATGGAGGGATGCAGAAGGGAAGATGGGAGATATAGAAGGATTAAGGCAGGGGTTGGTGAAGCATGGTCTTGGGTCTGAGGTGCTGAGTTTGACGTTCAGTCTGTCAGATGGCTCCTGGGAAGTGGGTTTGACAGCTGGCGTTGGAGACAGCTGGTTAGATGTCCACCTAGATACTGACATGTGTCTGTCCATCATAATTAGTGGCTTCCCGATTTCTTATTGCTCTCTTTATCCTCTCTGTCTTTCCGATCCACCCGTCCTCTCTCCATCTCTCCAACCATCTTTTACTAGCTCACACCTGCTCTCTCTCTCCATCTCTCCAACCATCTTTTACTAGCTCACACCTGCTCTCTCTCTCCATCTCTCCAACCATCTTTTACTAGCTCACACCTGCTCTCTCTCTCCATCTCTCCAACCATCTTTTACTAGCTCTCACCTGCTCTCTCTCTCTCCATCTCTCCAACCATCTTTTACTAGCTCACACCTGCTCTCTCTCTCTCCATCTCTCCAACCATCTTTTACTAGCTCACACCTGCTCTCTCTCTCCATCTCTCCAACCATCTTTTACTAGCTCACACCTGCTCTCTCTCTCCATCTCTCCAACCATCTTTTACTAGCTCACACCTGCTCTCTCTCTCCATCTCTCCAACCATCTTTTACTAGCTCACACCTGCTCTCTCTCTCCATCTCTCCAACCATCTTTTACTAGCTCTCACCTGCTCTCTCTCTCTCCATCTCTCCAACCATCTTTTACTAGCTCACACCTGCTCTCTCTCTCTCCATCTCTCCAACCATCTTTTACTAGCTCACACCTGCTCTCTCTCTCCATCTCTCCAACCATCTTTTACTAGCTCTCACCTGCTCTCTCTCTCCATCTCTCCAACCTATGCCTGCCTCTCTTTCCTTCACATCCCCCTGTCCCACCCCCTTCTCTGGTAAGTGTGGTGACAGTGGGATTCTGGGGGCTGCACCAAACCGAGGGGAGTGTCCCTCTATAAGAGGTCTTAGCAACAGCCTTTACAAATGTGCAACATACTGAGACAGAAGCTCGGAAACTGACCAGAGCTACGCTACTGTAGACCTTCCGGAACCACCCCAAAGACCTGCGCTCAAACCCGTCTCATAAACAGGTAAGACTGACCTTAGACCTTTAGACCTTGAGACTTTGGGTTCTCAGTTCCTTACTGGCACTGAGGGGATTCTTTTATTTCCGTTTAAGTTGCAAGGGCTTAGTGCAGTTCGGTTTATTTTGTGCGGGTGTATTTCAGTGTTTGTGTGTACAAGGTATTATTATTACTCGAGATTACTAGATTATTCTGTATGATTTCTATATGGGTTCCTGCAGTCTGGTCGAGTTTTTATATTCATGTAACAATAGAGGAGAATATAAAAAAAGTTTTTTTTGTTGAAATTAAAATATGAAATGACTAACAATAAATAATATTTCTTTTAGCTTTTTAATTCTGTATTCCAGTACTTGGGGAGTTTTGTAATGTGTACAGAGAGTAAACTACAGGACTCAGACTCATAGGTTAAACCAAGCACACGATTTCTTTCCTTGTCTTTCTACGTGTTTCGTTTGGTTTGGCTGCTGCCTGGCACCTCACTTCACAACTGTATTCGCTATCCTTTCTTGTTCTGTTGAATATACAATTATCTGGGTCTGTTCTCTCTGGTTCTGTTCTCTCTGGTTCTTTTCTCTGTTTCTGTTCTCTATGATTCTGTACAGTCTGGGACTGTTTGCTCTGGTTCTGTTCTCTAGTTCTGTTCTCCCTGGTTCTGTTCTCTCTGCTGCTGTACTTTCTGGTACTGTTCTCTCTATCTCTTTTCTCTAGTTCTGTTCTCCCTGGTTCTGTTCTCTCTGCTGCTGTACTTTCTGGTACTGTTCTCTCTATCTCTTTTCTCTAGTTCTGTTCTCTCTGGTTCTGTTCTCTCTGCTGCTGTACTTTCTGGTACTGTTCTCTCTATCTATTTTCTCTAGTTCTGTTCTCCCTGGTTCTGTTCTCTCTGGGTCTGTTCTCGTTATCTTCTCAGTGCAAGTGTCACAGTGAAAGTCCTCAGCCATGACAGGAGCCTGGTTCCATTACTCTTATCATCAGGCTGTTTATCTGTGGTCCAGACATCCACACATCCACACTGAAACTATGCCAGACTATTATTGAATGGGCTGCATGTTCTGTCAATAGGTTGTATGTTCTGTCAGTGGGCTGTATGTTCTGTTACATTAATAGGCTGGATGTTCTGTCAGTGGGCTGTATGTTCTGTTACATTAATGGGCTGTATGTTCTGTTAATGGGCTGTATGTTCTGTTACATTAATGGGCTGTATGTTCTGTCAGTGGGTTGTATGTTCTGTTACATTAATGGGCTGTATGTTCTGTTAATGGGCTGTATGTTCTGTCAATAGGCTGTATGTTCTGTCAATAGTTTGTATGTTCTGTCAGTGGGCTGTATGTTCTGTTACATTAATGGGCTGTATGTTCTGTTACATTAATGGGCTGTATGTTCTGTTAATGGGCTGTATGTTCTGTTACATTAATGGGCTGTATGTTCTGTCAGTGGGTTGTATGTTCTGTTACATTAATGGGCTGTATGTTCTGTTAATGGGCTGTATGTTCTGTCAATAGGCTGTATGTTCTGTCAATAGTTTGTATGTTCTGTCAGTGGGCTGTATGTTCTGTTACATTAATGGGCTGTATGTTCTGTCAATAGGCTGTATGTTCTGTCAACAGGCTGTATGTTCTGTCAATAGGCTGTAGGTTCTGTCAACAGGCTGTACATTTTTTCAATTTACCAAGAGCATAGAAGTCGGTTGTGCAGGGTTTTGGCTTTGAACCTTATTACTGGGCTCCATCTATTTTAATAGAAGTGGTTTTCTATAAAGGTTTGGGGTTTAACAGTGAACATCTAATTGGTTTTGTTCAAACAATGAACCAGGAGTATCTTGCAATTAGTTCTAGGTTAAAACAGTACTGGGTTAGGGCACTGTTGTTGACCCTAACTCTAACCCTAATAATGGGTTGACGCAGTACAAGATCTGGGTAGGTGCAGTTTCAAAATACACACCGTGCCAAACAGCTTATAGCTTCATTATATTTCTCATCTTTTTTTTCAGGCAATACTAAATATATACACTGTTTTAAAGAATTGTCTTTTTCAACATGTAGTTGTTGTTTTTTATTATACTTAAATTGTCATTTCCCAAATAAATGATAAGATAACAATAAAGAGATTTGAACCGTTTACCCTACGTCCCTACCCTTATGTGTAGCCTTTAGCTCAATGTGCCTCTGTGGCTCAACACAGTGTTGAAACAGGTTTGAAAGGGTTTCTCGTGTCGTCTGTGCGTGTGTCAGTGTGTGTGTGTGTGTGTGTGTGTGTGTGTGTGTGTGTGTGTACTAGCATCCCTATTTGTAAGTGTGTGTGACAGGAGTGCGTTAATGTGATTTGAAATGGATTTCCAGACCATTCGGATGCTTCCTACTTTTACCTGGAGGCGAGATGTTTCAAAGCTCTCTCCAGTCCGTCACGACACAAAAACTGTGAAATCAATCCGTGATTAGCTCTTTGTTGTTCATCTGAGCTACTTTCTGAATGAGCCTCAGATTCAGATGGGAAATCGAGATCCGTTCTACTCCCGTGTCAAGTTAAGGACATGGTTTATGTTACGCTGTTCTGTAGTAGTTGAATAGTTACAGAAAATCCGGAAAATGTTCATGCTTTCATTGTGGGTGAAGCACATTTTTACATGGTGCCCTTTTACAACTCAACCTTGCTCATACGATCTACTTGGAGAAATCGTGCTAGCCCATGACGAGCAGGTTTACCAAATTAAAACGTGTTCCTCTACTTCTAATGTTTGGGATGAGATAGGAACGGGACACAAACAACAAGCTGTGTTTAGAGAGGAAATGGGAGCATCGCAAGGACTGTGTCTATTGTCTCAGCTCATGGGTTTCCATAACTCGAGGTCAAAGGTTGTGAGTGTGTGTGTGTGTGTGTGTGGTAAACACCTGTGAGAACTGTTCTAAACTCCCAGGATTTGTGTGTGCAATCACACCAGAATGGTCGAGCTCAGCAGGACAGCTCTTTTAGTCAGTGTGTTTCCAGGATCTTAGGAGGTCTCTCTTTCTCAATCACTATCCACTATATTGTTATAGACGTTGGTGTGTGTGTGTGTGTCCGTGTGTGTCCGTGTGTGTCTGTGTGTGTTAGACGGTTTCCACCATATATCCCCGTGAGGAGACGGATTCAGTTCTCCTGAGTATTACTTGTGTCAAATCACGTCCAAATAGTGCTTTCTGCCAATGCCTTTCGATATTCACACCCTATCAAATGCAAATATTACAAAGAAAAAACATTCAAATTGCGGATCTACCTTTGACTCTTCACAGCAGCTGGCTTCTCTATTCAGCGAAGGCAGGTAACCAGCCCAGCTTACAATCATGTATGCATTCTACTAAGGATAGCTCTAGCAATATCTTATATCCGATACCAATAACGATACTGTAATCTTGAGTATCTGCTGATATCGATACTTATAAATATCCAGCATCCATATCATCCTATAGCCCAAGACTGGTTGCCTACTGAAGCTATGCAGGGCTGAGCCCGGTCAGTACCTGGATGGGAGACCTCCTGGTGAGGGGTTTGGGGAGGGGGGTGTCACTGACGGTGAGGGATTCGGGGAAGGGGGTGTCACTGACGGTGAGGGATTCGGGGAAGGGGGTGTCACTGACGGTGAGGGATTCGGGGAGGGGGGTGTCACTGACGGTGAGGGATTCGGGGAAGGGGGTGTCACTGACGGTGAGGGATTTGGGGAGGTGTCACTGACGGTGAAGGGTTTGGGGAGGTGTCGCTGACGATGAGGGATTTGGGGAGGTGAGGGATTTGGGGAGGTTTGGACAGGGTGTGAACGATGTGTTGAGGTTTGTTCTGGATCTCTGGGTCACCAACCTCACATGGTCGTGTTATTCAGACACAGGACTATGTTAGAAATCCATTTTGTTTTCATTCAGTCTGGGATGTCAAAGTTCATTGGCCAGTTCGAATGAATACATGGGAATTATTTGCTCTGTTTTTCCTTGGCTGTTATCACGTGTCACATTTGATTAATCAACATTGGCAGTAGATTTGCCCTGTAATGCTCACTATAATACGGTCTGCTCACAGCCAGATGGTGTCCAGGGTGTGTTTGGCTGACAACTTGATCAATGTGTGTGTGTGTGTGTGTGTGTGTGTGTCTGTGGCGAATACGCAGGTTTTCGCGAATCGTGACCCGTAGCTACTTCTCTCCATCGATCTGATTTATTCGGTTGAAGTTCGGACGGGTCCAAAAAAACAACCGTTATGTTTTGTCTTGGCTAGTTTTACATTAATTAGGTGGACGGTGAAGGACATGGAGGCGATCTCCGAGGTAACATTCTGGCACACCAGCCAGCCATGCCAGTCGGTCCAACTCCCTCTCTCCCTCATCATCAGCGACACCTGTTTAGTTCCTCATTACCCGCACCTGTTTCCCCCTCATCGTTCGGACCCTACTTACTTCCGCTTTCTTGTATCCGACCGTAATACAAAACAAACACGACCCGTTCGGTTATTGCGCTTATATGCTTTTGTTTTTCGTTCCTGTTCCGTTCGAGCTTCGTCATTAAACTCCGTCGTCCACCCGGCGTCCTGTGTCCTGCCAAGCAGTTTTGGCGACCGTGACGTATCCCCAGCGGGCATCATCGATCTATCTTCACATTGATCCTGGGCTCCTGCGGCGTCGATGGCGATGGGAGTTTATTGGAATGGACGACACAAGAAAGGAACAGTCTCTCTCTGTCGATAAGAACAGGGGTTAGATAGGGATGCGTTGCATTGATAGAGTGAGTGATGTATTGGAATGACACGTTGGCTCGTGTGCTTTATGGCCCTATTGATACGCGTCACTTGTTCATCGATAAAGATGAATTCTAATGTGTGTTGCGAAGCCGTTCCGAAAGGTTGGGGTCGTTCATTAGTGTCATTTTAAGCATCGTTATTTTCTAATCCATTGTCAGATTTTGCTTTTGAATTACGAGACTGATTTGAGGAGCACCGAATCCCCTGGACGTAATGCGTAAGAACCTCGTTAAAATCCTGATTGTAATTACCAATAGGACACTGATGGATCTCGTCACACCACCACCCAGAACCTGGTGGACCGTGACCCGGCGCTCCTGACAGTGGTGGATACTGGCGTATCGTCAGGCCCGTCAAGGAACCGGCTGATAAATTCTGGGATATTTTTAGCGGCTCCACTAGCCATGTTTACTGGGGGACTTTGATGAACCAATTACCGTGTTTAACCAAGTGATTTACTTAGCAAAAAGTTGGTTAATTAAACAATTAAAGCTGTGCTATCTCTAGAGAGGGAACCTGTGGAACCTGAGGAACGCTCGATGTAATGGATAAAGTGGAGTGGGACAAAAATTTGCCAGACACATTGAGTCACTGTGCGTGTGTGTGTGTTTATTTGCATGCCTGTGTGTGTGTTTTCTGCTTCTCTGATGTATTCCTGTTCAAATTTGGTAATGATATAAAGTCTCTGAAACCTCTGAGATAACTCTGATTCTTTAGCCACTGATTCCATTCCAACTTCTCCTTTACAAACACACACACATAAACACATACACACACACACACACACACGTGTTAAACTGGAGGATGAAAAGTATACAGCTAGGAGATTCTCTAGTCTTTTACGTGGAATCCCAGTGCTGACTAAAGGGTAAAATATCAATATAATGCTGATATTCTGTCAGACATTCAAATGTCCTGATATGTCAAAGGTCAAAGTTGAATGGGATGCGACAACAACATCGACGGGGGCCGTGAATCAATTCTTCCGGCTCCAGCGTATGACGAGTGAAATTCCATTTGAGTCCAGCTATGTCATGATGCCTGAGCAAAGAGTCCCAGACAAGGAATTTGGAATCCGAGTCGTTTGCTGATTCTACCGTTCCGGGTTGGTTCGTGCTTCTGGAGGTCGATTGGCTGCTAATATCTCTGTTGTTCTCTGAACACTTTGCCCATTTCCTAATCAACGCCAGGAAATACACGACTTGTCTTAAGGAACATGTTAAGTCAAGATTATTAATGCACGGCTGATTCTCTCATGCCCCTCCCGGCTTGTTTCTCCTCTTTAAATGCTATAGCACAATGATAATGTCATATTTTCTCTTATCGTTATTCGCTACGAGGAAGGCTTTTCTGTCCGAGTCGTCAGCAACGGCTTGAATGCGTCTTAATGGTTTTTTTTCCATGTTTTGTTTCGGCTTTTTTGATGATCCAGGTTTCGTAGGAAGAGAAGCTGAACATCCTGGTCGTCAAAGAGCCTGATTAGAAATATTCGGCCTGACTGCTTATCTCAGGAAGTACCATATATGGTTACGGTCCCTCTGTGTTCAAGCTGTAATTTAAAGTTTATGTCATTACCAAATTATGCCGAAACCGGTTTTCTCAGAAAGATGGCTGGCCTCTCCCTTAGGGATAGGCTGAGAAGCTCAGTCATCCGAGAGGAACTCGGAGTAGAGCCGCTGCTCCTTTGCGTAGAAAGGAGCCAGTTGAGGTGGTTCGGGCATCTAGTACGAATGCCACCTGGGCGCCTCCCTAGAGAGGTGTTCCAGGCACGTCCAGCTGGGAGGAGACCTCAACGAAGACCCAGGACTAAGTGGAGAGATTATATCTCCACACTGGCCTGGGAATGCCTCGGGATTCCCCAGTCAGAGCTGGCTAATGTTGCCCGGGAAAGGGAAGTTTGGGGTCCCCTGCTAGAGATGCTACCCCCGCGACCCGACCCTGGATAAGCGGTTGAAGATGAGATGAGATCATTACCAAATTTCTGCTACAGTAATAATCTCTGCTACAGTATTAATCTGCGCTACAGTAATAATCTCTGCTACAGTAATAATCTCTGCTACAGTAATAATCTCTGCTACAGTAATAATCTGTGCTACAGTAATAATCTCTAATAATCTCTGCTACAGTAATAATCTCTGCTACAGTAATAATCCCTGCTACAGTAATAATCTCTGCTACAGTAATAATCTCTGCTACAGTAATAATCTCTGCTACAGTAATAATCTCTGCTACAGTAATAATCTCTGCTACAGTAATAATCTCTGCTGCATAAATAATCTGTGCTACAGTAATAATCTCTGCTACAGTAATAATCTCTGCTACAGTAATAATCTCTGCTACAGTAATAATCTCTGCTAAAGTAATAATCCCTACTACAGTAATAATCTCTGCTACAGTAATAATCCCTGCTACAGTAATAATCCCTGTTACAGTAATAATCTCTGCTACAGTAATAATCTCTGCTTCAGTAATAAGTAATAATCTCTGCTACAGTAATAATCTCTGCTACAGTAATAATTCCTGCTACAGTAATAATCCCTACTACAGTAATAATCTCTGCTACAGTAATAATCTCTGCTACAGTAATAATCCCTGCTACAGTAATAATCTCTGCTACAGTAATAATCACTGCTACAGTAATAATCTCTGCTACAGTAATAATCTCTGCTACAGTAATAATCACTGCTACAGTAATAATCTCTGCTACAGTAATAATCTGCTACAGTAATAATCCCTGTTACAGTAATAATCTCTGCTACAGTAATAATCCCTGTTACAGTAATAATCTCTGCTACAGTAATAATCCCTGCTACAGTAATAATCCCTGCTACAGTAATAATCCCTGTTACAGTAATAATCTCTGCTACAGTAATAATCCCTGTTACAGTAATAATCCCTAATAATCCCTGTTACAGTAATAATCTCTGTTACAGTAATAATCTCTGCTACAGTAATAATCCCTACTGCTACAGTAATAATCCCTGCTACAGTAATAATCCTGCTACAGTAATAATCCCTGCTACAGTAATAATCTGCTACAGTAATAATCCCTACAGTAATAATCAGTAATAATCCCTGCTACAGTAATAATCCCTGCTACAGTAATAATCCCTAACTACAGTAATAATCTCTGCTACAGTAATAATCCCTGTTACAGTAATAATCCCTGCTACAGTAATAATCCCTGTTACAGTAATAATCTCTGCTACAGTAATAATCACTGCTACAGTAATAATCCCTGCTACAGTAATAATCTCTGCTACAGTAATAATCACTGCTACAGTAATAATCTCTGCTACAGTAATAATCTCTGCTACAGTAATAATCCCTGCTACAGTAATAATCCCTGTTACAGTAATAATCTCTGCTACAGTAATAATCTCTGCTACAGTAATAATCCTGCTACAGTAATAATCTCTGCTACAGTAATAATCTCTGCTACAGTAATAATCCCTGCTACAGTAATAATCCCTGCTACAGTAATAATCCCTGTTACAGTAATAATCTCTGCTACAGTAATAATCCCTGTTACAGTAATAATCCCTACTACAGTAATAATCCCTGCTACAGTAATAATCCCTGTTACAGTAATAATCTCTGCTACAGTAATAATCTCTGCTACAGTAATAATCCCTGTTACAGTAATAATCTCTGCTACAGTAATAATCTCTGCTACAGTAATAATCTCTGCTACAGTAATAATCACTGCTACAGTAATAATCTCTGCTACAGTAATAATCTGCTGCATATTGTTGTTTCACCCACAGCCTGATGTGATGTCAAAATGTTTCCAGAACAAATGTTTCACGCATTATTATTCTCTCTCTACTTCATTTCCCAACCCAATTTCGCCTTTCTATTCATACTAACATCGTTCATCATTCTGGATGGGCTATTCTCATGAGGGAAAGAACCTGGTCTACACACACACACACACACACACACACACACACACACGCACACACACACACACACACGTGCTCAGTGATGCCTGAGAGGCCAATTGTACTTCCAGGCCACGGCTCATTTGACAACCCTGTCAGTATCTTAGACCCAGTGGTATTTACACCTCTAATGTCCAGACACGGCTGCCTCTGTGTGTCAATTAATTACGTCATCAGGCCCAAGAATGAACATGATCGCTGCACCCCATTCACGTTTCCATCTCCAGTATTCGGACTCGGCCCCGGGTTTGATATCGCGACCCGGTTTTCATTCGTTGAGTAATTCCCGTCCGATAGGCTGCCTCGCTGTCTACGTGTGTGAAGTGAAACGCAACGAACGATGAAACAACGGCATGTATCGTTGGTACGATGGACAATCAAACTTATTTTGCACTTATAGGATTGTAATTGGCTATGTACGCCTGTCAGTTTCTATTAGTGTGGGCCTGGGTGAAATATCCCTTCAAGAAGCATGCAGTAAATACATAAGTGGGTAAGTAGAAGCACTTGCTTCAGATTGTAGAGTTCAACTGTACCCCCCTGAGCCTCTGGGGCTTTCAGATCTTATTTTTTACATTCAATTACCTTTTCATCGAATTCAGGGCTCGACGCTAGAAGGTCATGTGATCTGCATTCCTAGCCCGTCTTTAATTTTTGAGTGCCTTCACTGCTAAGGTTGATGCTTTGAAAAGCACATAGCATAGCGAATTGATATCCGTTGTAAAAGCCACGACGAAAGGGCTTAATAAAAAAAACTGCCATGTTATTTTGTTATAAGCCCTTTTGGGACTGGATTTTTTGAACGTTTTGTTTCTATTTGAATAATCTCTACGTAGAATCATTGTCACGCCACAAATTCCGTGTGAGAAAGTTCACAAATCGGCACAAATTTCACATTTTAATTGTAAACCATAAAATGGTTTTAGGGAAAAAATCACAGGCTGCACCTTAAATTAAACCGGGAGTGTTGACTCTACTGTGCCAATAATTAAGGAGGGCACATTGTCTAAGGAGGGCACGGTATCCAAGGAGGCCACGGTATCCAAGGAGGGCACGGTGGAAAGACTGTATCGTTCAACGTAGAACAACCACTAGTGAAAACGCAGGTGCCATCTAAATGGAGAATGGCTTGAGACCAGATCACGGAGTGCTGTTAGTTTCACACCGGGCTCGTCAGAGAACAGCAGGCATCAGCCTCAATCTCATTAGCATCTCCTTAAACTGTTCCCATGTCTAGCCACAAGCCATGTCATATCCTGTTACAATCAATGGAACTTAATAAGGTTCTTTAAAAAGCACACAATCACCAACCCCTCTTTTGTTCACCCCGCCCAAACCCCTTCGTATCGGATTTGTAATTCACTCCCTACTTTATAATCACTAGCCACGGCCGGCCTTTCTCCAGCTGTTCCACACAGGACGCTGTTAAATAAAAACCCACTCAAGGAGAATATTGATTTGGTGATGTGTGGTGAAGTGGCTTTAGGTTCCCGACTGTTAGATCAGGGCTCTTTTGGGAGATGTTGGCACAATGGGAAAGACTTGTCACATTATGTAGACATATTCCACAACTGACAGGTGACATTGAAAGGTAAACTTCAAAGGATCGGGGAAAATAACCATTAAAGTTGATTGAATTGAACACATTGTCTTGTACTGGATTCCTTGTACTGGGAATGACTAGGACAAGGTAGGAAAACCTGTCCGTAGCTGTTACATCTGTACATAACCTCCTCTCTGTTTGAGATAGTAGTGACCACTGACTCTCTGTTTGAGATAGTAGTGACCACTGACTCTCTGTTTGAGATAGTAGTGACCACTGACTCTCTGTTTGATATAGTAGTGACCACTGACTCTCTGTTTGACATAGTAGTGACCACTGACTCTCTGTTTGATATAGTAGTGATCACTGACTCTCTGTTTGACATAGTAGTGACCACTGACTCTCTGTTTGATATAGTAGTGATCACTGACTCTCTGTTTGATATAGTAGTGACCACTGACTCTCTGTTTGATATAGTAGTGACCACTGACTCTCTGTTTGACATAGTAGTGACCACTGACTCTCTGTTTGATATAGTAGTGACCACTGACTCTCTGTTTGACATAGTAGTGACCACTGACTCTCTGTTTGATATAGTAGTGACCACTGACTCTCTGTTTGATAAAAAGTGTATGTTTGTGTTAGTGTGTGTTTTCAAAATGCAAAACTGTTGTCAGAATGGCTTATCTCTTCCCTTTGTTCATTTCCACACGCCACTCTATAATCGGACACGTTGTCTTCAAGTACGTTTTCTGTCGTAAGTCAGTTGAAAAGAGGTTTGATACGTCGCTGTAGAGCAATTTTCCATGAAAACATTAACATCTTCTCACAGCCTAATGGAACGAAGAGTAGAATAGCAGAAACAAAGTGCCATTGTGTAGCTGGGAATCTGCACGCAACTGTAGAGAACGTCAGTGGCGTATAATATAATAACATAAAATGTAATATAAACATAATTAGGAGACGTTGCCTTGGGGCTCAAACAGGGTCCTTGACATTAAAACTTTATTTTGACTGCATCATATCTGCACAGCTATGCTGTGTTTGTGTCGTTAAAATAAACACTATGCGCCATCCTATTTCAAATGTTTGTTCTTTAAATTTGTTTGTGTGTCTGTGTGTGCGCGCGTGCGTACATCAGTCCACAGGTATTATTTCTTGTTCTGTCTGGCTTTTCAGAGCATATCTCTCTACTCCTCTATGTTGCCCCTCTTCACACGTCCCTGGAATTACTGCATTTCTTTCAGTCTTCATTGGAGTCTCCCACTAGGTTCTGACTGGGCTTTTATTTAGGATGGGTTTGGTTAATGAGGCCCTACAAACAGCTATTGTGTTTATTTCTGGTGGCTACCAGATGCCGCGCTGGTAGGGAGGGCAGTGGGGTGACAGTTCAGCTGCCTGTCTGTCTGTAGGTCTGTGTTGGTCTGTCTGTCTCTGTCTTCATGACTGTCTGTAGGTCTGTGTTGGTCTGTCTGTCTCTGTCTTTATGACTGTCTGTAGGTCTGTGTTGGTCTGTCTGTCTCTGTCTTTTTGACTGTCTGTAGGTCTGTGTTGGTCTGTCTCTATGAGCTCGTCCAACTGTAGGCCTGTGTCAGACTCTCTGTATATGCTTGTCCATCTGTAGGTCTCTGTCAGTCAGTCTCTATGTGCTCGTCCAACTGTAGGTCTCTGTCAGTCAGTCTCTATGTGCTCGTCCATCTGTAGGTCTCTGTCAGTCTGTCTCTATGTGCTCGTCCATCTGTAGGTCTCTGTCAGTCTGTCTCTAGGTGCTCGTCCATCTGTAGGTCTCTGTCAGTCTGTCTCTATGAGCTCGTCCATCTGTAGGTCTCTGTCAGTCTGTCTCTATGTGCTCGTCCATCTGTAAGGTCTCTGTCAGTCAGTCTCTATGTTCTCGTCCATCTGTAGGTCTCTGTCAGTCTGTCTCTATGTGCTCGTCCATCTGTAGGTCTCTGTCAGTCTGTCTCTATGTGCTCGTCCATCTGTAGGTCTCTGTCAGTCTGTCTCTATGTGCTCGTCCATCTGTAGGTCTCTGTCAGTCTGTCTCTATGAGCTCGTCCATCTGTAGGTCTGTGTCAGTCTGTCTCTTTCCATCGCTCTTCCTTAATAACCAACTTGTATAGACATCTGTTTATACAGTGAGTGGTTGTCTGTTCAATTTCAGGACCCTGAGGACCATGAAGACCCCTCTCTGGGCCCTGCTGCTGTCTCTGTGTGTCCCGGGCCACTGTAGTGACTGCCAGGGGGACTGCCTGACCTGCCACCATATCCTGCCTCAGGAGGTCAACTTCAACACTCTGGTGAGGGTCTCCACAGAACTTCTGCCTTGTATATAACATCCTCCTGCCCAGTTCTTACCTCAGTATATAACCTGGTTACCCTGGTTACCCTGGTTACCCTGATTACCCTGGTTACCCTGGTTACCCTGATTATCCTGGTTACCCTGGTTACTCTGGTTACCCTGGTTACCCTGGTTACTCTGGTTACCCTGGTTACCCTGATTACCCTGGTTACCCTGGTTACCCTGATTATCCTGGTTACCCTGGTTACTCTGGTTACCCTGGTTACCCTGATTACCCTGGTTACCCTGGTTACCCTGATTGCCCTGATTACCCTGGTTACCCTGATTGCCCTGTTTACCCTGGTACCCTGGTTACCCTGATTACCCCGATTACCCCGGTTACCCTGGTTACCCTGGTTACCCTGGTTACCCTGCATGCAGTTCAGCATCTATTCTTAGCCACCTGCTTTCTGTTTGGGGGTAAAATCTGTCAACTCTCTACTCAAAACCGTCGTTGATGTAAACATTGCATTTATCTGCAAAGAAAACAAACGAAATGATTCAACAACCCCTCGCTTTGTTTGTGTGTGTGTGTGTGTGTGTGTGTGTGTGTGTGTGTGTGTGTGTCGGTATCTGGTTCAGATCTGGCACGGGGTATCTCAGCGTGTGACTCTGAGCTCTGGCTGTGATGTATCCGGCGAAACCTCAAACCTTCCGACCGATCGTAGATTCTGTTTATGTTATTTACACAACCTCAAAAAACAGCCAGCCTACTCTGTGGACAGGTGTCAGAGAACAATTTAATGAACACCGTTCATCACAGTGGGAGGTGTTTGATCGAAATCGAAATCCTAGAGTGTTTGACCTGATGCGCATGTGTCAGTAAGTGTCCGCGTGTGCTGTCGGAATTTCTGGTTGCATGTGTTGCCGGGATGGAAAATAGCTGAACCTAGGAGGAAGACACATCTAACCTCCTGCTCTCCCGATCCCGATAAGCGTCGCTGTGGCGATTCAGAACTAATCGGGTCATAATTGGGTTTCGTGAAATTGAAGAGTGATAATAGGTGAACAGGAGCTCTGTGTCTCTTAAACACCATGTGTTCCCTCAGGTCTGTCTGGTGGAGTGTGAAGGGAACGTCGCCCCAGCCTACACCTGGGACCTGTGCCGCAGGGCCTCACTGCCGCCACACCTGTCCTCCCTGGCCTTCGACGGCACCTCGCTGCTGAAACGGGCCCAGGAGGAGGCCATGGAGGAAGGAGGGCCCCCGGGATCCCTGCCCAGGTTTGACCACGTCGCCCGGGCTCTGGGCTTAGACGAGCTGGGCCGTGAAACGTGGACCTCCCAGGTAACCGACGCCGCCGATGCGTACAACGCCCAGCTGCCTCTGGAGACGGAGGTGAGGGACGAGGGCGACGGTGACGCGGACGAGGGAGATACGGAGCTGGACAACGGGATAAGTCTGTCGAAGCGTTTCGGGGGCTTCCTAAAGGGAAGACACAGCTACAGGAAGTTGGTAAGCCCGGGGCGGCCCTTCCAGAAGCGATACGGCGGGTTCATAGGTGTCCGGAAATCTGCCCGCAAGTGGAACAACCAGAAGCGCTTCAGTGAGTTCCTGAAGCAGTACCTGGGCATGAGTGCCCGGGCCAGCAAATCGTACAACAGTGTCTCCACCGACGTCACTCGACAGAATGAGGTGTAGCCACAACCATAGTAACCGTATCCACGGCGATGACATGCTTGCTGTAACATAGCAACCCCTGACCCCGCCCTAAACATTTAAGTCTGTCCCCACAAGGATGATCAAAGTTCTGCTGAGACCACACTCATTTGTGAAATTTGACACTGGATTCAGTGTCGTATATCTGCTCATTAATAACAATAACAAAATATTATTACGAATAAAAGCTAAGAAAAAGAAAGACATTGTATATAGCTGATAAATGGTTTATCTGTGAATCATGCTTTTTATTGTACACACAAGAACAATGTGTTCAAACGTTTTGTTTTGCCATCATCAATCATGGATGTTAGTCCGACACGTATAACATGGAATGCTATGAAGTTACAACACCCGTGAAATGTCACCAGTGACTTATCGACTTTCAAAATTGGTACAGTGCAAAAAAGGCATCTCTCCCTTCGCTACACTAACCTCTACTGGCTAACTAAAACATTACAGGGGTATTTGAACAAAATATAATCATTATAGTAGATTAATGGATGGCTTGAATAAACACAAATATATAAATATATATTTTAAGTATATATATATATCACTTTTTCATATTCCTCAAATTCTCTAAACTTTGATCCTGAAGATCTTTGTGTGGATCATAAATGAGTATCCAACCTGCAAGCAGCCTGTCTGATTCAACGGGACCACACTGTGCCAATGAGGAATAAAAACAATATTTCACAATAATTAATATGGATTTCGGGGGTTTTATGAGAATTCAAAATTGTGCATAATCAATCATGGACAACTTTATGAACCCGTGGCAGATTTCTAGGCTTATTACAACTTACCGGCATATCTCATGTTATAGCGCCACCAAGTGGGCGATTGGCACAGCGCAGCATGGGACAGTGACAGTGTAGATGTTATTACAGTGTACGCCTACAAAGACCAACCCATGCTCGTGATCTGTGGCCTAACGAACACCCCAACTTGAACATTGGCTCGTGTTTGGTTGAGCTTGACTCTCAGTTGTTATTAAGTGAAGCCAATTTGTTGTGCAGCATAAAACCTGTATATAGCCCAAACCTAACACATTAAAGATTAGTTTACTTTTGTGGCTTGTTATGCAGCAAAGGTTTACTGTGTCTTGAGGTGTATTTTTTCACATTTTCTCATGTTCCCAACATCATGTCATCTATGATCTCACTGATCCATTTATTAGATCAATACGATGTCAATCAATCACATTTATTCAACAGCTGTCACTATTTGCTTACACAGATGTACCAACGGGAGAATGTATCCACAATGGAGATGCAATTATTATTTGGCTTTTCTCAACCGACCATTGACTAAAATTTTAATGGCCATGAAGGGGGAATATTCTGATCCAGCTATATGAAATGCATCACTGTAATGTTGCCCGGGTCCTGTGAAAAATAAATACAAAATAATTCTGGCACGTATAAAATGTTCACTTTCATTAATGTCAGCTAAAATCTCCAGACCAATATAAAAATTAATTGTCTTGGCTAAAAACATCCAATTAGAATTTTATACATCTGACCCGCTAGAAGAACAACAAAGACACTACGAGAGACAAGTTGATTATAAAGACAGTGTTTATAAAGTATATTTCGACATCAAAAAGACAAAAACAATTCCAGTTCCATACAAAAAGACTGCCTGGTAAAAATTAAAACTTTATTGAATGTTTTTTTTCTCCAAGTACATAAAGCACAATATAAATACAATTATTTTTTGCTTCTGTGGAGCCATTGGCATACTTCAAATAAAGAGTTAATAAACAATGGTGAATATACGTTATTTTGGGTATTACCAGATAAATACTTTTTTTCCTAACGATGTACACTCTTCAAATGTTATCAGAGAGAAATGAAAGCATGTTCATTTACAATGAGCAGCAGAGTAGCTAGCATTTGGTTCGGGGCCACAGTGCAGCGAATCAAGAAAAACCCTTTGTCGTGAACACATTGTAATGGACAAAAAAATGTGCTTTTCTTTTGAAAACAAGAAATTTCTACGTGACCCCAAACATTTCAATGATTAGTGAGTGTACATTTACTGTAAAATGTTTGCGTGTTATATTGACATTTGTATCGTTATCCCAAGTATACGGAGATCATTTTATAAACGTCGATTTAACGTACGACACATTCACGACAACAAAGCTGCCAATGACCTCCATGATTAAAGAGACCCAATGACCCAATGACCTGTGACCAGTTCTGTCAGTGACTTTAACTGCAGTGCGCTGAAATAAAAGCAGTGCGCTGAAATAAAAGCAGTGAGTGCAGCTGATGTTACATGGCTGTTGGATCTGTCGTGTTGCAGAAGGCTAAACAGGAAAGACAGACGCCGCTAACAACAAGGAAGAGATAGTGAGCCTAAAACATCTAACAGATTCTTGCGTCATGACCAGAGACGAGAGAAGCACCGTCCTGAACAACGCAGAACATTGGATTTAACATCTTAGAAAAATGACAACTCGCAAAATATACACATTGCTGAATAATACCAAATAACACAATACAAATGTCCAAGTGGACATTGACAAAACATGTTTGTTCCCTTAAAAAAAGCCAACTACAGTAAAAAAGCTATATACAAATTTGCAAGAATACATGTCTTATAATTTCAGATTGGGAATATTTTACATTCAACAACTGTTCAATTCTCAATTTGTTCAGGACATGTTCAGGACATCGTCTTAGTTTCTCATTGGCAGATCATGAACAGACTTAATCCCATTGGTCAAGGGGTGTTCCCAACCAATCAGTGCACTATGCATTTGACAGAAGATGGTACGTATCTAACTTATTCCATATTAACCACAAGTTAATGACCGGCCACTATATTGACACTTTTATACAGCATGGCTGTTAATTAGTATTTAGTTAGGCTTCCCGTTTGTCGCATAGAAATAGCTCTCTCGTCATCTTCGCTCTCCTCGCCTTCATTCTACACTGCATAAACTGACAGTGGGGCAGTTCATCTCTGTATTATAGGGATCGGTTGTTCTTGGCGTTTGGAAGAGAAGTGGATTTAGAGATATTGTGTTCAGCACCAGCGTCTCTAAAACCCACCCCTGGAAGAACCAGTACACATGGTTTTCACACCGAGTTTTGGACGGCACGTCAGCTCTACAGACAGACTTCCTCTAAATGGCTGCTGGTTCTAGTTTACAGAAGTCAAATCACTTCCTGTATTGACCCATCCTGGTGCCGGAGACGCCAGACCTGAGATCTAAGACTATGCTGGCGGTAAAGGTCAAATGTAACCAGCCAGAGGTCATATAGCTGCCCCCTCCCCCTGCCGAGGTCATCATAAGCACCGGTAAAAACAAACCCCCCCAAAAAGTTCTCGAAGACGTGAACAAAATACAAAAAAGCACTTTAGTAAAGTCGTAAAAAGTACAAAAAGGGAGAGAACACCACTGTGTTTCACTGGTTCACCTGCGGACGTCCCGCCAGTCTGGAATTAGAGAGGCGACTGTTCCTCTGGTGTCTACACCATCTGAACCATCGTCTGGGTTCAGTCCAGGAAGCGCTGGCAGGCCTTTTTCCACCGGCAGGCGGTGCACCACTGGTCCCGGTGCTCGATGCCGTACACCTTACGACACTTCTTGGCCTCACCGCGGACACGCCTATAACCAGACCACACTGTAAGGACACTGAAGGGGACACTAGAAGGGAACGAGCCGTATTTATGTTGATTCGAAGATTCCGGAAGTGTTTCCCGAGAGACATTAGACCGAAGAGAAGCACTGCCGAGGGACAAGACAGAAGACGGGAGACTGCTTGACAGGTGTGACGGTCAAGGTGGATCAAGCACAAACAGCAGAATCACCTGGTGGTCCATAGGCTGCGTGGGGGGGAGGTGCTGGCAGAGTGTGGCCTGATGGGGGCGCTGTGTGGCTGCAGCCACGTTTCCCCGACACTGACCGACCTCACGCGGAACGGAGCGCCCTGAAGATAGGAACACAAACCCCATGAACAACAGACTGAGTCCTTATGGCCAAACAGCAGAAAGGCAGTAGTCTCAATTCATACAGTCAAACACACTCTGGTGTGAACGAGGCCCTAACGATGAAACACACTCAGGTGTGACCTAGGCCCTAACGATGTGAACGAGGCCCTAACGATGTGAACGAGGACCTAACGATGTGAACGAGGCCCTAACGATGTGAACTAGGCCCTAATGATGTGAACGAGGCCCTAACGATGTGAACTAGGCCCTAACAATGTGAACTAGGCCCTAACAATGTGAACTAGGCCCTAACGATGTGAACTAGGTCCTAACGATGTGAACGAGGCCCTAACGATGTGAACGAGGCCCTAACGATGTCAACTAGGCCCTAGCTGCTTTACCAACACAACGCCCTCCAGGCACGTTTGTTTCACGGTAGGACCGATTAGGAACAACCCCACCACCCAGACCAGGTAAAACCAGCAGATAATGTGTACAATGACCATGTAAACCTACAGGTCTCAGGTGCGGCGTGGAAGCGGGTGTGGTCCAGCTACAGGAAGCGGAGACGGAGACTGGTGGAGCAACCACCTGGTCAACCATCTGGACTGGACCGGGAGCCTGTAGACAGAATCAATGGTTACGAATAGTTGGGGTCATCGAATGCAATATAATGCACAATATAAATGAAAATCATAAAAACAGTCAAAATAAATACAGAGAGGCAGACAAGAATAGGTTATGTAAATACAAATTTTATTCATACAGGAAGACATACAGGAATACCGGTTCAGCTGGTCTCACCTGGTAGGAGTGCTCAGAGCGGACCTGCCAGATGAACCCTGGGGAAGAGGGAGCAGACTTGCTGAGCTGGGTGCTTACATCTTTAATGGCGTCTGCGCCAGCTCCAGCCTGTGGGGCTCCAGTTTCAACCCCAGGGGGAGAAGGCCTGCTGGCGGAGGCGCAGGCTGCCATCCAGGGGACACTGGAGGTGGGAATGGGGACCCCTGGTGGCGGAGTGAGAGTCTGCGGCTCCCTCTGGTGAATCTCGGTGTAGTAGAAGTCTTCCTCGCTGCGGAAACAGCGCTCATGCTCGCTGCTTTGACTGACAGACCCAGATTCACAGATTAACTACGGTTGCCCTGAATCCTTCTGCCTCTGCTCACAGAACAGCACCTTTGCACGATCTAATAACCACAGCATTTCATTAAGCTTTGTAGATACACTACTGTAGTGTTGTGATAACGGGTTTCTTAGGGCAGACCTACCGGAGGTGCAGAGTACGAATGTGACGTTTAATTCCCACTACAGACGTCAAAATCTTGCCACAGTTTGGCCACAGACACCGGTAGGACACCTTGACCGAGTTCTGGGGAGAAAAAAATATTCACATGTATACAGGGCGGACGGGTAGGACTGTAATGGCGGACGGGTAGGACTGTAATGGCGGACGGGTAGGACTCTAATGGCGGACGGGTAGGACTCTAATGGCGGACGGGTAGGACTCTATTGGCGGACGGGTAGGACTCTATTGGCGGACGGGTAGGACTCTATTGGCGGACGGGTAGGACTCTATTGGCGGACGGGTAGGACTCTATTGGCGGACGGGTAGGAATCTATTGGCGGACGGGTAGGAATCTATTGGCGGACGGACGGGTAGGACTCTATTGGCGGACGGACGGGTAGGACTCTAATGGCGGACGGACGGGTAGGACTCTAATGGCGGACGGACGGGTAGGACTCTAATGGCGGACGGACGGGTAGGACTCTAATGGCGGACGGACGGGTAGGACTCTAATGGCGGACGGACGGGTAGGACTCTAATGGCGGACGGACGGGTAGGACTCTAATGGCGGACGGACGGGTAGGACTCTATTGGCGGACGGGTAGGACTCTGTTGGCGGACGGACGGGTAGAACTCTAATGGCGGACGGACGGGTAGAACTCTAATGGCGGACGGACGGGACTCTAATGGTGAACGGCTGTCCATTCTGACTCATTTCATCGGCCTGCTCACCCTGCGTTTCCGTGGCGCGTGCTCGTCAAACAGAACCTGCTCCATCTCCATGTCCAATCCCTCGTCAGTGGGCGTGGCCAGGCTGTGATTGTCTGCCTCTGCGATTGGTGGAGAGGGAGTGGGGCTTCCGTAGCCACGGTCACAGCTCCAGTAGCCACTGCTGCCGCTGTCGGACAGTTCTCCCGCCCCGGTCTCCGCCACGGCACCGCCTGTCCACGGACAAACAATCACCAGGTTGGAGAAACAGTGGTGTGGGGACACTCTAAAGATCCCTAATTATCCAATTGATCAATGACCTGTGAGTGTGCCCATCTTAGAAAGACCCTGGAACTGTGGACTGCAGGACATGCTGGTCAGGACCAGGGCAGCCATCATCTCGTCCATATCCACAGACTCTGGACTCCTGTAGATGGAGAGGCCAGAAAAGAGGAACATGATTAGATGCATTTAGACTGAGATAGAAGGAAGGAGAAAAGGGAAGTGGTTTAGAAGCGAAGCGACAGAGAGTCCCTCATATACAACAGCCATTCCAAAACCCCCAAACACTACATTCCACCAAGCCCCACCTCCTGGGTACATCGATGCAGGAGGAGACACGCTGAGGTCGACCCGGGTCCTGTGTGGCGGTGGGAGCCGTGACAGGAGGAGGCGCGAAAGTGGGGGAGGTCCACACATCCTCGATTTTCCTCAGAACATGCTGTCCCAGAGCGGGAACCAGGATGGACACCTCGTTATCCACGTGGTTATGCTGTTCCACCACTCCGACAGACTCCCTCCCTCCACACAGCACATAGATCTGAGACGGGACACAAGAGAATTATCCATCTGGTTATGCTGTTCCACCACTCCGACAGACTCCCTCCCTCCACACAGCACATGGACCTGAGACGGGACAATCGCCAAATCACTCAGGAACTAGACCGTCTGTCTGGGTTGCCTGGACATTCTGCCGTCTATCGCGATTAGGTTCTCGTGGACGCAGAGCTGCAAATGAGTCATGAAGTAGCCACCTTGGAACAGAGGCTCGGGGGAGGCACACGGAAGTGATAAAGTGATAGAATGAGAGTGAACGAGAGAATAGAGAGATTTGGGTGGATAATTAAAAGAAAAGTGGTGGTGTGCAAATGACAATGGATCAGAGACCATGTTGTAGATGTACAACAACAAGTCAAAAACAAGCAGACAGATCTAGGAATTTAGTTGAGGGGAAAGATGCAGGGGTAGAGTAAAGGGAAAGACCAGATAGAGATAAATGGAGAGAGTAAAGGGAAAGACCAGATAGAGAGAAATGGAGAGTAAAGGGAAAGACCAGATAGAGAGAAATGGAGAGAGTAAAGGGAAAGACCAGATAGAGAGAAATGGTTGGAGAGTGTAATGGGAAAGACCAGATGAAAGAGAGTAAAGGGAAAGAAACAAAGTAATGAAGAGGTTCTAAGACGACTGCCTGACAATACAGAGCACAAAGCCAGGGACAGAGAAACAAGGGAACTGCCGGTGTGAGCCAACCTAGTGAACCGGAGGGATCACAGTTTAGAGGAGTCAGGAGAAACGCCCAGAGTGACATTCACATCAACACCAAACACAAGAGAAAAACATTTAACAGGCTGCTGACAGTCAGATCTGATTATTTTTACAATCACAAATGTCTTTTTTTCAATGGCCCGATCAAGACATCGTGTTGGTAGTTTCGTTCGTCTCAACTTGAGTTTTTACTGGCCTGGGGCCAACTGGCCATGTTGTCGAGCCCTGATATGTTATGGATTCCATGTTTTACAGCGGGCATGTCCACCGTAACGGACCGAACCGCGACTAACATCTGCGCTACGTACAGAACCGTGACTCTTGAGTACCGTTACGCCCACAATAGATAACATGCTTTAATGTGCGATGAAATGCACAACAAAATTCCACAATCCAGAAATGTGCACTGCACCTCCCCCCAGTCTCCTCCCACCACCACACCCCACTCCCATACCAACACCCTCCTCGCCTCACCTTTTGTCCAGGGTATAGTTTGTTGCAGAACCTGCTCAGAGGCTGGGGCCCAGGCGGTCCCATTAGGGTACCCACACCCTTCTGAGGGTCCCTGGGACCCCCTGTGTCGACCAGACATTCCACGGTGGGACAGGAGGTACACAGCAACGCCCCTAACGGGGAACGCTTCCCTAGACGAGTCTTGGGTAACATGTTCGGCGGAAATCCTGACTCACAGCGAGAAGATCTACCGGGTTCTCAGGAACAAAGTCGGAGACGTGAGAGAGGAGCTGAAAAACAAGAACCAACAGTTTGTGCCTGAAAGATTATGACGCAAACCGCCAGCATCCACGTTAGCTATCGATCTTATTTCTGATTGTGTAAAGGTTGAGGCGGGATAAAAAACGAAAACCACCCTAACGAGATTGACCAATCAGCATTAATTAACACATAACATAAAAACAATTGGCTGCACTGTTTCACATTTCATAAACCTGTGATTGACTGATCAAGATGGACTACATCCTGGTAGCTAATAACATAATACATCTTCAGCTCTTGAATTAACACCGATCCAAACCCTGCTTTTGGTTATGTGATATGACAAATATATTCTTAAAATTTACTTTTTGTATAGCATCGCCAAGCTGATTTTTATGGGGGCTGAAGGCTATTCCTTCTCTGGCTGAAACCTACAGAAATAAGTTTGAAAAAGCATTTCCACAGGAACCTTTATAGTTATCTAATGTGTTAACGGACCAGACCACCTTAACATACAGTATGACATGTACAATAACTTCTTGCAAAGACAGTTTGTGCATAAAACATGTGACCAACGCTAGAAAACTTGAAGTAGAACATTTTGTTCAAAAAGTGCAAAATCTCTTTAAATAATAATCTCGTCGAAATTGCATCAGACTACCAAATCCCCCTACGATGAACCATTAGTGGAATACAAACAAACTAGCTGGCTCTGGCAGTTAGAATATAAATGTTACAGTTGCAATACAAATATTTACACATGTGCCCTTTGCTATAAATCACAACACTGGGGTTTTATCACAAGGTTCGCCTTGACACTTCTGTGCACAGCAGGATGGTAAACCCAGACACCGGGCTAAAGATAGCAGTCACTCCACATCTCGCTTGAATGTGTATGCCAACCTTTGGTCTTTAGATAGTATTACAGTATGTTCATGTTGTAATAAGCGTGTTACAGCATAAAAAGGGCTGAAATGTTTTGACTTTACCTTGCCAAATAAACTTCTCCAAAAATAGTTGTGAATTTATATGCCTCCAATAGATCTCCAATCAACTTCCAAAGCTCTTTTCAAACCACTTAAAAATTAAAATTAAAGTTATTTTTTAAAGCGTGAATCTGATCTCATGCGTCCAAATAGTGGCAAACAATTATTCAATAGTTGTCCAATTATTCTCCAAGTAGGCACCCAAAAAAAACTCCTAAGTAAATAACGTTATAATATTAGTGTCCTAGAACTACTAAACTCACACTGCAATTAGTTTCTACCTCCAGTGTCATATCTACCATGAATCAGCCTGCCCAACTCACGTAAGCCTGCCCAACTCACGTAGTCGATAAACTCTCAAATAGGATGTCGATGATGATGTCACAAGGATGACTGATGCAAGTCTGAACAGCAGACTGCAACAAACACTGAGTCACCCTAACACAGTACAGACTCAGGGGTTTCTGGATGTGTTGTAATTTATTCAAACATGCATACGAGTGAGGGGTGTGTGTGTGTGTGTGGGGGGGGGGCTATATCACCGATATACCATGGCTAGGAGCTGTTCATGGGGAGCTGGGCATTGCAGAGTATCTGAACACAGGGCTTAGCTGCGATAAACTAGTGACCAATGCAATCAGGGCAGTTAAACGCTGTGATGTCATAGCCGTGGTATATCATGCATACATAGGGCCCGAGGACCGCAAATCTGAGCTCCGGTCGGTTAGATTTGATTACGTCATCACAGGTTACGTAACATCCACGTCTAGTCAGGAGGATCCCATGCCACAGAGCCCCCTGACTCAGGTCACTAGCGGATGTGATTAGCGAGGCCTGAGCAGCCTAATAGTTCATTGGCTAGACGCCTGTGATGAGATTAAGAGTAAAATGCATCTACCTTTAAAAATGCTAATGTCACATTGTATTAGAAACCCTTTATGACGCACTCATCATAACGTGTGCGGGTTGATACAAAATGTTCTTTACAATAACAAGAAAACACCCGTGGCTTTATAGCAATCCTCAAGTTGTGTATTATATCTTTAATATTATATTTGTATTATATTATAAGTAATTTAAAAACAATGGAAGCGTCATCACGTTGACCATGTTATGCGGATGGGCCAAGGTGTCAATCAAAATGACACGATAATTTAATTAAGAAACGCTTCAAAAAAGGGGGAGGGTTCAGCCCCCGTCAGAAGAAAGTAGAACAACGCATTCCGGTACAAACTGTCCCTAGTACATCTCTCATGCAAGAAACAACTACTATTCTAGCTAATAAAGACTGGTGTTGAAATACTGCAAAAGCACTCTAAGCACATTCGTGCGACTCGTTTAAATGGAAATATGATATAATATTATTATGTGTATGGTGTATTTTAATTAGTATGCATGCGTGTTTGCATGTCTCAAACATATGATAGTTCTCGAAGTTTTGTCAGAAGAAATAAGTACGAAGACAATATTTTTTGTAACAAAGGGTCAACAACAAAAATATTTTTTGTATAAAAACAATACATGTGCACTACCTAATATTATGTAAAACATTTTGCAAGACCATTCAAATAAGCCATGAAGCGATATCCATGAAAACAAACGATAGCTCACACTACAAGTATCCTCTGCCACATGTAAAAAGTAGCCCCAATGCATTTTGCAGCGACCAGATCAACATGTTTTTTTCCACGCTTCCAATACAAATATAATGCAATCAAAACAGTAAACACCAGATAAACACATCTACTCACATGGTAACGAAAAAGAGTCCTTGAAAAAGCGCGTTAACCGCTATTTTCTTGAAGAAAAACAAAGCCAAGTTTCAATGGGTACAGCGCACTTAGATCTGCCAATTTCCAACACACCCCCTTCCATCAAGCTCGCTTTAACCGGCTGTAACTTGAAATGCTTTTTTTCCAGCACCCGAATATGGGTTGTAGGCTGGTTATTTCCAAAACCCGGTATGGACGTGGAAGAAAACTTGGAATGGGGAATTTCACTGGACCAAACATTGCCCACTAAAATACCCTATACCACCATTGGACGCAAATAATCATGCACTTTGCTGTTTTTCGCTCACGTTATCGCAAAATCCCCAGTCACGGAAGGGTTTTAGGGAGAAAACGCACCGGTGGATATTAAGTAATGCCACCATGGAGCGGAATCCACTCCCGTGTTTTCTCGACTCTCTGTTCAGCGGGTTTTCAGGTCGTGTAGTAAACAAGCTGACCACGTGTGCACGATGGACCGCGTTGATTGGTCCAACCCTGTTTTTAGGACACACGCCCCACAAATCTCACTTGTTTACAGTATCTCGGACTTGGGCAGTCTTACAACAATGGACATGCACCGTGAACGCAAATACAGTTACTCCATCTTAAATGGTACATTTTGTCCCACAAATCTCACTTGTTTACAGTATCTCGGACTTGGGCAGTCTTACAACAATGGACATGCACCGTGAACGCAAATACAGTTACTCCATCTTAAATGTCACATTGCAACTAGATTGTAACTTTGAAATTATTTCAGTAAACACATGCACTTTTGACGTCCTGCTATATAGAAACCATTTCCTACAGGCTATGCATGGGATTTTGGCAAATGTTTTAAATTTATGGAGAAATGCATTCCCAAATGAACCAGCCTGCACATCATATCAGCTGTCAATATTGAATGCCTAGCCCGTGTTTGCTTTTCCATTGTTGCTGTCCATTAAGCTCACAGTTGATACGACATTGAGAACACAAGTCTGGCCAGACTTACAGCCTGGATGACAGTGAGCCAACCTAGGATGCAGTCCATACTATCCAGCCTAAAACGTACCCTTCCATCCGGTGGAAAACAACAACAGACCTATCAGCAGATTCTATGCGGTTTAAATATGTGTACGGGGTAGGGGGGTGGGGTCCCTTTCACCTTCCCCGATTGGCAGGATTTGGCGAGACCGAGACATGAAGCTCCCATGCGGCCACTGCATGGCAAACTCGTGCTCTACGTGCGGGTGAGCATGTGGTGGGGAAGATACAGGCGCGCACGACCATCCGCGCGTGCACGAGCACACGCGCAGCACCGAACAGCGCTGCACGTAGAGAACGTAGTCCTTTCTGCAGGACGGCTGTTCCTGGGTGAGAGCATGGAGTGTCTATTGTACTGGGTATTAGGAAATACTCACTGGTCCAATGATCTAGATACATTTAAAGGCTGCCTTCTAGACTTGTTACATATGTTTGTTAAATATAATCTATCTTTATTCAACATATACTATGTCTATCAATCAATGGGAGGGTCTTTTGGGAAATCTGTATTTACATTGGCAAAGCAAGCTTCAAATCTTAACTACTATATAAACAAGTGCTGAATCATTACTAGAGTTAGCAGGAGTACATGTTAATTAATAACTCATTTTGTCTCCTTGCCATATTTTATCAAACAAAAGCGGAATAGTATTCACTAGTCCGTGTGGGAAATGAAAGTGAATCGGGTTAAGGGTAAGCGTGAAACTGCAAGTGGGTTTAGGGTGGGTGTGAAACTGCTAGTTGTCAGTGTTGATGTAGGTGGCGGAAGGATGGAGCCAGACAACCCACGGAAATACTCTCGAGTCTTTAATACAGCACGGAAGAAACCCGTAGTATTACTCCAAGCCACACAGGCAAAGTAGAGGAGGCGACGCAGCGCCCAAACGAACCACTCCTCACACGGAGGTATAATAAACAAAGAGCCCCGAGCTCACAACAAGACTCGGGCTGCACAATATCACACGTAACATGTAACAATTCCACACAAAGACAACCAATACAAAGGGAGCTTATATAGACCTCTAATGAGGTAATGGACACCAGGTGAGTGATGACGAGACTGAACAAGGTGTGCAGGGAGGCGGAGCTTCGGTGACGACTAATAGGCCGGGGAGGACGACCGCCGAATACCGCCCGCAGGTGGAGCTGCCGCTTCTCCCGTAGGAGTCATGACAGTATCCCCCACCTGACGCGCGGCTCCGGCAGCGCGTCGACCCCGACCTCGGGGCCGACCCGGAGGACGAGGAGCTGGACGATCAGGGCGCCGACGATGGAACTCCCGTCGTAGTTCTGGGTCCAGAATATCCCTCGCCGGCACCCAACATCGCTCCTCCGGGCCATACCCCTCCCACTCCACCAGGTACTGGACGACCCCCCCCCGACGTCTGGAGTCAATGACGTTGTTCACCCTGTACGCCGGTACCCCCTCGATGTCCAGGGGGGGCCGGGGGGTCTCCAGCACCCTAGATCGCTGGAGGGGACCAGCCACCACCGGCCTGAGGAGAGAAACATGAAACGAGGGATTAATGCGATAGTCAGGTGGCAGCTGCAATCGATAAGTCACCTCGTTGACTCTCCACAGGACTTTAAATGGCCCCACAAACCGCGGACCCAACTTCCGGCAGGGCAGGCGGACGGGAAGGTTCCGAGTCGAGAGCCAGACCCGATCCCCCGGGGTGTAAACGGGCGCGTCACTGCGCCTCCGGTCAGCGGCTGCCTTTTGGCGCTGTCCAGCGTGCTGAAGGTGAACGTGTGTGGCGTCCCACGTCACCTCAGCCCGCCTGAACCAGTCATCCACTGCCGGTACCCCGGTGTCAGGCTGGCTCTGCTGCCACGGTGCCAGGACCGGCTGGTAACCTAGAACACACTGAAAAGGTGTTAGCTGAGTAGAGGAGTGACGGAGTGAGTTCTGGGCATACTCTGCCCACGGCAGAAACTCCGCCCACTCCCCCGGCCGGTCCTGACAATAAGACCTTAGGAACCTCCCCAGATCCTGGTTAACCCTTTCCACCTGCCCATTAGCTTCGGGGTGGTACCCGGAGGTCAAACTGACCGAGACCCCCAAGCGCTTCATGAACGCCCTCCATACACTGGAAGTGAACTGGGGGCCTCGATCTGACACAATGTCCTCCGGAACCCCGTAGTGCCGGAAGACGTGTGTAAATAGGGCCTCGGCGGTCTGCAGGGCCGTAGGGAGACCTCCCAGAGGCAGGAAGCGGCAGGCCTTTGAAAACCGGTCCACGACGACCAGGACCGTAGTATAACCTTGAGAGAGAGGGAGGTCAGTCACAAAATCAATACTCAAATGAGACCATGGTCGCCGCGGAATGGGCAAAGGATGAAGCTTACCTGCCGGAAGGTGTCTAGGTGCCTTACACTGGGCACACACGGAACACGAAGACACGTACAACCTCACATCCTTGGCCAAACCAGGCCACCAATACTTATTGGTAAGGCAACGCACCGTCCGACCAATACCTGGGTGTCCCGATGACACCGATGTGTGGGCCCAGCAGATGAGACGGTCGCGAACATCCAGCGGTACGTAAACGCGCCCCTCCGGACACTGAGGAGGCGATGGTTCCACACGCAACGCACGCTGGATGTCCGCATCTACCTCCCACATCACCGGCGCCACTATACAAGAAGCAGGAAGAATAGGTGAGTTATCCACCTGCCTCTCATGTGTGTCATACAGTCTGGACAGCGCATCTGCCTTGACGTTTTTTGTACCCGGGATGTACGATAGGGTGAAATCGAACCGGGTAAAAAAAAGCGCCCACCTGGCCTGACGAGGGTTAAGCCTCCTCGCAGCCCGTATGTACTCCAGGTTACGGTGGTCAGTCCAGAATACAAACGGGTGTTTCGCTCCCTCGAGCCAGTGTCTCCACTCTGTCAGAGCTCTGACTACCGCTAACAGCTCCCTATCACCTACGTCATAGTTTTGTTCCGCCGCACTGAGCTTCCGCGAGTAGAACGCACAGGGACGTACTTTGGATGGTGTGCCCGAACGCTGAGACAGTACAGCACCTATCCCAACTTCCGATGCATCCACCTCCACTATAAACGGATGTGATGGATCAGGGTGAGCCAAAACCTGCGCAGATGTGAACAGCGTTTTCAACGTACTGAATGCGCAGTCCGTCTCGTTCGTCCAACGAATACGAGACGGCCCCCCCTTCAACAATGATGTAATGGGAGCTGCTACCCTGCCAAAATTCTTGATGAACCGGCGATAGAAGTTGGCGAATCCCATGAACCTCTGTACCGCCTTAACCGTGGTTGGAACGGGCCAATTACGCACGGCCGCCACGCGATCAACCTCCATCTCCACCCCCGTGGTTATGTGGAACCCAAGAAAGGAGACTGCTCGCTGGAAAAACAGACATTTTTCCAATTTGGCATACAGGTCATGCGCCCTCAGTCGCTCCAGTACTCTGCGAACCAGGGAAACATGTTCAGCCCGGTCGTCCGAATACACCAGGATGTCATCGATGTACACGAACACCCCGCGACCGATCATGTCACGAAAGATGTTGTTCACAAAGGACTGGAAAACCGACGGAGCATTCATCAGCCCGTATGGCATCACCAGGTATTCGTAATGACCTAAAGTGGTGCTGAATGCTGTTTTCCACTCATCTCCCTCTCGGATACGCACCAAATTGTATGCGCTCCTGAGATCTAACTTAGTGAAAAAGCGGGCCCCGTGCTTTGACTCGATCACAGATGAAATCAGTGGGAGAGGGTACCGATAACGAACTGTGATGCTGTTCAGCGCCCGATAATCAATGCACGGTCGCAAACCACCATCCTTCTTTTTCACAAAGAAAAAACTCGAGGAGGCTGAGGAAGTGGAATGGCGGATTATCCCCTGACTCAATGCCTCGGACACATACGTCTCCATCGCCTGTGTCTCTGCCTGAGACAGGGGATACACGTGACTATGTGGCGGTACAGAGCCTACCTGCAGGTCGATCGCGCAATCCCCCGGACGATGAGGAGGTAATTTAGTGGCCAATTTTTTTGAAAATGTGTGTGCCAGATCAGAATACTCTGGGGAATACGCACAGAGGAGACACTGTCTGGACTCTCCACCGTCGTCGCACCGACGGAAACACCCATACACCTTCCCTGACACTCCCGTGACCATCCCGTCAAGGTCCTCTGAGGCCATGAAAACTGAGGGTTGTGTCGAGACAGCCAAGGCATGCCCAACACTACGGGGAAGGAAGGTGAATCAATAATTTGCAAAGAGATCATTTCAGAGTGTGTGTGTTGTGTGATCATTCTTACTGGTACCGTCACCTGCGTCACCATCCCCGAACCCAGCGGTCGACTGTCCAGACCCGTGATGGTTCGGGCACAGGCCAACGGCACCACCGGAATCTGTAACTGACTGGCATAGGTCTTGTCAATGAAATCCCCAGCTGCGCCTGAATCTACGAGCGCCTTACACTGGGGAGACAGAGGGAAAGTGGGGAAACATACGGTGATAGTGGTGTGGGTGTCAGAGGACCCGGACGGAGTGTGGGGTGTTCTTACCTTCCTTGCCACAGGAGTGTCAGACCCCCTTTCTCCGGGTGTTGAGACCCGCTGGTAGCAATGGGAGGCAGAGTGCCCTTTCCTGCCACAAAAGGTGCACTCCCGAGGCCGCGCGGTCCCCCTGGACGCGGCGCCTCCCACCTCCATAGGCTCGGAAGCGACAGCTGAGCTGAACGGAACGAAGGGGACGGGCCCGGACCGTCCGCGCGTAGTGAGGAGATTATCCATCTGTATGGCTAGTTCGACGACCTCCTCGAAGGAGAGGCCAGCGTCTTTACAGGCCATCTCCCTACGGACGTCCGGGTTCAAACGTACCCGAAAGATGTCAATGTAGGCCCGTTCGTTCCACCCAGCTCCCGCGGCCAGAGTCCTGAACTCCAGCGCGAACTCCTGCACGCGAACTCCTCCCCTGCCTCAGGAGAGCAAGACGCTCGCCAGCCGCCCTTCCCTCGGGCGGCTGATCGAACACTGACCGGAAGTACGTAGCGAACGCCCCGTAGTCCCGCAGGATAGGCCCCCTCTCCGACCAGATGGCGTTGGCCCAAGCGAGGGCCTTCCCCGAGAGGCAGGTGATGAGGGCGGCAACCTTCTGTCGCTCGGAGGGCGCTGGGTTCAGGTCCTCCAAATACAGCTCAAGCTGGAGGAGGAACCCCTGGCAGCGGTCTGCCGCTCCGTCATATGCCGCGGGTCGCTGTAATTTCAGCACCCCCACTCCCGAGGGCGGGGAACTCGGCAACGGGATCTCCGCGGCGTCCACAGGCTCGGGAAGTCGGTGGGCCAACCGGTTCATTGTCTCCGTGAGCGCGGTGATGGCTTCCCCCATGGCTGTCAGCGTGGCCGAGTGCTGTCCTAGGGTCCCCTGGACGTCTGGTTCCATGGCTCCGGGTGCAGGTGTGGAATTCTGTCAGTGTTGATGTAGGTGGCGGAAGGATGGAGCCAGACAACCCACGGAAATGCTCTCGAGTCTTTAATACAGCACGGAAGAAACCCGTAGTATTACTCCAAGCCACACAGGCAAAGTAGAAGAGGCGACGCAGCGCACAAACGAACCACTCCTCACACGGAGGTATAATAAACAAAGAGCCCCGAGCTCACAACAAGACTCGGGCTGCACAATATCACACGTAACATGTAACAATTCCACACAAAGACAACCAATACAAAGGGAGCTTATATAGACCTCTAATGAGGTAATGGACACCAGGTGAGTGATGACGAGACTGAATAAGGTGTGCAGGGAGGCGGAGCTTCGGTGACGACTAATAGGCCGGGGAGGACGACCGCCGAATACCGCCCGCAGGTGGAGCTGCCGCTTCTCCCGTAGGAGTCATGACACTAGTGGGTTTAGAGTGGGGGTGAAACTGGTGACCACTCATATAAATACACTGATGAGTGTATTTATATGAGTGGGGGTGAAACTGGTGACCACTCATATAAATACACTGATGAGACAAAACATTATGACCACTCATATACACTGATGATCCAAAACATTATGACCACTCATATACACTGATGATCCAAAACATTATGACCACTCATATAAATACACTGATGAGCCAAAACATTATGACTACTCACATAAACAATCTGATGAACCAAAACATTACGACCACTCATAGAAATACACTGATGAGCCAAAGCATTGTGACCACTCACAGAAATACACTGATCAGCCAAAACATTATGACCACTCACAGAAATACACTGATGAGCCAAAACATTATGACCACTCACAGAAATACACTGGTGAACCTCATTTCTGGTTCATGGTTTCAACGTCCACCCCTCTCCCCCCGCTCCTAGTGGGACTGAATGGAACTAAATGGTTAAACTGGAGAGAGAAATTTGCTGCAAAGCCACCTACCAACAAAATCTGATAGGTAGTTTGCACAATCAGGACACCGGTGATGTGTCACTCTTCACGTCTCTCACTCTCTCGGCTGACAATTGGACTCTTGCTCGCTCAAAAAACATTTGATTTCCGGGATATTGTATATTTATGTAGTCATGTGATCTGTAGGATTCAGAGCTTTTGTCCCAGAACTTTTTTGAATGGTAGGCTACTGTAAGACTTAAGTGTTTTTGTCTCAGGACTCTTGAAAAATGGGTCAATAATCCTATTGACAACCTCGATCCTAAGCGTTTAAACCAGAATAATGGAGAACAGAAGACCTTTTACGATCAGCTTTTCCCTGTTTAAATATATACTGCTTCTTCTATGCATAGAATACAAACCTAAAAACTAATCTAACATATAAGTTTGGCACCTAATAATGCAGTTCTATTGCGTTTCTCTAATACTTACATTCTGACCAGAACTGTAAATCCTTGTAAAGCTATTTCCAGATGTTGATACAAACAGTTACTGGACGTCATATCTTCAGGGTATTCACGTCACTAGTAAATTGTAGACAGACTTCTCACACAAGGCGTGGTAACCGGTTTGTGGTTACGAGGAACAGTCACAGAGTTTTCTACTAAAGATCTCATAATTAAAATAAAGTATTAGCATGTTGATAGCAAACGGGACAGTTGTTATGGTGGTGGTGGGGGGGGGGGCATTATTACTCCTTCCTACCATCATTCCCATTACTACTCCTTCATACCATCATTCCCATTACTACTCCTTCATACCATCATTCCCATTACTACTCCTTCCTACCATCATTCCCATTACTACTCCTTCCTACCATCATTCCCATTACTACTCGATCCTACCATCATTCCCATTACTACTCCTTCATACCATTATTCCCATTACTACTCCTTCCTACCATCATTCCCATTACTACTCCTTCATACCATCATTCCCATTACTACTCCTTCATACCATCATTCCCATTACTACTCCGTCATACCATCATTCCCATTACTACTCCTTCATACCATCATTCCCATTACTACTCCTTCATACCATCATTCCCATTACTACTCCTTCATACCATCATTCCAATTACTACTCCGTCATACCATCATTCCCATTACTACTCCTTCATACCATCATTCCCATTACTACTCCTTCATACCATCATTCCCATTACTACTCCTTCATACCATCATTCCCATTACTACTCCTTCCTACCATCATTCCCATTACTACTCCTTCCTACCATCATTCCCATTACTACTCCTTCATACCATCATTCCCATTACTACTCCTTCATACCATCATTCCCATTACTACTCCTTCATACCATCATTCCCATTACTACTCCTTCATACCATCATTCCCATTACTACTCCTTCATACCATCATTCCCATTACTACTCCTTCATACCATCATTCCCATTACTACTCCGTCATACCATCATTCCCATTACTACTCCTTCATACCATCATTCCCATTACTACTCCTTCATACCATCATTCCCATTACTACTCCTTCATACCATTATTCCCATTACTACTCCTTCATACCATTATTCCCATTACTACTCCTTCATACCATTATTCCCACTATCAATCCATCATTTGATATTTGTACACAAACTCTCACGTCCAAACAGTAGATATAAACGGCCAATTAATATTTTTCTCCAGCCGTCATTTAACGCACTGTGGGCCTACACACACCATCCACTTTATGTTTCTGCTATCTTGTGGCAAATGTCTGAAATTACAGCTGATCATCATATTGACTAAATCCCATGACAGAATCATAGTCTCGTATGTATTATCTTTTTTGATATATATATTTTGTAATATTTTACTTTCAATATGCTCTTTAATTAAGAGCTACCAACTTGCACCTGAGTTTAGCCCAGACGATATCTGTAATAGGCGACACAGTTAGTTAATTAATTTCACATTAAGACAAGCACATTCTACATTCTTCTCGTCGTTTTTTTAACTTGTCTCGGACAAACGTTAATGTCACACCGTGGACACTATGATTATAGGACAATACAGGTGTATTTATAAAGCATCATGCCTGGTATAGATATTTTTTTTACCCTTTTTATTATAATACATCAACATATATTTGCCGTAAATTTATCAAAAGCTTATTCGATAAAAAAAAGATTATTAAACTACTATGATTACCATTTTCTTTCGGTGTTTGATAATGATACACTTCAATTGGTCAGATTCGTCATTTAATTTTCACACTGAAACTTCACATCTCATAGCCCGATAATACACTGCCTGTCAGACTCTGTTTTGGACCACAACATGGAGACAATTCACTGTCAATCTGTGAGCATGATTGAGATGACCAAACACCATATGCAACGATTTGCAATGATTCCCACGGCAATTCAGAAGGGACACTAGTGGATGTATGCCAGTATTTTATCAGCAAAAAGCTTTTTCGGCCCGTTATATTCTACACAAATCACTGTCATCTGTATGAAACTCTGTTAACAGAAGGGTTGTTATTTGAATTGCCAAGCCAAAGTACATACGTATTTTTACAGTGACATAGGCTTACGTTTTGTTGTTTTGTCTATGTACTTCAGAGCTAAGGAGAGCTTTCATTTCAGAGTATTTACGTATCTGGTGTCCTGTACAGCGGTCACAAGCTGACCGCCACAGTCGATGTTGGTGACCGTGCTGTTAGGCTGACAAGTGCTTGTAAAGACCCATGAGAGATGCTAAATGACAGCCAGGATTTACTGGTCTCTACGCGGTCAAAAATATCCTGTTGGCGGCTTGGGCACCAAGATAGTTAACAGGTTGACAGGTAAATTAGCGTGACCCAACCCTCATTGACGTCTTGGTTGGAAAAGCAGAACGAGAAGATGCAGGCCATTGAATGGATGCCTGAGGAATACTAGCCCCAAACCTTAATTTTTAAATGTAATAGTACTGGAAAAAATAAAGTAGTAAGGGTGGGGATGTTTTGCAGTTTAATATGGGCCTGATGTAGACTTCAGATATAAACGAGATCCTATTTTATACGCCCACAGGGTGTCACTGTTGGACACAGCATCAGATACAATGAACCCAATCAACCCAATGAGGACATATTTGTGTAAGTCGGTCAGTAAGGCACAGAGGCGGGTTTTCAAGAACCCATCGCATTGGTCGCACCCTTCTGCAGTATTTTTTCTCACAGTCTGATTGGTTGACAGTAGTTGCTTGGCGTGGAACTACAAGTGGTGGTAAAAGGAAAGACACAGGAATTAAATGAACATGTTAATGTGATAATTTCTCAACCCAAAATATGGCCTGCGATAAGTTGTTCCATGTTAAACTTACAGGGGGATTACCTTATCAGTCCGGAACTCAACTACATAATTAACAACGTATTGATATTCATATTTTTACATGTGACATATCATTGCAGCCGGGCTCTGGGAACAAGCGTTAGTTATCCTTTATATCCTAGGTTACAGTAAGGCTGTAAATGGGATGAAAAGTACCCCGACCAGCATATTCCACCAAGAGAACAGGATGTGGTCCAGTTCTGAGGAACATCAGCATATTTAACAGGAAGTGTTCTGCCTGTCACAGAAACCCATTGACTCATACAGGATATGGCAAGTCAGCCCCTTTTTCTCCACCCCGACCGACAGCACAGGGAGAGAGAGAGACTGTTGAGAGAGATGGGAGAGCGACCATGTGCTGTCCTGATTTATGGGGGGTTGTTCTTTACAGAGGTCGGCGCTTAAAGCAATTACGAAGATTGAAATGAAACCCGGGCCGGTTAATAATAGTTCTCTTTATTACAAAGGTGTATTAAATAATATGAAAAGTCAGAACAGGTAATTATCACAGCATAGATTATTATCCGTTTAGATTGTTTTACACACGACCACGTTTTCCCAAATTAACAACTGGCGTTCAGAACACGAGACAAGAGCGACACATTCACATATAGATATTATGTACAAATATACAAACAAAAAGAATGGACAAAATGTGCGCGACAAACTTCAGTACAAAGGCTTTGGCAAAAGAGTGCATACAGACAAAACGGTTTTGTGAAATATCTGAAAAGTACAAAAAAAAATGGAAAAAGCATACAGGTGAGCAGTAATGGAAATGTGCAAGACCCTCAGACATTTTTTTCCCGTGAGTAAAACGGCAGCGCTGTGTGCTTGGCTGCCTCTATCCCTGGTGGGGTGTTGGGGTCGACATAAAGTTATTCGAGGGTAGTCCCGAGCGTGGTTTAATTGGAGGCGGGTGCCAGCGTGCCGACTGACGTCGGGTTTAATGACAGTGGCTTAGGAGCAGCCATTTTGTTGAGGCTGCGCACCTCGGCCTGCCAGGACGGGACCTTCTTCGTGGTCATGTGACGGCGGGCGTGTTTGGTCAGGTGATCGCTGCGCATGAACCGCCGGTCACACACGGGACACGCAAACTTCTTCTCCCCCGTGTGCGTGCGTCGGTGGCGGGACAACTCGTCAGAACGGGCGAACGTCTTGTCACATCCGTCCCAGCTGCAGCTGAAGGGCTTCTCACCTGGAAGAGACCAACAGTTAGTGGTTGGAAATTAGACACCAGCAAGTGAACACAACCGGAGCTGGACAGATTAATGATCGCACACACATCAGTTAGGCTTGTGACTCAAGGTGTGTGAACTCTCATGTGTGTGTGTTCGGAGATGTGTGAACTCTCACCTGTGTGTGTTCGGAGGTGTGCCTTCAGGTGGGAGCTCTTGAAATAAGTCTTCCTGCAGCCCGGGAAGTTGCACACATAGTTTCTCCGACGGGAGAAGTCCATCTTGGTGTTGCTGGCCCCTGCGGGCAGGTACATGGGAGCGGGGGCCAGAGGTAGCAGCTTGGTGTGCCCAAGGGTCATGACAGTCTGTGAGGAGCCGTTGGGGGCCTGAGAGACACTGGACTGGGGCAGGACCAGCATGACTGTCCCCTGGCCCACGAGGAACGGCTGCTGCAGGGCCCCGTGAGGGACAGTCTGGGGCAGGATGGAGGAGGGACCCACGGAGGTCTGCATCGGGCCCTGAATGAACGCCGAGATCACTCCCGACTTATTGCTCACGGGGAACATCTGACATATTATCGAAGGACTGGGGTTGGGTGAGGGGGAGAGGCGGAGTGGAGAGCCGATTAGAGGCCGGGCATTAGCTGGGGAGGGGGTCACCTTACAGTGGACAGTCTCAGTCTTGACTGGCGCCTTCTGACAGGAGGACAGGGCGGGGCCGGGTGTGAACGGGGCAGACGGAGGTGCGATGTGTTCGGTCTTCACGCCGGGCCGCGGACACACCACCAGCAGCTCCCTGGACGCGGGCATGGGCTGTGCGTCGGCGGTGTGACGGATCACGCTGGTGACCACGGCTCGACACTGGGGTGCCGGGATCTTCTCTGCGGTCGGGGAGAGGGACCCCATGGCCGGATGTGGGACCCCACAGACCCCTGCAGAGAGGCTGGAGCTGGGCCTACTCAAAGGGGAGGAGCTGGTGCGGAAGGCGGGGCTGACGTAGGTCTCGGCAAAGCTGGGGCTGTGTGGAGGAGTCATACACTGGGAACCGACAGACAGAAGAAGGCAGAATGAGTGCGTGTGCCGTACTAGGGGGTAGTGACCCACTACAGAAGACTGGCTGAATGAGTGCGTGTGCCGTACTAGGGGGTAGTGACCCACTACAGAAGACTGGCTGAATGAGTGCGTGTGCCGTACTAGGGGGTAGTGACCCACTACAGAAGACTGGCTGAATGAGTGCGTGTGCCGTACTAGGGGTAGTGACCCACTACAGAAGACTGGCTGAATGAGTGCGTGTGCCGTACTAGGCAGTAGTGACCCACTACAGAAGACTGGCTGAATGAGTGCGTGTGCCGTACTAGGCAGTAGTGACCCACTACAGAAGACTGGCTGAATGCCCCGGGTGACTCAGAAACCCTCTCCTCTTTTCTGTCAGTTTGGGTGGGTGCTGTTTGAAATGTTAGTTTAATGCAGCTATTGTGAGAGTTAAGTGGCTACAGACAGCCAAACAGGTAGACAGGCAGCCAGGCACACATGTATACAGGCATACAGCGCCATAAACAGTAGACTAATAAGAGCTGGGTGGCAGTTAAACAGAGATTTTTTTTACAACAGGCAGTGAAGAGAGATGAGCACTGGGGGAAGTTCAAACCGCCTGTCAGGTCTTGTGTCCTTATCTCCTACCCGTCAGGTCTCATGTCCTCATCTCCTACCCGTCAGGTCTCAAGTCCTTATCTCGTACCCGTCAGGTCTCAAGTCCCCATCTCCTACCCGTCAGGTCTCATGTCCTCATCTCCTACCCGTCAGGTCTCATGTCCTCATCTCCTACCCGTCAGGTCTCATGTCCTCATCTCCTACCCGTCAGGTCTCATGTCCTCATCTCCTACCCGTCAGGTCTCAAGTCCTTATCTCCTACCCGTCAGGTCTCATGTCCTTATCTCCTACCCGTCAGGTCTCATGTCCTTATCTCCTACCCGTCAGGTCTCGTGTCCTTATCTCCTACCCGTCAGGTCTCGTGTCCTTATCTCCTACCCGTCAGGTGTCATGTCCTTATCTCCTACCTGCCAGATGTGCAGAAACCCCGAAACCCAAACAACCCATATAAACCGATCCGAGTGCTTTTAGCAAACACGTCAACCCGAGCTAAAGACTGAATCTCCCCGCTGGTTTACAAAGTTTAAAGATACTTTGGGATGCACGGTAATAACGGTTGCCCGGAGACGACGCACACCTACCAGGGAGGAGAGCGAGACAAAGTCCTTGTGGAGCTCTGGTAGGTCTGGCTGGAGGCTGGAGTCACAGGAGTCAGAGGCGGGGGTGAGCGGTCTGGGTTTGATTGGGTTCAGGTTGTGCCGGCCCCAGGAACTCATACAGACCAGAGCTTCAGCCGCCTCCAAGTCTGTGTACTCCAAACTGCAGCTAGCGGACGACTGCTCACTCTCGTGTCTCTTCCTCTTCAGATAGGAGCTACTGTGGTCCGTCGCCATGCCAATGCCCTGCGGAGGAGAACAAAGGACGGAATGAGAGACAGAACCACAGGTCTAATGACATCATGTTGCTCAATCGAAGGTCGTTGAGTCACACCGGGAATTAATCACCAGGGAACTGGGAAAATGTCTGAGAGACACCCGATCGAGGCCACACACACAGCTAGATGCCTCACACAGCTTGAATGTCACACTGAACAACGGGAAACCACCAAGATGTCATCAAACGAAAGGCTGACGTTCAATTCGCACCAGTCATTAACTTGCTGTTCAAGTGCCAGTGGTTAGTCACGCTTTCGACCATCCATCAGGGAGGGCTGTGGGAGAGGGCTTCAGAGCCTACACATAACCTGCCCGAGGCAGGGCACCAAGCCACCTCCCACTGCCAAATATAGACCCCCTAGTGACGTCTCCCACTAGCCATGTGAGACCCCCATGCTCGGGGGATGTCACTGGGTATGTGAGTGCAGCGTCAGGAAGTGCCCTGTCTAGCTATTGACCCAGGAGCCGCTCCCAAGACCATAAAACAATAGTGAAAGAGTGGCCCACCGGGGCTTAAAATAACACTATTACTAGAACCTAGTTCTGTTTTTATTTTTCCTTAACTGACACATTTAAACAACCAGTTGCATAACAGTGCACATGTGGGACAAGCAACAGGAAATACAAAAGTAGCCTGTTATTATTTATTTTAGTGCTGTGCGTTGAATGAAAACGCGCATAGTAACTTTGTTGCATGAGAAATGCAGATGCATAAGGAACAAAACTTGTGTTTTCTTACCAGACATGGGATTTGCATTCCGGGAAACTGCCGCGAAGGCATATTCGCAGGGTTTAGTTATTTTCTTCTTTTCAGTTGTGTCCAGCGAAGATATCGAACAAAGAGACGCGGTGTCACCGGGCGATCTGATGAGGCTGCCTATTCAAACGGGTTTCACCCAGGTCCTCTCTCTCAGCTGTGTGACTCCAGCAGAAAAAAGGAAAACAACACATTCACAACACGGCGCGGGGCGGGGAGGGTGGCGCAAAATGCCAGCCAATGGGGAAACGACTGTGTGTGAGGCCGCGGCCAATGGCGTGCGAGTACACGCGTGATCGGGGCATGGCGGCGGCGCGATTGGAGGATATGGGGTGCGTGTCCGCTGGTGGGCGTGTGATGGGAGTCATCGGTGTCAGAAGGAACCCGGTGAACTGCGAGTCTGAAAACTGGGCGAAAGGTCGCGGTGTCGAGTGCGACTGGAGCGGGTACTGCGCTTCACATGGGGGGTTTACATACACACTTATATAGCAGGATGTATAGGGTTTTTTTGCGGTTAATTAAGATAATGTGCAGAATTGCGAAGTGTGGCTTATGAAATTTAAAAAAGCTCCATGATTTTCTGGATTTACTGTCAGCAAACCAAGTGAATGTTGTGTGTTAGGAGCTGAAAATGCTGTCGGAGACGGATAATAACACTGATGTTCTGTTTTTTTTTAATGTTTTGTCTGTTTGCAGTGGTTATGGTACATGTGATGGTGGGATATGTGACATTTTTTGTCAACGTCTGTTAAATACCTTTAGCTGCTTATAACAAACATTTTTTTACATTCAACATCCAAATGTCTTCTAGACACTGTTGTGTCATTTTTTTATTCATCTATTGTTTTTTTAAACTCAATCTGGGTTACTATGTGGATTTGACCTGCTTGACACACTTTCAAGGAATTTTTGGTTGGAGGTTGTCATCACAAATCACATTTATGGGTTTGTCCATCTCCATCACTCTGAACTCTAGACATTTGAACTCTGGACATTTGCATGTAATTTATTGTTTTCTATTGTTCGTATTTTTTCATTAAGTGTTTCAATAACGGTCCAGGACAAGTCTCGATTAATAACGATTTTGTTAGTTTCTATTTTCTGACCTTCTGAGAAGTTCAAAACATTTCATCTTTATTCTCTCTGTAACGGAATCAACCGTTTTTTCCTTCCCCAAACAGTTTATCCCCGAGCCTGCCCTGAGGCCAATGAGAATGGGGCAGTTGTGCCTTACAGCCAATGAGAGTGGGGTAGGTGTGCCTGCCTGGCCAATGAGAGTGGGGTAGGTGTCCCCGCCCAGGTTGCCAGGAAAGGTCGGTGAGGGCAAGCCGAACTGTGAGTCACATAAGCACGACCTCATGCAGGAGAACTGAGCAGGGCATGGTTGTGTAATGCAGTGCCAGGAGCGTTGAGTGAGGTGTAGAAGGAGGTGGATAGGGTGGTGAGGAGAGGAAGTGGAGCGGGGTGAGGAAAGGAGGTGGAGAGGGAGATAAGGAAAGGAGGTGGAGGGAGGTGAGGAAAGGAGGTGGAGAGGGAGGTAAGGAAAGGGGGTTGAGGGAGGTGAGGAAAGGAGGTGGAGAGGGAGGAGAGGAAAGGAGGTGGAGAGGGAGGTAAGGAAAGGAGGTGGAGGGAGGTGAAGAGGGAGGAGAGGAGGTGGAAGGTGAGGAGAGTAAGTGGGCCTGACCACATGTAGTCGAATAACAAGGAAACTAGAGGAAAGGTTGTCGCCGATCATGTCTGCACTCTTACCTGCCTGCCCCCGCCTGACGTCCTCTTTACTACTAGATCTCCAAGAGGGGACACTAAAGGGGAGTTGAGGGGAGTCACCTCGCAAGAGTTAAATATATCACTCCCATGGTCGTAAGTCGCTTCCAGCCCAGACACAAGCCCTAATATGTGGACACTTCAGACAGAGATGTAGTGGCATGAAGGGAGTGTGTTATCCAGAACGTTGCTGACAATACGTAAAGTAATGGCCATTCACCATAACAAAGATGTTTGGATGTGTCAGGGGTCGTCGTGGCTTCAATGTGATGAAACAGGATTATAACAAACTAGTTCTGAGGTGAAGTTCATCTCGTGGGTGGGCTCTTGAACCAATACACAGTATTATTATTTCATAGTTGAATGCCTCTGACAGTATGCCACGCGTAAAGCACCTAGCAGTTAGAGGTAGACACACAGCTCTGGTTTGGGCAGTAGTTTGTGGTCTCTAGGATACACAAGCAGACACAGCTGTTCGCCTCGACACACACGCCTGTCCTCGCCTTCCCCGGAGACAGTCTGCTCTGACAGACAGACATGAACGCAGAACCCGACCCCTGTAGTATGTGGGTGTGTCTCGGCCTCGTCCCTTATTAGACGCCATTCCAGGCATGAGCCACGATGATCCAAGACGAACCTGCCTAAAAAAACGAGGTGGCACGCAATCTTGACCGACGGCCATGACAGGCCCGTCGTCTTCACATGTGGGTTGAAATCCAGGTGAAAGGACACGGAGGTCCGCTCCCCCAGCCCGGTCACCGTGACAACATGCATGTGCCAGTCACTTGGACGTGTCCACGTCCGGCTGAGATGTGGGATTGCTTGTCCTATACTTTTTCTGCCTTCAACGCAGAGTTCTAAAGAAAAGTGCATATTTCAATCTGGCCAATAAAAATAAAATATTAAGATGGGCAAAAGAACACAGACACTGGACAGAGGAAGATTGAAAAACAATGTGGTTATTTGGAGCAGATTTCTTCATACAACAGGACAATGACCCCAAGCACAGGTCCAAAATATGCTAGAACTATTTAGGGAAGAAGCAGTCAGCTGATATTCTCTATATATAACGTCCAGCACAGTTATTGTATCTCATCCCTATTGAGCTGTTGTGGTAGCATCTTTATCCTATGGTTCGAACAATATTCCCATCAAGCCAATCCAAGTTGTGGGAGAGGCTTCAGGAAGCATTGGGTTAAATCTCTTCAGATTAGCAGATTAGAAAATTGACCACTGGATTGCCATGGTCTGCAATTATTATTTCAATTTAAAATCATCATTTCTAGCCTTGTCAATAACCATATTCCTATTCATTTAGCTACTTTTTGTTCATGTTTTTCTGGGAAAACAAGGACATTTCTACAAACCTTTAAACTGTTGTGTATGTTAGAGGAGGGTGAGCAAGTAGGGAATGTTCCCAGTTGAGCAATATCTCAAATCTGTGCTAGATCAAACCAGACTAAAAAAGACTGAAATAAAGAGGTCTATGTCATAAATTGTGCAAATACTAGCTTGAAAGACATCCTCTGTCTTTATTGGATCATTTTGTTGCTGCAGATACCTTTCTGAACATCATAAAATACAAAGTTCCTCTATATAAGAATATTTCCATGTTCTAGCCAACTTGCTAAAATTAACCCATGCCAGCTGTACTATCTTGTATTCTGTGATGCTGTCTGCAGAGAGAGAGTCAAATCTTGCAATAACATCTTTCCACATTAGTCACCAATTCCCAGCTGTACTCGTGATGTCATGGCATATTTACTATAATGCTGCCCGGTAGCTGCATTAAAAACAACCAATTATTGATGAAGACTGGTCACTGAGTCAATTGTCCTGACTCAGTCCACACTTTAAGATACGATTATTATCAAACTGTTTAGATGAAGTCACTATAAAAAATCCCAGCCATAAATCAGCCACAGATATGCAGACAAAACATGACGAATGACTGCAGAAGTTTTTCGGGTCAAACATTTTCCTAACTATCCTATCACATTCAAACTCATGTTGAATAGAAGTAATTACACACCTGCCATCATTTAAAGTGACTCTGGTTAATCACAAATAAAGGTCAGCTGTTCCAGTAGGAGGATTTGTAGGATTTTCCTGACATTTACTCTGCATCTCAGAGTAAAAACCATGGTTCGCAACGAGCTTATCAAAGGAATCAGTCAGGAGAAGGGTAGACAAAATCTCCAAAGCATATACCACAGGACACAGTGAAGACAGTCATCATCAAGTGGAGAAAATATGGCACAACAGAGACATTAGCAAGAACTGGACGTCGATCCAAAATTGATGAAAAGACTAAAAGAAAATTGGCCAGGGAGGCTTTCAAGTGGCTTACAACAACATTAATGGAGCTGCAGGAATTTCTGGCAGGTACTTGCTGTGGCTACGTGTGACAACAATCTCCCGTATTCCTCAAATGTATGGGCTGTGGGGTAGGGTGGCAAGACAAATGCCTTTTCTTACTAAGAAAAACATCCAAGCCTGGCAGAATTTGCAAAAACAAACATCAAGTCTCCCTAAAGCATGTGGGCAAATGCTTTAGGGTTTGAGGAAACCAAGGTTGAACTTTTTGGCCATAACTCCAAATGGTATGTTTGGCGCCAAAACAACACTGCACATCACCCAAAGAACACCATAACCACAGTGAAGCATGGTGGCAGCATCATCATGTTTTGGGGCTGTTTTTCTTCAGCTGGAACCAGGCATTAGTCAGGGTGGAGGGAATTATGAACAGTTCCAAATTCCAAGCCATTTTGGCAACAAAACCTTCAAGTTTTGGTTAGTAAGCTGAAGATGAAGTTCACCTTCCATCACGACAACGACCCAAAGCACATATCCAAATCCGCAATATCATGGCTTCACCTCAGACTCCGTCCTTCCTCACCTACACATCTCACTATGGCCGTCACATGTACACGTTATAGATCACATGAAAGGTGGAAAAAGTTCTGACATAATTTCTCTTTCTCTAATTTTTTCACATCACCAAAACCTGGCACTTTAACAGGGGTGTGTAGACTTTTTATACCCACTGTTTATCAGTTATGGGGACAGGCAGATGGAGAGATACTTTTGCCAACATGGCAGGGCCATTTGAAGATAGCAACATGTTTTTTTAAGCAATGTGAGCGAGGCTGTATATTAACGAGTTCCTGTCTGTATCCTGTGAGTATAGAGCATTGAGTTTGTTGTCCAAGGTTACATTTGAGTTGTCCGACAGCAACAAACACACAAGCATGAAAGCTTACGGAGAGCATTTTTATTATATGTTGGAGTCAATATGATACATGAACGAATATTCCAGAGTCTTATGTAACCAACGTAGAGCGAACTTTACATCATTTAAAAAATAAAGACGCGTTATAATATTTAAACTGTGTCCCCGACAGACCATTATCTACTGTAAATACTATTTTAGATAACCATTTCATATAAAAACATAACACATTATATTAGGAATCAGAGCTGTGCTCGAGACCACCTAAAGCGAGACCGAGACGAGACCGAGACCGAAGGGGGCCGAGACCGAGACGAGACCAAGACCGAAGGGGGCCGAGACCGAGACGAGACCGAGACCGAAGGTGGCCGAGACCGAGACGAGACCGATACCAAAGGGGCCGAGACCGAGACCAGTCATATCAACACTAAATAATATGACATGTTTTTGGTCCAATGACCAATGTAAAAACACTTGACCAACAGCATCAGATCATCTACTGTGTTGTCATCCTGAATTAAATGAATTTTATTAAAAGAGTATCTAGGCCTATTTATTGTCTTATGTAAACATAAAATACGAAAATAAAACCATGATTTTAAAATGCACAGGCTATGATATTAAAATTTCTAAAAATCGAATAAATGAAAATCCATCAAACTGTATGTCCTATGTTGATGTAGTAAATGCTAACACATTTTAGATCACAAGCGACTTGCAATCAAATTATTTGCGCATGATTGGCCGATAAACAAATCTATTTATAATTATTTATCCGTCCACAGGCACGCAGCTTCAGTTGTTTGTCTGCTTGAGCAGGACACGCAAACGAACCGGTTGCACTACGCACAGTGTTCATTATTGTTACGAGTGCACATGAGACAGCAGCAAACTAACCCGGTTAAACTGCGCACAGTGTTCATATAGATCAGACCAAAACCCTTCCAGTTTAATAAAGATCGGACCAAAACGGGTTCAGTTTCATATAGATCGGACCATAACCGTTCCAGTTTTATGCTCTTTCTGCCGTATGCCCCCCGGACTTATGTATGTCCCACGTCCTTCTGTGTGCATGAGTAATTTCATTTATCGCCCATTTGTAGTTAGCCTATTAATAATTATTGTTTATATTCGTTTAATTTCGATACAAAACAATATTTTGTTGAAGTCTCTTGTAGGCTATATGAATACACTGTGGTTCATTCGTTATTAATTATTGAGTGCAATAGGCGCATGACACATGAATGGGGCTGTGTGTATTTGGCGGAATTCGTTCTGTTTATTTAGTGAAACATATTTCTTTATAAACGTACCTCTTTTTTTGTAGTTCAACCAAGCCAATCAGACTATTGTCTATATGTGTTCTCGTAGTATTTGTCTGTGTATCGCCCATTCAACCATTGCCCTCATAGGCTCAGTGAAGTGTGATCGGTGTCTGGGTACCGCAATTAGGGTACCAACGCCCAGCGGCGTGGGATTTTGGCGACAGGAAGGCAGTTTAGGTATCAAAAAACATGTAAATAGTAGTTTTATATATTGTTCGGTTTGTGATTTTGCAATTCTGAAAACGGGACAAGGTAAAATGCACGTATTTAGGAAAAGTCATGGAAGGACGTCGGCTGTAGCTTTTCAACATTATGTATGTATTTTAATTACTAACCGCTGTGTGTTTTCGGACAAATTATTTATTTGTGCTCAATGTACTGAATATAGGCAAAACGAATATAATGTCAGATTGTGCAGACATGATCGAGCATATGTTTAAGATTGAAGTATTTACGTGAATGGGTGCACGCTCTAGCGACGTGGGGGTGGGCTTTTCTTCAAAAGTAGATAGCCATTGGCGGGATAAGCCACATCAGAAAAAAACATAATTTCTACGCTGGTCTCGGCTGGTCTCGGAAGAATTTACGAGTCCTTACTGTCCGAGACCGAGTCGAGACCGAGTCCAAATGTAACCGAGACCGAGACGAGACCGAGACCTTAAAAAAGTGGTCTCGAGACCGGTCTCGAGTACTACAGCTCTGTTAGGAATTGTACTAACGTTCTGTTTGGTACTGTATGTATATAGGGTAAAAAAGCACACCCCTCTCCCATTCTCTTAATAAATATATACACATGAAGTTCTCTGGTACAAAACATACGTTTTGAAGATACACAAGGACACACATTCATGACATTTTCAAATGTCAACACATTTCATGCTATTGTATCACCACTGATATGGCAATAATGACTTACTGCACATCGATGTCCTAACGAACATTCTCAGATATATTTATTGTTGTGAGTTGGCAACCTGTTCTAAAACACATCCATCCGTAGCTGAGCGAGAAGAGGGTTGATAGCGATTTATTTTTATAATTTTACTGTCTTTACATTTAATACTTATGAAACGGCCAAAGCGATATAAGGGGACATCTCTGCTCTTGATTCAACACAGATATCCACATATGCCGCTGAGGTATACTGAAACTGCCAGACTGTGGTAAATTGTAGTGTACAAACATACTAAATACTGCCAGGATGTTAAGTATCAATACAATGAGCCGGCCAAACCTCTCAATCCCAATGGTTAAAAATACACATTTGGGATAGCGAGCGTTACTCGAAGGCGACCATGGCCTCCATTGTGTTCACACATTTTGGCCTCGTCCTTAGGAGTAGTCGTGATGAACCTGTGTGCGACCAGACTTGAACAAAATCTTCCCAGATCACTCTGCTAAGGATGCTAATGCTAACTGCTAGAAGCGGTTCACCTGGAAAACACCAAGTTGCTGAGAGGATGCTTTGGTTGCAGAACTTGAGGTATAGTAACACAGAAATGCCACACGGGACCTGCTGTGACGAACAACACTTGTCACACAGCAAAGGGATTCTTATATACAAGTATAAAAGTGTACATGAAGCGCTTATCACAATGTCATCACCATATAAAAGCGGTGGCTCTGTACAAGGAGGAATAAGGAGGAATGTGATCATCACACAGGTCTCAGATCTGCTGCCTGGCACGTCTCACAAAAACAACAGTTCTGGGCACAGGTCTCAGATCTGCCGTCTGGCACGTCTCATAATAACAACAGTTCTGGGCACAGGTCTCAGATCTGCTGCCTGGCACGTCTCACAAAAACAACAGTTCTGGGCACAGGTCTCAGATCTGCCGGCTGGCACGTCTCATAATAACAACAGTTCTGGGCACAGGTCTCAGATCTGGTGCCTGGCACGTCTCATAATAACAACAGTTCTGGGAACAGTCTAGTGGACTGAAGATTTGCCCAAGTTTCCAGGACATCTTGTCTCTTTTCAACGTCTGGGCCAAAGTGACTTGTAAACCACACCTATTTACAAGATGCTCCGTATGTGGAATGGCTGTTGATGCTGTCAATCACTCCCCATCCCTCCCTCTGGGCCAATCAGATTTCAGTCAAGGTGAGCTTGTACATGCCCGCCATCTCCTCCATAGAGATCTGGAAGGTGTCTTCGTTGGAGTAGTGTTTGATGATGTTGTCATCCATGTTGACTAATATCCTGGTAAAGGAATAGATGGGCTGTCAATTATGTAGAAATACAATCTAGTCGCTCTGTCCTCCCAGGATGTCCATTAGTCAATAACACATAACACAGAATTAGTATCTAGTCGGTCTATTTCAATTCCCAGTGTCATATGTTAATTATTGAAGTAACACATAGAAATATGATCCAGTAAGTCTGTTTCTATTACCAGCGTCATATGGTTATTAATCAGTAACACATAGAAATATGCTTATCAGATCATTCACTTTTAGTTTATTGATTTATGATTCCAATTTACCCTTTTTTGCATTTCTTGTAGACTTTCCCCATTTTTTCAAGCGGCACACTGTATTTCTCTGAGATCTAGAGGGTGCGGAGCAAAGAAGACTTAGGTACAGTCATTTATATTCTGAGAAGACAATAGAAGTCAACGAAGAGTGATTAGATCACCCATATAAACTACACAAGTCTACTCTCAGACAAACAGAAGTCAACCGGGAATGAGAAAAGACATGGGTTGAGACCTGGTACATGTCAGTATTAACAGGGGGGTCATAAAGTGTCGTTAGCGTTTTATAACTATGGTGGGTGTGTTGTTATATTAACTAGAGGTTATGGAGGGTGTCGTTAGCGTGTTATAACTATGGTGGGTGTGTTGTTATATTAACTAGAGGTTATGGAGGGTGTCGTTAGCGTGTTATAACTATGTACTGTGTTGTTATATTAACTAGAGGTTATAGAGGGTGTCGTTAGCGTGTTATAACTATGTACTGTGTTGTTATATTAACTAGAGGTTATAGAGGGTGTCGTTTGCGTGTTATAACTATGCCGGGTGTGTTGTTATATTAACTAGAGGTTATGGAGGGTGTCGTTAGCGTGTTATAACTATGTACTGTGTTGTTATTTTAACTAGAGGTCATAGAGGGTGTCGTTAGCGTGTCATAACTATGTACTGTGTTGTTATTTTAACTAGAGGTCATAGAGGGTGTCGTTAGCGTGTCATAACTATGTACTGTGTTGTTATTTTAACTAGAGGTCATAGAGGGTGTCGTTAGCGTGTTATAACTATGTACTGTGTTGTTATTTTAACTAGAGGTCATAGAGGGTGTCGTTAGCGTGTTATAACTATGTACTGTGTTGTTATATTAACTAGAGGTTATAGAGGGTGTTGTTAGCGTGTTATAACTATGTAGAGGGTGTCGTTAGCGATTTTTAACTATGCACTGTGTTGTACTTACTGCTTCCACCAGACCCTTTAGCGTTGGGTTCTTCAGCATGACCGCGTCAAACACCTCCTCTGTCTCTTTCCGCAGATACAGCAGAACTACACAGAGGGAGGAGGGTTGCAGTTAGACAGACGCACGCACGAGATGAACTCATCCTCCTAACCAATCACATGAACTCATCCTCCTAACCAATCATATTAACTCATCCTCCTAACCAATCATACGAACTCTTCCACCTTCAGACAGATGCAAGGATCCAAACTCCATGAAAGTGTGAGGAAAGACTTACTGCCTCTAAACACACACACACAAAGAGAAACACACGTATACCTTTCTTGGGCTCATCCGTTTTGGCCAACTTATTTGGAGGGCAACCAAACTCATCCTCTGCATACGGTAACCGTTTCATACCCGAGCTGCGACAGACAGATACAAACATGCATGACTGGTTGGTTTAGAGTGCTAGTAAACACACACACACACACGTTAAGTGAGGCCACTGACGAGCATTAGCAGAGAGCTTGTAACTGCATGGAAACCCCCCTGATCACATAGTAAACAGTGACCCAATCTAGAAGCTATGCTGTTTCTCTATCCGTACACAGACCTCCTCTCACTGGGCAGTAAACCAAAAAAAGGCTAACAGGCATAGAGACAAATACAGGCTAGTTTCTAGAAACTCACCTGTCCTCTCCATCTTCCTGGGTGAATGTCTGTGGAGAGAGGAAGCAGAGATGAAGAAGAGATGAAGAAGAGATGAAGACCGAAGTGACTTATACTGTATAAAGCAGATCAGGTCTGACACATAGACAGTATAAAAGTATACATTAAATTCACCAGTGTTCTATTGAGTATGTTTGCCAGCTAAATATCTCCAGTTATTCAATAACTCAAGTTATTTACGTTAGCATCTAGCCAAATGCCACATGCGAACATTCTGGCCAGATCAGGACCAGGTTGCATTTGCTTAGCTCTAAACCGACCGGTCATTTTAGGAATCGGGGCTAGCCTGCCAGATCACGGTCATCGGTAACAGGGAATCGAATGTGACAGGACGACGTAATGGCTCGGGCTCTCTGAGCCTTACGTTTCTCTGAATCCGCCGTGAACTCGTCAACCTGGTTAGAGAGATAACTCCTACTGGTCCTTTAACCCCGCTAACCCAACCTCCATACCTGATCAGATTAAACACATTCCTGGGCCACATCGCCGGGTCCGTATTTTACCAGGAAGTGCGCTATAATCAATAATCAGAGGTAGATCGAGATGGACTATTTGGTGTGACAACCCGTTCACCCTGATAGCCCACTGATTGGCGGACATTATCTGCGTTGCCCTTACAGGTTCCACTGCCAATTGTGCAATTGTTTCTCCTCCACAGTGGGACCGAAAGGTAAACAGGAAAGGTTTATTTTAATCTCAGTTCCCTGTACAGGTCAACAACTATGTGGCGCTTAGAAACCAGTGAACTCAGAAAATTGGATGGTGGTCAAAAATCTCCCTGAAAACGGGGAGTGGCTAACTGAACTCTGTAATACTGCACTAATGTGTTTAAAAATAGATCGATTTTTAAAGGTTTTTTATGCAACTTGCCACAGGGTGGAATGTCGACAGGAGAGTTAAGACATTAGATTGTAGATTTGACATTAGATTGTAGATCGTTAGATTTGCAAACATGACACGTCGACAGCAACTGTGCTCGTGCGCACCACACCTGATCAGGAAATGAGGGATAACTGTAGATCAGGAGGAAATAAATGGCCGAGGAGAAACAAGCCAAGCGGCTACTGAAGATTTAGACGGTAAACTACTGAAGGTGTCAGGGGGAATTACTTCTGCTCTCATCTACTATATTGTCAGTCTAGAGGAGGGGCGGGCAAACTAAGGCCCGTGGCAATTCCATCCGATAGATTTGCGGGAAAATAGCTAAGCAACTTGCTAGGTCAATTGTTATGTATCTGAATCTGAATGAATATTATTTAGATATAATAATAGATCTACAGTATACATTTTTTGTGTATACATTTGCTTGCCTTTTTCTGGCCCACAAATAATTTATAATTAATCATTTATAATGAATGCATTTTTTAATGAGAAGAAATTCATTAGATGCACAGGAAATGTTGGGATTCTGTGAAGCCACGTGTGAGATTTTTGAGAAGTAAACACACACCTCAGCCTTGATATCTCATCTCAAGGCTATCTTCCCCTATCAGATGGCATTGGAACTTTCTAGGATATATAATCAACCCCTGATCCCAGGATATTACAGGATTACAGTGTCCCTGCCAACTGGCAGTTCTACAACGGGTGCGTTTGGGTCGTCTTGACCTGAGGAGTTGTGAAACTGTTTACCACACAGGAACCACGTGTGCCCCACTGCTTACCGTAACTCAACTAAAAGAAAGTCTGTGCCCCAGATCGTACCTTAGCTCAACTAAAAGAAACCCGATGTCCCAGATTCTGCACTGAATCAACTGGAAGAAACTCTGCGTCCTACAGCTAACCGTAACATATATTATTTCAGCGTAGTTTCTCACATATACATAATCCTGCAAGATAAGTAATTGTGAATTATTATGGGCACTGTGTTGAATGCATTTTCTCTGATGCATTTCTCTAACACAGTTCAGTCTTTTCAAACCGAGTCATCAAATGAAGATAGGTCACGTGTATATATGTGGTACTTTTTACTAACTCTCTGCATAAAAAAGGTTAAATAAACTGAATAAATACCAGGGCCATTTCAGAACCAGACTTTAATGTCATAGTATGACATCAGACTGGTACCCCTCTCAGAGAATCCAGTGACATCACACTCACTGGTACCCCTCCTAGAGAAGCCAGTGACATCACACTCACTGGTACCCCTCCTAGAGAAGCCAGTGACATCACACTCACTGGTACCCCTCTTAGAGAAGCCAGTGACATCACACTCACTGGTACCCCTCTTAGAGAAGCCAGTGACATCACACTCACTGGTACCCCTCTTAGAGAAGCCAGTGACATCACACTCACTGGTACCCCTCTTAGAGAAGCCAGTGACATCACACTCACTGGTACCCCTCTCAGAGAAGCTAGTGACATCACACTCACTGGTACCCCTCTTAGAGAAGCCAGTGACATCACACTCACTGGTACCCCTCTCAGAGAAGCTAGTGACATCACACTCACTGGTACCCCTCTCAGAGAAGCTAGTGACATCACACTCACTGGTACCCCTCTCAGAGAAGCCAGTGACATCACTCTCACTGGTACCCCTCTTAGAGAAGCTAGTGACATCACACTCACTGGTACCCCTCTTAGAGAAGCCAGTGACATCACACTCACTGGTACCCCTCTCAGAGAAGCCAGTGACATCACACTCACTGGTACCCCTCTCAGAGAAGCTAGTGACATCACACTCACTGGTACCCCTCTCAGAGAAGCCAGTGACATCACTCTCACTGGTACCCCTCTCAGAGAAGCTAGTGACATCACACTCACTGGTACCCCTCTCAGAGAAGCTAGTGACATCACACTCACTGGTACCCCTCTTAGAGAAGCCAGTGACATCACTCTCACTGGTACCCCTCTCAGAGAAGCCAGTGACATCACACTCACTGGTACCCCTCTCAGAGAAGCTAGTGACATCACACTCACTGGTACCCCTCTTAGAGAAGCCAGTGACGTCACTCTCACTGGTACCCCTCTCAGAGAAGCTAGTGACATCACACTCACTGGTACCCCTCTTAGAGAAGCCAGTGACATCACTCTCACTGGTACCCCTCTCAGAGAAGCCAGTGACATCACACTCACTGGTACCCCTCTCAGAGAAGCTAGTGACATCACACTCACTGGTACCCCTCTTAGAGAAGCCAGTGACGTCACTCTCACTGGTACCCCTCTCAGAGAAGCTAGTGACATCACACTCACTGGTACCCCTCTTAGAGAAGCCAGTGACATCACTCTCACTGGTACCCCTCTCAGAGAAGCCAGTGACATCACACTCACTGGTACCCCTCTCAGAGAAGCTAGTGACATCACACTCACTGGTACCCCTCTCAGAGAAGCTAGTGACATCACACTCACTGGTACCCCTCTCAGAGAAGCTAGTGACATCACACTCACTGGTACCCCTCTCAGAGAAGCCAGTGACATCACACTCACTGGTACCCCTCTCAGAGAAGCTAGTGACTCTGAGTCTTCACTAAGGATCGTTCATATTTGCTCTTATCTTATCACAAAACTTGACATTGAACACTGACCGACACTCAAGTAACTCCCACAATTGCACAACTACCTGGTATTAATCTATATTTCTAATAATATCCTATCTGGTCCTCTTCATTGGGCACCAGCCCAACATTAATTTACATAATTAACATGGCCACAGGGATAGGTTGCTGTTAAATTACGTTCTGAGAGTCCACTCACGAAAGGGGTGGGGCTTATCATTTAGTTCCTGTAAATCTGATGGCAGACCAATCACCATGGGTACAGTACACCAGGGAGAGACAATGGTTTCCTGACAATATTTAGGCGGGTCTACATAGTCTGCCTTCCTTAACCTTGACAGGGGGTGTTTTGGTGTGATGCATTGGTACTGACGTGGCGCTGGAAGTTGGAGAAGTGGATGTCCGGGATGAAGAGCACCGGCTGGGTTTCAAAGTCCGCCAACATCTTGAAGGTTGTGACGTCGTTACACTTCTGAAGAAGGGGAACTTTGACATCGGCTATAGAGAGGCAGAAAAAACAATAGACCAGCCTTATTAACGTGTATTACAGTATGAGTGTCTGTATTAGGGATGCGTCAATACCATATTTAGTATGATTATTTCATTCCGATACTAGCCAAAAATGCAGGATCGGATATCGCCCCACCCCCATAAAAAGAAATCTGATATGATACATTAGCCTATGATGTCTGTATATGTGTTTGTATATGTGTGTGTGTCTGTATATGTGTGTGTGTCTGTATATGTTTGTGTGCCTGTATATGTGTGTGTGTCTGTATATGTGTGTGTGTCTGCATATGTGTGTGTGTGTGTGTGTGTGTCTGTATATGTGTCTGTATATGTTTGTGTCTCTATATGTGTGTGTGTGTGTGTGTGTGCGTGTG
>CM055757.1:10356263-10376263 GCA_029465975.1 Dallia pectoralis
ACCTTGATCTGGCAGAAGGCCCGGTGGATGGGCTTGTTACTGCGGTTGTTGTAGCTGTACGTGTCAATCTGCAGGTTCAGCGGGAGCCCCTTCACTCCTTTCTGAGAGGAGAAATCTGTGCTCAGGCAGTTCACCGAGACGAAGATCTGAGGAAGATGAGTCAGGGAATTTATAATGGGCTTGTTTCTGAGGGGATGTTGCAAGTGAAGTAATTCAGCTATTAACCAGTAACCACAATTATTCATACTTCAAGTAAGTCATAGGAGGTGGTTTCTTTAACTCCTACAAGTCATAGGAGGTGGTTCCTCTAACTCCTACAAGTCATAGGAGGTGGTTCCTCTAACTTAACTCCATAGGAGGTGGGAGGTGGTTTCCTCTAACTCCTACAAGTAGTTCCTCAGAATTCCTACAAGAGGAGGTGGTTTCATAGGAGGTGGTTCCTCTAATTCCTACAAGTCAGGAGTTCCTCTAACTCCTACAAGTGTTTCCTTTAACATAGGAGGTGGTTCCTCAAATTCCTACAAGTCATAGGAGGTGGTTTCTTTAACTCCTACAAGTCATAGGAGGTGGTTCCTCTAACTCCTACAAGTCATAGGAGGTGGTTCCTCTAACTCCTACAAGTCATAGGAGGTGGTTCCTCTAACTCCTACAAGTCATAGGAGGTGGTTCCTCTAACTCCTACAAGTCATAGGAGGTGGTTCCTCTAACTCCTACAAGTCATAGGAGGTGGTTCCTCAAATTCCTACAAGTCATAGGAGGTGGTTCCTCTAACTCCTACAAGTCATAGGAGGTGGTTCCTCAAATTCCTACAAGTCATAGGAGGTGGTTCCTCTAACTCCTACAAGTCATAGGAGGTGGTTCCTCAAATTCCTACAAGTCATAGGAGGTGGTTCCTCTAACTCCTACAAGTCATAGGAGGTGGTTCCTCTAACTCCTACAAGTCATAGGAGGTGGTTCCTCAAATTCCTACAAGTCATAGGAGGTGGTTCCTCTAACTCCTACAAGTCATAGGAGGTGGTTCCTCTAACTCCTACAAGTCATAGGAGGTGGTTCCTCAAATTCCTACAAGTCATAGGAGGTGGTTCCTCTAACTCCTACAAGTCATAGGAGGTGGTTCCTCTAACTCCTACAAGTCATAGGGGGTGGTTCCTCATAGAAGGATCCAGGGATAAAAAGAAGGCAAGTTTGATACTGACTGTTTTTGTTTTCCGCTCTTAGTTCACTAGTGAAAGAATGGATGATTTCCACAAATGAATATTTATTTCTTCAAAATGTTTTTGTATCATTTAAATTAAGACAGTGCAGGTGGAGTAAACTGCCTTGTATTCTTGGTTGATGATGGACATTATATGAGGTATCATTTATTCCAACTTTTCCACTGGAACTACATGCACTGGTTTCTTAGGCACGTATGATCTCGTACTGGATCTCAGATTCTCTGTTTCCGCCGATTTTCTGTTTCTCTAGTCATCACTGAACAAGTGTTTGTCTCCCTCTGGTGGCAGTCAGTGTATAATACATGTCACGCCTGTTCGACTTGGACCCGTTTAATCAAGATCCTATGTGCATAAGAAACCAGTAGGAGAAGATCTAGCAGGAGGGTTAGCGAACAAATACTACTAAAACATGTGCACAAATGTCTTGTAATAAAATGCGATCAATAATCACAGCACAACTTGTGAGATTCTTCTTTATAAACAAAATGTATTTTTTTCAAATTCTAAAAACATGTTAATATTTTTCATTACAATTTTTTAAAATCATTTTACTGTATGTGACGTCAGTGAGGTGAGTTTTTAAAGTTTTTAAATCCAATTTACGCTTTGCCAAGAAATACAAACCCTAATAACCATGTTAATTTAATGCAGAGTAATGTAACTGCAGAACTCCCGACTATCTATATGTTCTGTATCCTCCGATGACCTCATCATGTATTACGTTTTTATAACCAGGGAAGAGCTTCGACTGAGTTACTGTGAATTAAGTCTGCATGTAGGAGAGGCTGGCTGCTACTTTGACATCTGTTTCTTTGCTGCCTTCCGGGCTAAACTGTGTATTCCAACATCTAACAGGCTAAGGGGGTCAGAGGGAGAAGAGAATGGGTGGTTTCAACACACACACGCTCTCTCTCTGTCTCTCTCACACACACAGATCGTCGTCAGTGTGCCACCACACACTTGGCTCATATGTGGTTCTGACAAACATTTGGTGCGCAGATTATACACAGCACATACAAGGATGAACATCCGCTATGTCCTATAGACACAGGCCTCGGGTCGTTAGACAACAAGACCGACATCCTGGTGCGTGTGTGTGCGCGCGTGTGTAGGCGTGCGCGCGCGTGTGTGTGTATATTCATGGCCTTTTCCCTCTGGCATCCTCGTTTCTGACTATCTAATTGTTAGCCTGCCTATGTTAGCATCACGCGGCTAACAGCAGAAAGCCCTCTGAAACATAAAGCGTTGGGTTTGTCAGCGCAGAAGGCGACGGCGTTCCTCCCAACAAACAGGTATGACCGCTGTCACTTCATACCCGGTCGGACAGGTTTCCATCGCTAGCTGTCAAACCCGGGTTTCCTGACATCTGCTACGCCTCCTCAGTCTCCTATTGTCAGGCACATTTCTGTACCGTAATCCTCCATTGTATCGGCGTCGCTCAACAATTGAAGGGACCGACAGGAGGAGTCAGGAATGTGGCCTTGATGTCAGATACACACCTTAGAGTACAGTACATGTGACATGGACTGTGTCTCAGAGGTAAATATACAGAGTTCTCTCTAAGCCCACAGGACAACTTTCCATATTATGGATTTTTCGGAAAAAAACTATACAAAACTTTGAAGATCCCTTTCGGACTTTAGGTCCAGACAAGGAAGTAATTATAAAAGGCAGTTGTGTAAGTCTTAATTAGGAACTGTTCTCTATCACCGACCTGGACAAAGACGTGTGCATTCAACCATTGGACAGACTCAGTCAGTTGTTTTTAACCATTAGTCAGACTCAGTCAGTTGTTTTTAACCATTAGTCCAGTCAGACTCAGTCAGTTGTTTTAACCATTAGTCAGACTCAGTCAGTTGTGTTTAACCATTAGTCCAGTCAGACTCAGTCAGATGCTTCTGGTCTCTACAGTAATGAAGCACACCTTCTCATAATCAGTGATGGTCTGGTTGTGGTGAATTTAGTTCCATTGTGTATCTAACCTTTGCTTCCTCGTTGATGTCCCAGGTGAAGGAAATTGCATTGTAGGAGATCTCTTCAATGTTGCTGATGGTGTTGAAACTCTCCTTGTAGTCAGCTGGAGGCATTAAACACGTGATGACAGTTAATACCGTTGGTGCTGACGTAGTTATGGAACAACTGTAAGTAAGGTGAAATACTATGTGTGAAAACAAATTGAATGGTTTACTGGAATAATTGCATTTTGGGTCTATTTAAATTTTCTTTTTTTTTTCTTTTAATTTTATTCTATTCTTTTTTCTTTTTCACCGTGAATTTAATATTTTAATTATAGCATTTGTTTTTATTCCATCACATGGCATTAATGACAACATTATCCTAATGGTTCCTAAGAACTTAAAAATAATACCTCTTGGGACCCCTTTGGGGGCCTTGGTAGAACTGGCTAAACAGATTTGGAAAACTGTAATTCATCGAGGATGAATATAAAAAGCACGTTTTTAATAATTGTTTCTTTTGTAAAGCAAGTTGAATTGCTTCTAGGTATGAATTGTGCTGTATAAATACACTTGCTTGCTTGCATTAATGATATCCGCACTTCGGAGAAGTCCCCGCCCAGATTTAAGATGTTTGGTAAACAAAAAAACGTTTGGCTAAAAAAAGAGCTGTCAGTGTTGTTGGTAAGGATTACGTACGTTATTGTTTCTTTATTATTATTGTAAATAATTATACTCGCTAGTATTTGATATCATGCGTTGTTAAATGTTGAAACGGGAATTTAATTATCCTGTTGGAAGTTGTGGAAGTTTGGGTTATGTTTAAGGATTAGGTTAAGGATTAGGTTATGGATTAGGTCAGGGTTAGGTTAGGGATAATGTTAGGGATTAGGTTAGGTTTATGATTAAAGATTAGGTTTAAGTTTCAGGATTAGGAGAGGGTTAGTTAAAGGTTAGGTCTAAGGATTAGGTTAAAGATAGTTTAGGGTTAGTTTTAGGTTTAAGGATTAGGTTGTTATAGGTTAGGGTTGGGTTTGGGTTAAGTTTAGAAACTAGATTAGGTTTAAGGATTAGGTTGTTATAGGTTAGGGTTGGGTTTGGGTTAAGTTTAGAAACTAGATTAGGTTTAAGGATTAGGTTGTTATAGGTTAGGGTTAGGTTTGGGTTAAATTTAGCAACTAGATTAGGGTTAAGGAATAGGTTAGGGTTAGGTGATATGGTGATTACATGGTAAACCTGGTGATTTGGTAATATGGTCAAAGGGTTGTGTGATGATTTGCTAATATGGTCGTAGGATGGAGTGGTCATGTGGTAATATTGTCATTCGGTAGAGTGGTCATTTGATAACATGGTAATTGTTTTATAAGGTCATGTTGTAATATGGTATTTATGGTTATATTGATATACAGTCATATGGAAATACGGTAATATGGTCATGTGGTAATATTGTCATATGATAATATGAATACACAGCACTTCTGAAGATCTATAGAGGAAATGTAGGTCTCACTTTCCAAGTGTTTGTTTCAACATCTTAGCGCAAATGAAAACAGGTTTACAATCACCACACTGATGTTTTTAGCCTTTTTGCCAATAATGAGCCGCAGCAAAAGTTCCCAAACCCTGGGTCGCGGGCCACATGAGTCCAGGTTTAGGAATCTATGAACTCCTAATGCAGCTCTTACCAATGTCAATACACCTCTGTTTAGCTGTGTGCTGTCTGGAGTGCCAGTACTTCCAGTGCTTCAGCTGGTCTTCTCGGCACTTCTCCTCCCCGAACACCACCATGACCACACTCTGAAAAAAAGCAGAGGGCCACCAAATCTTACTACCACCCTCACCACACTCAGGAAATAAAGCACAGGTAATTTCCCAAGCCCGTGGGTAAGTTATAAAAGCACACAGTCTACCCTCATTAATGACCAAGGATAGTACACGTCCATAAAATCACCTCAAAGAATATCAAAATTCCAGGTTCTTGCGCTCTGAAATAAAGCCATATCACATTCAGAATGTTTTGAGCCAGACTGGTTACCTAAGATATGCTAATGAGCTGAGAGGTGTGTGTGGCCTTACCCTGACTTTGCTAATCGGGTGCAGTCCCTTGCTGTTGTCGAGCTCCCTGAGGCTGATGGGATAGAACTGGCCCTTGTTTAGGTACGTCATGGTCCCGTCACCTGTCTTCTGACGCAGGGACTTGGACGCTTCCAGCGTGTATTCAAAATGATTCCTAATAGACACACATAAGACACGCTTTGCATTGATCCTCTGTGAGCGCTTCCTTCGTTTTGCTTCCGGTCTGGATCTCAGGCTAATAAAAGAGCACCCTAGATGCTTCATTAGATAAACAAACTTTAAAGTTACGAAGAAAATTATAACTATAAAGTACATATTTATTTACAGTATTTATTATTATTTCTTTAATAACACTGAGTGAATTCTCACCAAAAATCATTGCAGTGTCACAGAAGCAATTATAGCATTGAGTTTGGGGAGCTGGTAACTGACTGGAGTGAATGAGGCCACACTCTCTGGAGTGTTATATGGGGGTCACTCTCTGGAGTGTCATATTTGGGCCTCTGTCTGGAGTGTTATATTGGGTTCACCCTCTGGAGTGTTATATTGGGTTCACTCTCTGGAGTGTTATATTGGGTTCACTCTCTGGAGTGTTATATTGGGTTCACCCTCTGGAGTGTTATATTGGGTTCACTCTCTGGAGTGTTATATTGGGTTCACTCTCTGGAGTGTCATGGGGCCACTGTCTGGAGTGTTATATTGGGTTCACTCTCTGGAGTGTCATGGGGCCAATGCCTCTGGAGTGTCATATTGGGTTTGATGACTATAAGGTCACTCTCTGGAGTGTCACATTGGGTCTGATGACTATAAGGTCACTCTCTGGAGTGTCACATTGGGTCTGATGACTATAAGGTCACTCTCTGGAGTGTCACATTGGGTTTGGTGACTATAAGGTCACTCTCTGGAGTGTCACATTGGGTCTGGTGACTATAAGGTCACTCTCTGGAGTGTCACATTGATGACAGCGTGTAAGTGATGCTGGCCCAACTCACCCCGACACAGTGTCAAAAGAGCTGAACTCCTCCGGCGTGATGGAGGCCAAGTGTTATATTGGGTTCACTCTCTGGAGTGTTATATTGGGTTCACTCTCTGGAGTGTCATGGGGCCACTGTCTGGAGTGTTATATTGGGTTCACTCTCTGGAGTGTCATGGGGCCAATGCCTCTGGAGTGTCATATTGGGTTTGATGACTATAAGGTCACTCTCTGGAGTGTCACATTGGGTCTGATGACTATAAGGTCACTCTCTGGAGTGTCACATTGGGTCTGATGACTATAAGGTCACTCTCTGGAGTGTCACATTGGGTTTGGTGACTATAAGGTCACTCTCTGGAGTGTCACATTGGGTCTGGTGACTATAAGGTCACTCTCTGGAGTGTCACATTGATGACAGCGTGTAAGTGATCCTGGCCCAACTCACCCCGACACAGTGTCAAAAGAGCTGAACTCCTCCGGCGTGATGGAGGCCAAGCGTAACTGAAGATCTCCCGGAAAGGAGAACACCTGTGCCACACAATGAGAAAGAGGAGAGGAGAGAGGTGAGAGGAGTGAGAGGAGAGAGAGAGAGGAGTGAGAGGAGAGAGAGAGGAGAGAGGAGTGAGAAAGAGGAGAGGAGAGAGGAATTAGACAGTCATTTCGGACAGGGCTTATGGAGGACACTCTCTAGGGTCTCCACATTGCTCTCTGTTTACTTACTCTCATACTCACTCTCTCATCCTCACTCTCTCACTCTCTCAAACACACTCTCTCACGCTCACTCTCAAACACACTCACTTTCACGCTCACTCTCGCACTCTCTTACACACTAAATGAAAAACAAACAATCTTCCACCCAGTCCCTTTCTTCTTCCTTCCCCCCCGTCCCCCGTCCCCCTCCCCGTCCCCCGTCCCCCTCGCCCCTACGCCTCATGTGAAGGGGGTGGGTGTTCTTGCGTTATCCCTTTCCAAAGTAATTCCCCTCCAGGTTAGAGAGAGAAAGAGGACAGAGAAAGAGCCCGAGCTATTGTAGGGGCGAAATAGTACAGCACGTTATTGTGTGGGCCAGACAATGGCATAATAATACTATGGTCCGCTATTTTGGCTTGTTCAAATAAAACCGGGGAGGGCTGAGACCCGGCGATGGAGGCTCCATAGTCTCAGGTGAAACGTGCATTGTCTGACCGGGGACAGAAAGATCTGAGGGTGGGGTGGCGGAGGAGGGTGGGGTTTTTCGGGCAAGAGAGAGAAAGGCCATTGGATCCTTTGGTGGTGCTGTGTGTGTGTGTGTGCAGACCTCTTGGGAAGTGTCCTTGTAGGTCTCCGGGAAGGTGGAGTCCGGGGTTCGCGGCTGGGTGCCGGGGCTGTACTGGCCTTGAGTGAGCTGCCGGGCAAACTCCAGCGTCTGGTTGTCCACCTCGGAACAGGCGCTCTGGGCAGAGAAGCCGTGACTGGGCACCTCCGTCTTGACGTTGGTGTAGCCTGGCACGGCAGCGATGGAGACCGTGACGGTGGTGTCGGGCGAGGCGAAGGGCACCCCTCGCTTGTTGTCCTGGACGGGCAGCTGGTTGTGCATGACGATGTTGATGGGGCTCCGCAGAAACTGTATCCGGCCGTCGGCTGTTGCCATGGCACCCTCCTGTAGGGGGGGCATCAGGTGCCTGGGAGGAGAACACGTGCGGGACGAGAGAAATGTCTGGTCATTTTGAAACGTGGGTTTCCAAGTTCCCCCAAAACAAGCAAGCACACGCACGTACGCACGTACGTACGCACACATGCACAGACACTCACACAGACACAGACACAAAGAAAAACATACACACGCATGCACGCACAAACACACACGCAGCCGCACAGACACAGACACACGCTCACTCAAACATGCACGGACACACACAGAGACAGAAAAAATAACACACGCACGCACAAACATGCACACACACACACATGCAAAAACACACACGCAGAAGCACAGACACACACACAGACACACACACTCAAACACGCACACACACACGCAGCACATCCCCCCCCCACCCCAGTGGTCTGTAAAAGGGATGTTATACCTACATGTACCTTTTGTTGGGATCTGCGTCGGAGCCCAGGGGTTCTGTCTTGGCCTGGGTTATTGTTCTCTTGTCCCGAGGCACCTGGACGGTGGACAAACACAGCTGTGGTGAGAGTGACCACATCTAATAGAAGAATCATCTCTACACAGACAACTACATCTGTCATCTGTTTCACCGACCCATTACAGATTCACAGGCTAAAAGTGAAGCTACTCTTCTCACGACTAAGAGGCCATATGTTTTTGAATACCCGACATCCTTATTAACTTGATTTATTTTATTATAAATCTATATTTCCAAAATCTCATTACTCATTCGCTGCTCCTTCAGCGGATTCAGATCACAGTCGGACCTCAGCAGTAGTCTGATTTAGGAGACCACACCTCATGTATATGTAATCTATTACCTGTCCTACATGTTGGGAACGCCATCGCGTCACACTTTAATCTTCATTAGTTGTATATTTCTTAATGTCTTATGTTCTGGGTGGACTCCTGGAGAAGCTGCTGCCCTTGGCCGTAGCAACTGGGATGCTGCACATTAAAACCCTAACAACTGGCATATTTAGTATGATTTTTTTTATTACGATACTAGCCGAAAACGCTGCATCGGATATCGCCCCCAAAAAGATGAAATAATCAAATACGCCGTAAAGAGAGGAGTGTCGTGAGACAAGCGACACGCGACAGGTGAACATAGCTAGCTAGAACGTGTGATTAGATGGTTAGATTAGAAAATGACCACCAAACAAATATATATATATATATATTATTAACAGGTTACTTTTTTAAAATAGTGGAAACGACGGTATCGGATTAGTATCGATATGGGCAGATACTCACGGTTACAGTTAGAGCTAAATCATATTGTTTTGTTTCCCTTACAGTTTGAGAACATATTTTAGCGTGTTGATGACAGGCTGAAATACTTGTTGTAGGTCAACTGTTTTTCTACTTCTGTGATTTATGGTGGTCATCCGGATTACCTTATAGTAGTCATAGAGCAGCCCCAGGGCAGCTGCGCTGTCCTCATCCCCGTTGATGCTCATCATGGCCTTAGTAGCAGCGGTCAGGGGGTTCTCCAGGAACGTCTTCCACGCCTCGTCCTCGTTGGTGTAGGGCCGACGCTGACCGTAGCCGGGGTCATTCTGCAGAACCAGGACGGCCCTCTTACTGGAGAGGCGGAGGAGACGGAGAACGAGAGAAATGAAGGGAGGAAGAGACAGAGGAGAGAGGGAGAAAGGGGAGGGAGAGAAATGGAGGGAGGAAGAGACAGAGGAGAGAGGGAGAAAGGGAGGGAGAGAAATGGAGGGAGGAAGAGACAGAGGAGAGAGGGAGAAAGGGAGGGAGAGAAATGGAGGGAGAAAGAGACAGACAGAGGAGAGAGGAGGAAAAGGTAGGGAGAGAAAATGGAGAGAAAAAGTCAGATATATGAGGAAGGGAAAATGCATCATATGTCACGATGTTTAAATATAATCTGCACTTCTGATTTCAACAGGTACTCATCAGATGGATACGCCAGACTGACACTCTGACAAGCCAATGAACATGCAGAGCAACAACAAACTGACAGCCTGACAAGCCAATGAACATACAGAGCAGCAATCACCAAGTTAATCTAACCAACAGGTTGGAGAAATCTGCAATGTGTGGAGACGCAATGTATAAGCATGTCGGGCATGTGCAAATCTCGGCAACTGGTGGCATTAAAGCCTCTCAAATTCAAATTCCTATAGGCTCCCTGTGTACTGTCGAGTTTGTCCTATTAGTTGTCAGGTGTTGTTTTTATTAGTTCTCCGGAAAGGCGTCTGATGCAACATTCCAGAGTTTGTACAAATGACTTTTTTATTTTTAGAGAACCTGTTCCGGAACAGTCGTAGTCGAATAATCCTGACGGTCAAGCTCAAATGACGTCATTCAACACGGAATGAATAAATGTCTGATTTACAATTAAGCAAGTAAACAGCCTCTTTCAATTAGAAAGAACAACATAACTTGATTATGTGCATATTTATCTAAAGGTGTGTTTATAAAGGATCGTGGTTTATATTATCAAAAAGGGTCCAGTATTATAAAATATAGATACTTTTTTAGCTTTGGCCTTTAATTTAAATTTGCCACGTTGTATTGTGCAATTAAGGTGCAGAAATCTGTTACATCTCAGCAAAGTATTGTTCAATTAAGTTGTTATTACTTAGCGAGTCTAATTTAATCGCATAAAATGTATGGTAAATTCAATCTGGGCATTATATTGAAGCATTTATTGTTATTTAAATGTATGTAACTTTTGTTTTTTTAATGAGTTATTTGACATGTGTTAAAAAAACGACCCGAGCTTTGGGCTTTTATTTTTAGAACAATATTGACAGTGAAAACAATGACCTGCTATACCTACTATGGCAATTTATTAAATTCGTTAAATCTATTGCCTTAAATGAACAAACGGATTTATATCAATATGTGTGTGAGATATACAAATAAACCCATCTTATCCATCCTCACACCAAACCGTCTCCAGAACAGCTCAAACTGCATACACAGACTTATTCTCTCGTATCCAAGCTATAGACTAGTTGCTACAGCAAATGTTTTATACTGAAGGGTCAAGCTCAACTTATTATTAGTAATCCAATATCCAATTGTTTCCTTCAAAACACTTTCCATGGGTCGAATTAAGGCGTCGGGGATTTGCAACCCGATAGATCCGTAATTCATTGGAAATTAAACGTAAACTACCTGCAATCCAATGTTGGGATCATTGAAAACAAAAATAACATAGTCTTTATATAGTTTTTCCTGGAAAGTTCAAGTGAGAAACTCAACTGCCCCAGAAAACTTTAGTGTAATTATAATAAGAAACTCGGGTCTTTATTATATGTGGGCTTTGTACCAGCTGTTTGGGGACACATCCAATCAATATTCCAAATGAAATGTGATTATATCCCCTATCCGAGTCAAATAAATAATTATGTCCAAATGAATTAAATGTCCATGCTGGGTCCACAATGAGGAGAAGGCTAGAGTACATTGTTCTTCTGTCTATAGAGGCCAACGCCTAACAGGTGTACGATTTCAACTCCACCACCATCTCCTGTCATTGCCCTTAGCATTTGCAAAAAATACATTAATGCATTACCACTGTGAAGGAAATAATAAAAAAAACATGATTCAGCTTCAATTTGGGATAAATCGAATGCATTATGCTTAAAAAAGGAATTAGGCATGGACTACTGTCCTAGTCGCCTCGAATAGACACCTAGGGAATATATAAATATAAAATCTATTAATAGAAGCCTAAAAACAATACGCACAAAGCAGTACTCGGGTAGGGCCATGGTCCAATTAAATCATTAAAAGTAATGCATATCAACAAAATCTAACAACTTAATAGTTAACTCCGGACATCACCTGATCAGCACGGCAGGTGGAGGAATACACCTGTACACGCAGCAGGCTGGAACAGGTGAACCAGCGCCAGAAAGCCCTGATCTGCTCTCACACGGATCCCCAGTATATGAGAAATAAATAAAGACACTGACTCATTGGCGTTTCTTTGGGCAGACACGCATGCAACAAGTACGCTTTCCCGCAGTCCATGCATGCATGGTGCGTCCTGTGCCACAGGTAAAACACCTGGACACCTGTGCAATATCCACTGATTATATTGTCCCATACAGGTGGGCTGGTATCTGTCTCTACTGTGTCAACTCAACACGTTGGTTCTGCTGGACCTGCACTGGTGACTGACTGGAACACTTACTTCTCAGGCTCCAGCTGTGACATCTCTCTCTCTCTCTCTCTCTGTCTGTCGGGCAGAACTGGACTTTCTAGTTGGTTCTGTAAATCTGATCCGTCTTCTCAGAGGCAGGAAACCTTATCGCGACGCAGAGGATGAGGGCTATACGGCAAAAAAGCTGTCCCTGAACGAACTGGTTTAGTCGGCTTTTCTCGCTTTTTTGGTCCGGCTTGAGAATATGCGCCCGGTTTTACCTGAGACGCGCCATCGGATTGGATTACACCGGTTAGGGGGCGGGGTCAGCATGAGTGTGTGTTGTCACATGTGTTGGTACTCCGTGTTGGTCTACCTGTGTGGGTTTGGTTTGGAGCCAGGGTTTGAGCCAATGAGCAGGGCATTGGACTTTTGCAATTGAGCCAAAACATTACGACCATTCAATGTGTGAGCAGTCTGACCAGGAAGAAGCCACTGCCATAATGGAACACCATTATCATGATGGGGGAGGGGGGGTACCTGCTCGGTTCAGGTAGGTAGACACGTGTTACATAGACGTCCATATAAATGCCCTGACCCAGAGTCCCCCAGCAGAACCGTGCCCAGAGCCTCACCTCCACGGATGTGTGTCGATGCATTTTGAATTGCGACACATTAAATCACTAAAGAAGAAGTCTGTGACTTTGTGAGAGACAGTAGACATCTCTGTTGGCTCGGACCAGGCGGGATGATCTTTGCCGACGAGCCTTGAGCGTCAAATTTCTCCTGCATACGACTTGTTGTTGTCTATGAGAATTGATTGAAATCATGGATGGTCAGGCCTTAAATTCAGTGCTCTCGCTGAGAATTTAGCAGTTGTAATGTTTCATAATGCTCTCTCAGCTTTCTACCCAAAACAGAGTGTTTTTGTGACAAAATAGAGGTAGGCTTCGTCATTCTTTCGACTAAGGACCCTTTTGGATAACCATCTAATTATGCAAATGAGCAACAACCGCAGCTGCGACCAGCAGCACGTGCTACATGTAGACACTATAGGACCACTATAACAACATCATCCAAAATAAAGTGTCAGGATCTGCATTGAGATAGGTGGAAATTTCGGGGTTATCCACAATCATTATGACACCTCATTAACAACAAAACAATTCTTCCAACTATACGGCTGTTGTAGCCTCAAATGCCTTTTAATAAATAGGGTGTGTGTGGTTTGTATATATGGTTGTTTTGTCCAACAGGAACGGGATATTAGGTATCCCAGCTGACGGGGAATCGAACATGTGACAATCTGTTGATGTGAGCTATAGCTACAGTTGGCCCTTATAGCTCCCAGGTCATTGCTGTAAATATGTTCTGACAGAAAAGGAATAAAGATAAAACCGCTATAACGATTGTGAAATGATTCCTGTTGATTTGTTTAACTGAACAATTCAGACCAGTACACCTCGACCACAGGCCATTTCTACAGACCCCCATTAATTAATTGATTGATATCTTTCGGACATATTTGTTCTCTAATCTCCCCGCAGCTTTTAGTAAAGATATAGAGATATTAGTAAAACAGAAACACAGAGGAAACATAAACAGCAGCTTTGCGTGGTCTGAGAGGATTTGGAGATACTATCGCGTAATGCAGAGATAATCCAAAAGCACGATGATAGAAAAAACAAACAAAATACCCCTTTTTTCCCAAAACACACACACACATCCTGTTCCATTCCGTTGGAAAGGCACCTGCTTTTTACCAGAGCTGTTTTTTGTTTGCGCTTGAGACATGGAATTAAGCCGGGAATCTTTGGATACAGGGAGGGAGCTGGAAATATCCACTGAGCTGCCAAATGTGAAGATGAGCCAGAAACACACACAAGGTGCTAACAGAGAAGCATTACTGACAACTTCTTACTTAAACCATCGACTTGAAAAGTGTGTGACAGGATGCAATATGCTTCTGCTGTTTCATGTGAATACAGAACAAACAGGAGGTAGTTCAACATTTATATTATAGACCTAATAAAGTATTCAGACTGTTCAACATTCATGTTATATGTTTTTTTTGCCTTTTTATTAAACGTATATATCTCATGCGAATATCTAATCAGTATGTATACATTTTTGGCTCGCTGTTTCCTGTTTCCTGTTTTGTGCTTCATTGTTTGATGTCAGTTCCTCTTGTCGGTGAGTGTCTGTGGTCTGTGATCTGTGAACTGTGGTCTGTGATCTGTTATCTGTGGTATGTTATCTGTGGTCTGTTATCTGTGGTCTGTTATCTGTGGTCTGTTATCTGTGGTCTGTGATCTGTGGTCTGTTATCTGTGGTCTTTTATCTGTGGTCTGTTATCTGTGGTCTGATATCTGTTATCTGTGGTCTGTGATCTGTGGTCTGTTATCTGTGGTCTGTGGTCTGTGATTTGTGATTTGTGATCTGTGGTCTCGGGTGTGTGGTTTCGGGTGTGTGGTCTCGGGTCTGTGGTCTCGGGTCTGTGGTCTCGGGTCTGTGGTCTCTGGTCTGTGGTCTCTGGTCTGTGGTCTCGGGTCTGTGGTCTCGGGTTTGTGGTCTCTGGTCTCTGGTCTGTGGTCTCGGGTCTGTGGTCTGTGGTCTGTGGTCTCTGGTCTCTGGTCTCTGGTCTCTGGTCTCTGGTCTGTGGTCTCTGGTCTGTGGTCTGTGGTCTCGGGTCTGTGGTCTCTGGTCTGTGATCTATTCAGTGTCTTGGTGAGTTTGTGGTCTTCAACTGTAACAGCCCTTGATTCATATCTTTCCATGCAGTCTATTTCTCCCATTGCCAGTCTACTTCTCCCATTCCCAGTCTACTTCTCCCATTCCCAGTCTACTTCTCCCATTCCCAGTCTACTTCTCCCATTCCCAGTCTGCTTCTCCCATTCCCAGTCTACTTCTCCCATTCCCAGTCTACTTCTCCCATTCCCAGTCTACTTCTCCCATTCCCAGTCTACTTCTCCCATTCCCAGTCTACTTCTCCCATTCCCAGTCTACTTCTCCCATTGCCAGTCTACTTCTCCCATTCCCAGTCTACTTCTCCCATTCCCAGTCTGCTTCTCCCATTCCCAGTCTACTTCTCCCATTCCCAGTCTACTTCTCCCATTCCCAGTCTACTTCTCCCATTCCCAGTCTACTTCTCCCATTCCCAGTCTACTTCTCCCATTCCCAGTCTACTTCTCCCATTGCCAGTCTACTTCTCCCATTCCCAGTCTACTTCTCCCATTCCCTTCAACATCCCATCCCCATTATCCCGGGAAAACCTGACAGTTGTGACACGGGGCAATAACAGTCCTCAACACCCCAGGCCTTCTCCAACCAGGATCTAATGGAAATGAGATGCAAATGAATCCTCTTTTCCAGGCCTGTTAGCTCTTGTCTTAGCTAAACCCGACACAGTGGCAAGTGGATGTTTCTGTGCTGCCCAGCTCACATGACAGCGGAAGGCAACACCGCAATGTCATCTGTGAAGCTACGTAAACACGAGGTTCTTGATGATACTTCTTCATATCCTATTTGAACAGAGCAACGAGTGCCTATTTGAAGATCTTTATCCGACCTTCAAACACAAAGATTAGTGGCTCACCTCCAACGGACTGGAGAGGGCTACGTATATATCGGCACGACCGACAGAGTCCTGAATATTCGGGGGCGAAATACAGGCAGGGCAAAGTTTTCCAAAGGGACCAGGCTCTGTTAGCAGAACAAAATACACATGTCGTTTCAGAGGCCGCTCATGACCAAACTTAAAAAAGTAAACACCATTGTTGACGTTTTCTTGCCGTGAGGAGAGTAGCCCAGAGAGCCGTCTCGGGCAAACATGATGACTAGGCCAGGACACACATGATGCGGTGTTTTTCTGATGCTCCGCTTAGATGTTATCACACTGCTCTCTGTGCTTACACTGCAAACAATGAATGACAGTGAGGGCTAAACACGCCCAAATAGTAACACTGACCCCACCCACCGCCCTACACCCACCACCCCCCACGCCGAGAGTCCATCTCCTCACTACCCCGTGTGCTTGTGTGTGTGTGTGTGTGTGTGTGTGTGTGTGTGTTTGTGTGTGTGTGTGTGTGTGTGTGTGTGTTTGTGTGTGTGTGTGTGTGTGTGTGTGTGTGTGTGTGTGTGTGTGTGTTTGTGTGTGTGTGTGTGTGTGTGTTTGTGTGTTTGTGTGTGTGTGTGTGTGTGTGTGTGTGTGTGTGTGTGTGTGTGTGTGTGTTTGTGTGTGTGTGTGTGTTTGTGTGTGTGTGTGTGTGTGTGTGTGTGTGTGTGTGTGTGTGTGTGTGTGTTTGTGTGTGTGTGTGTGTGTGTGTGTGTGTGTTTGTGTGTGTGTGTGTGTGTCAGAGGGTTCCGTAATGGAGTGTGCTGTTGCTCCACACATGTTATTATCCTTAGCACTGCGTCTGCGAATCGAGCTCTCAACCGACCCGAAGGAGAAACCGTTATCAAAGGCAGCGATGCCAGCATACATCGTCGGCAGACCAGAAGGACGTGTAGTTAGATGATCAGAACCAATCCCGGAAATTAGGTTCTTCAGAACGTTTTGATATTAAATCGTATGGTTAGCGCTAGTCCAGACTGGAGCTACAGTATTTGCTTTGGCCCTGAGCTACAGTGCGTATACTGCGCTCAAGTGTATTCGACAAATATTGACACGTGCACTTATTTTACACAACATAATCAAATAGTGTCTGCGAGTGCAAGACAAGAACAGGACAAGCTCAGACCAAAAGCAGAACACCGACAGGAAAAGAACAGCACCAGATCAGAACATCACCAGCACTAGACTAGTTTCAGAACCAGAACAGCACCAGATCAGAACATCACCAGCACTAGACTAGCTTAAGAACCAGAAAAACATCAGAACCAGAACACCATCAGCACTAGACTAGTTTCAGAACCAGAACAGCATCAGAGCCAAAACACAGCCGGGACCAGAACAACTCCTGCACTAGAACAGCACCAGAAACAAAACAGTGCATTAATGAATAAAACATGAACCTTATATCTCCTCTGCTCTATAAGCATCTGTCCAGAGGATGATATTAATGGTTCGTATTAAACTAATTATCCTGTAGTTGCAACATTCAGTAAATGTTTTAGGTCTTGTAAATATTGTTTTGTAAGCGTTTCCTTACAGCAAGTAAAGAACGCCTCATTTAGGGCTCGCTGAGAAGCGATGGAGCCAGACGAACCAGTGAATACTTCATAATGGGAGTTTATTAAGGCTGTTTTTCTGAATTTTCATACACTTGTGCCCACAAGTTTGGCTTCTTGCTATCTGACCAATATTAACAAAGGGGTTGAACCACGTAGAGTTATGATTTAGGGTTTTGGAGTTTGAGGTGGTCAGTGAGGTGGCCAGTGAGGTGGTCAGTGAGGTGGTCAGTGAGGTGGCCAGTGAGGTGGTCAGTGAGGTGGTCAGTGAGGTGGTCAGTGAGGTGGTCAGTGAGGTGGTCAGTCAAGTAGTCAGTGAGGTGGTCAGTCAGGTGGTCAGTGAGGTGGTCAGTGAGGTGGTCAGTGAGGTAGTCAGTCAGGTGGTCAGTGAGGTGGTCAGTGAGGTGGTCAGCGAGGTTGATAGTTGGTCTATCTGGAGACCTACACGGTTGGTAGTAGGTTTATCACCCTCACTCAACCCCCCCTCCCCCTCACTCCATTCAGACATACACCTGCAGTCAAACGAAAGCCAAAAACAACACATACACACACACATACCCTCTCTCACACACACACACACATACCCTCTCTCACACACACACACACACACACACACACACACACACACACACACACACACACACACACACACACACACACACACACACACACACACACACAATTAACATCAGTAATGTGTTATAATATTCCAGAGTAAATAACTTTAAAAGGCAATGTGTACATAGAAAATGTACATAGAAAGTGACCAGAGCATAATTCATATTTAACAGGCGACTACGTTTGACTATGTCACACAGGAGTAATTGTATTTCCCTGTTTGTCTCGCCCTAGTCAGAAACAACTCTAACTCTGAGCACACGCGACGACTTTCAGCGTGTGAGATGAACTTTGAGAGATGCAGTCAGGCATCCAAACCGTTAGCGATGGATGACAACAGAAGAGTAACGTGAGCAGGCGAGTCCGACAGGCCCAGACATTTCCACGGCCTGATGAGACACTGCATGCTTATTCAAATCAACCTCTGCCCCGATATCTCCACCTGACAACACTAACGGAGCCCAAAACAGCCTCATAAGTCACTTTATGGATTTAGGACTTTAGACAGAGCTTCTCCTATGGCGCTGTGGGATCGGCGTCTGGACATTCATACCGTAGCACGCCAGATATTTGATGCGATGTGTTGCTGGATGCACTCTGTCTCTTTTTAGACTCTACAGTGTGAATTGTGCCAATATTGTGATGAACATATCAGTGAATATATTTCACAAAATGTACAAATTTACATTTGATTATATTAATATAATAATTTTAGTGATTAAACTCTAATGTGAACTGTTGACATGGTGACTGAACTCCGATGTGAACTGTTGACATGGCGACTGAACTCCAATGTGAACTGTTGACATTGTGATTTCCAGTAAAGAATGACATCACTGTTGCTTCCACTGCTACATGGTTGCTTCTGTCCTATTTTCACGTAATTCTGACAGTGTACTCATAAAACACCCTGAGAGGTGCATTCCATTGGTGGCAGGTGTTGAAATGTTTTAACTGTAATTTCAAAACCACTGCGTTCATTGCACAAAAGACAGCGAAGATGATTGTGGACTTGAAAGCTGGTCATTGGCTGTAACCTGGCGTCATTATACGAACCACACACCTCCAGAACTCCGAGGTGGGCAGTAAAGATTGGGGCTGATCCCTTTTTTCATGGAAATGGACAAATCTGATTTTATTAAGACTAAGATCTCTCTCCCACGGAAGTAGGAATCAGGCACACGGCCCCGGAAACATACTGACTACAGCCTGCTCCCAAATTCACACAGAACTCTCACTGAACATTTGCACCTATCATATCTTTTGTAAATTATTGTAGTCTATTGTTTGTATTTGTTTATTACTTGTTGCAGTCACGGGCCAGAACAAATTTCTAGTTTCTTGTAACCTTACTTGGTAAAGAAGCGAATTCTGATTCTGATTCTGGATAATGATATTACAACAATGTATAACATTTTTGCTTCATAAACAGTGCAAGAGGGGACAGTCAAATGATTAGAAGAAACTGGTTCGATGTTTATAGATGAATGCCTGCTGGAATGTCGACAAACAGAGCATTCTGCATTCCAGTTTGATCATGAGATTTCAGCATGTTACTGAACAAACTGTCACTCGTTTTGGTCTGAAACACATTTTGGTTGTGGTTAACGCTGTCATTGCTCTTTGTTCTGCGGTTAAATTTCATTCAAAAACTCTTATGTCTCTGCTTTTTCACCCCAGCCTGACATTGCCTGCTCTACTGTCTATAGCTTTTTTCTGAACCAAGTTAGATTGTGAAAATTCTGTTAATTTAATTTTAACATTTCTCCAGTAGGCCTCATTTAACTCATTTCTGTCTTTTCTCATGGTGTAATATCCAGTCGTCAGATTCTGTATATCAAACAAATCTTTTATTGTGTGAATTCTATCTGCACTTTTTGGATTTTCAATAGGCAGTAGATGTAGCAATGAGTCGACATTAGACAAAGGAACAACAACTTTAGGACAGAATTGTGTCCTGTGTAAGATTGTTTTAGGACAGAGTTGTGTCCCGTGTAAGTTTGTTTTAGGACAGAATTGTGTTCTGTTAAAGTTTGTGTTAGGACAGAATTGTGTTCTGTTAAAGTTTGTGTTAGGACAGAATTGTGTTGTCTAAAGGTAGATGCTACAGAAGGTTGGTGTTTAAAGTCACCAAACATGTTCACCCTGTCTCGTCCGGTTTGGCCTCTTTTTCAAACCAATCAAGTTTTGTTTTTCGCCGAGATTTATGAAAGCC
>CM055757.1:10378763-10456263 GCA_029465975.1 Dallia pectoralis
CATAACTGCCTCTAATAGCATGACTTCCTCTATTAGCATATTTGCCTCTAATAGGATAACTGTTTCTAATAGCATATTTGCCTCTAATAGCATAACTGTCTCTAATAGCATAACTGCCTCTAATAGCATAACTGTCTCTAATATCATAACTGCCTCTAATAGCATGACTTCCTCTATTAGCATATTTGCCTCTAATAGCATGACTGCCTCTAATAGCATAACTTCCTCTAATAGCATAACTGTCTCTAATAGCATATTTGCCTCTAATAGCATAACTGTCTCTAATAGCATATTTGCCTCTAATAGCATATTTGCCTCTAATAGCATAACTTCCTCTAATAGCATAACTGCCTCTAATAGCATAATGGCAGACATCTGTGTGGTGAAGCAGGTGACTGCTCTCTGGAGCTGTCCTTTGACCACAACATGGACCAGACCTTTGACCTCTATATGCTGCTGGCCTTTGACCTCTACATGGGCTAGGCCCTTGACTTCTACATGGACCAGGCGAGCTGTTTATGTTTCAACCCCACATACCAGGCCTGAGCAGTTTGTGATAATCAGGAATCTGAGTGAGGCTGACTTTGCTGTCATCATTTTCTCAAGTCAGATAGCATGACGGCCATCTACACAGATCTGCCAGATAACAGACGCACGTGGGATATCTCAAAGTAGCTGGGCCACAGAATAAAGGTAACAGAATACCCGGTGACACATCTCATTGAAACCGTGTTATGTTCAAAGGCTGTGTGAGGATTGAAGGGGCAGAACAGTTTGTATTTTTAAATGTCACAAGCCTGTCAGGATTAAAATACCCGAACCACAGTGGGCTGTGGAAGACAAACACTTGGTTGTGTTTTTCCGGCCAGTATTTGTGTCCAAAACCTCCCCTCTGCTTACAGTAGCCCCACACAATAACATCAGTGACAACAATTATCCCAACTGTAGACACAAATCCTCTGTTTTGATTCGCTCATCCCGAGGCTGTTTAGCGGGAAACCGGGAGAAATTTAGCTCCAGAAAGGAATCTTTGCTGCTGCCTCAAATTTCAGGTAGTAAATATTTAGACTCCGGATGAAGTCTCTTGGTTTTCCGGTAGGGATTCCAGGATTTTTTCATGTTAGTTTTGGATTTTATGGAGATATTATTTACAAGCTTCTATTTAAAAAAAGTTGGATTCTGTAAATTACTGTGCTCTTTGTTTTATCTCTAGTGAACTGTCACGTTTTGTCTGTGGTGAAGTGCCGGGACTGAGCCAAATGCAGAGCTAGTATCCCGTTCAATAGTTGTATTAAAGGAAACAACAAACGATAAACTTACAAAAATATAACAACAAGTCCGACACACACGTAACACAGACACTCACCAACATGAAGACGCGCCCACATAAAAGCATGTTCTCGCTAAGTCTGTGAGGGCATAGGCTGTCCCTCTGTCAAAGTGTGCGAGGGCTCTGTGGCAGACATTTTGAGGACATTTTTGCACCCTTTTCATAAGGCATTCAGGATTCCTAAGATAAGCCCGGAAGCAAGAGAAACGAAGAAAGAAGAAGAAGAAGAAGAAGAGGTACTGAAACAAACATGGAAGGAGCAACCAACCCTGACATGCGATAAGGTGACGGGATCATTTCGTCAAGTGCTGTCCCATTCCTGTTTACAGCATGTGGAGCCCTTGAAGCCTCTTGCACTCAATCACTTACCAGGTGCTGACAATTGAGTCTATAAGCTTTAAGTGCTTAGGGTTTAGGGTTCAATGGGGGCTTTGGGATTGGGGAATCGACTAAAAAAGACAAAGTCACATATAAATGCCCCACAATAAGAGCCACGGGTTCGCCAGTAAAGGACCAGCTCAGTTATAAACTCACACACCGATACCCAACACAGCTAGCTAAGTATTCTAGCTAATAGTGGTGACTCAAGCAGACTGGGATAAACAGTTTGCACGTCTTATGTCTTTGTGGGGGAATTATATCATCGCAATGAGTGCAACACAGCGATCATAATATGAAGAAAATATGTTTCAAATAGTATCAAAAAGTTAGCCCAGACTATGGGTTTGCCGTCAGGTTAAACCATTCAGATGGCTTAGGGGTTAGTGTCCGGGTGAGACAGTTTGGGTTACTTTTAGAGGTTTCTTCAAATTAGGGTTAAGTTAGATGTTAGGGTTGATAGATTAGGAATAATGCTCTAATTATCAAACGGTTCAGTGTGTGCGCGTCAGTGTAAACAACCTACTCAGGGTCTTGTCATTGTCCAAATACTACAATGAAGTTCTCGCGTCCCCTTGAATCTAGTCTTTTAGCTGTCTGTATCACACGACGGCTTGTTGGTTTAGAGTCCATTGTTAAAGCTCACCAGTCAAACCAGCCAGACTGACAGGTAAACTACGGCCCATCCCTTACAGGAGATCAAAATCACTGCACCGAACAAAGATAAAGCCAACTGCCACCAAGGCGACGTTTCGTGGTCTAATCGCAGTGCGTCGATCAGATTTGGTCCCTGTTATATTGGCACCCAGTCCCGGTTGCAGGCTTGTTGGATTTTACAGTGATTGAGCCACGGCAAGAGGGTAGAGTTGTGAAACGGGGTGAAGAGGTTCAACAGAGTAGAGGGTAGATGGATAAGGTGTGTACGGAGAGTAATGAGTGGGTGTAACGTTCCCCGTTTTGTGTTGCTTTGTGATTGTAGGCGTGTGGGTTGGCCCAATGGATTCATGGAGCAGCTGATTGGTTGGCTCGATCACTGATTGGTTGGCCCGGTTGCTGATTGCCGTAATAACCCTCCCCTCTCATCAGTGTGTACAGCTGGATAGCCTCAAACACAAACTCCTTGCTCAGCCTGAGAAAAGCCTCAGCTCTCTCTTGTGTCCTGTGTTGGTTGTTCTTATATCCTGTGACAGCGGTGGTCTTGTTGTTTTTTCCTAGGCTGTCTGTGTTGGAGGTCTGTGTGTGGTTTTATTGAAGTTAAACTGCTGCTGTATTTTTTTTTGCCGTTTCGAAATTCACTTAAATTGTCAATTAACCAATCAGAATCTTCTAAAGCCGTGACATAATTTCCAGGATTTTTTTCAAGCTGATTAGCAGCACCATCAGCTGTGTGTATGCAAAACTTCTGACCCACTGCAATTGTGATGAAGTGATGAGGCACATCATCCGCTCTGCAGAGCAGGTCATTAGCATTAATCTGCAGTCTCTATGCGACCTAGAACTCTCCCCTCTGGCAGAAGGTGGAGGTCTATCAGGACCAAAACCTCTTGTTACGAGAACCGTTTCTTTCCTACAGCAGTTGGCCTCAGGAACATGCCCCCAGAACCAAGCTGTCGATAGCCTGCTCCCCACATTCACACAAAACCCCCACTGGACAATTGGGGTCTATTGTTCGTATTTGTTATTTGCTTGTTGTAATTGTTGCACTAACAGACCAGAAGAAAATCCTTTTTTGTTGCAAACTTACTTGGCAATTAAGCTCATTCTGATTTTAATATTAAATAATCTGTTGGTAAAAAAAAAAAAACATTGGAAAAATTATTTGTCTCATGTACAAATTAGGCGTGTCAATTGACTTGCCAAGGTTGTGGTTGAAAATTAAATTTTAATGACTTCAGTCGAACTGCATGTAAACATCTGACTGTACATGCCAGCACATGTTGTAACTAAAGAGAGTGACACAAATCTGACTGTTTTTTCGAAAGCACATCAGACATCCTGCAGCCCTTTTGTCTGCATGTCACGTAGATTTCCCTGATTGTCATTGGTGGGTACATTCGGGTCAGGTAGTTGTTGGTTTCGGTTGTCATGTTCTCTAAACCCAATGGGTCATGTTGTGGCCCATAGAGCAGAAGAACATTAAGGAAATAGCTTCACATAAATCTACCCTGCATCTGTTAATGGGAAGGCTGTAAATAAAATGTATGACTGTGGGTTAAACCATGACCATAAACCATACTGTATAAGACTGTGTAAATCTTCACATTGTTTATTTTATATGACCACAAACTTAACACAAACCTCATAGATATCTGCGTTTTTATTTTATTTTGCATTAACCTGATTTAGGAATCAACATTTACAATCAACGATAACCGGAGATCTGTAGATGCATAATGATGACATCACCATAATCAACTAACAATAAACAGTTTACTATCATCTCGACCAGCTCATCTACCGACCCTGGCTACAGAGTTCTATCTAAAACACACATATTGTACTTTGTACTGTAATGCTGTAATACTGTAATGCTAACTTTGATAAATGGTCATGACCCGACGCTCAAATGCATTACTCGCTGAGTTGTTTTTGCGAGCCTCCGTCTCATTTATGATGATCTGCGATGACCTCAGTGTGCACAGGCACAACATAAACCATCACCAAACTGTCACACCCTGATTAAATCTCTTATTCACTGGCCGGTTGAGAGTGTTGGAAAACGCTGTGCAAGTACACGTGGTTGGCCAGTAGAGGGCGACACATGATAACGATACCACAACTGAAGAAGTCACACCAACATGTTTCTGTTAAAAAAAACTAAATAGCACGTATTACAAACATACTACACCCAAACATACTGCACCCAGATATAATACACCCAAACATACTACATCTAAACATACTACACCAGTCTGCTGTTTGGCTGTAAAGAGGGGATCGTGGTGTCACATTCTGTATGTGTTTATGGACCATCCACGGCCTGCCTCTTGCATATCATCATGATAACATGTGACTGTAAAAGACAATTCTCACTGTCAGCCTTTATTAAGTGACCATAAGTTCCTCATTAATATGCCATCTAGTGCAGAGAGGGAAGTTTCAGTGAGGGAAGAGCGAGGGGTAGAGAAGCGATTGGAGCGCTAGGCTGTAGCTGGTGGCCCGCGGGGAGAAGTGGCAGCAGCTAACAGCCAGTCACTGGGCTGCTTTAAGTCTGGTCTCTCTTCTTCACCGGAACAGTCAGCTGGGAAGGGCTAGTCAGAATACAGACATGACGAACAGCAAACCTGCCGGATACAGGATCTGTAGGCTGGAAGTCAACCAGCAACATCGCTTCCTTTGATATTGTTCTTCCCCACACAGGGCCATGTTCCAGGTGTTCTCTGACTGAGGTTCTGTCGGAAGGTTCTGTCTGATTGAGATTCGGTCTGGAGGTTTCTCGCTGGCCGAGGTTCTGTTCTGCTGTGGTTCTGTCGGAAGGTTCTGTTTGGCTGAGGTTCTGTTCTGCTGAGGTTCTGTCGGAAGGTTCTCTTTGGCTGAGGTTCTGTTCTGCTGAGGTTCTGTCGGAAGGTTCTGTCTGGCTGAGGTTCTGTTCTGCTGAGGTTCTGTCAGAAAGTTCTGTCTGGCTGAGGTTTTGACTGGAATGGATGAATAGGAAGGACTTCCTATGCGTTGTGGTATGCAGATTAGAAGTCCAAGAGAACTGTAAAATGTGTCAGATCTTTGATGTTCTGATTAAATCCACTAATCCTGGAGCTCTTTTTAGGGTCACCATAACCCAAGAACCCACACAGTGAATACACACACACACACACACACATCAACACACACACACACCAACACACGGATGCTGTTATTTAACTCTTTGCCTCCCCTCGGTTTTCCACAAGGGTTCGTCAGCTGGTCTTTGGCCACTCGAAACAGCATGTACGGCTGGTTGCCATGGAAACCACTGCGCTGCGTGTGGCACATTTGAGAGGCGTCCTCGTTCGTTGTCTTTGTTTTCTCACCGCTTCAGCCAGTGACATTTGTGGCTGAAGAGCAATATATTAATTAATCCCGTTAAAACAATCGGTGCTCTCCCAACCTTCACAGGGCCAATGCAAAGGGTTAATTCTATTCTTTCACAAGTTGTCATGTTCCGTGGTAAACCGGTGTGCGTCTTTATCGCAGAAGCATCGTTGATCTCAGCGGTAAAGGGGTTCTGTTGCCTGGCAACAAGTCCTTCTGATGCCCTAATGACTTTCGGACGAACGTTTGGGTAGTTTTCCTCAAGTCTCGATCTGATTGCCTTCAAGACAATCTCTAGACTGCAGAACATATGTAACTGTTCTGATTGGTCCCAGAACGGATCTTGGATTTGCAGTGTAGCCAAGTGTCCTAGAATATTCTGTAAATGAACATTGGCTTTTGGCTTTGTTTCTAAGGGCTTTGTTTCACCCTTTATTTTGACGCCACTGAAATGACAGCAGTTGAGTGAATCCCTGACTTAAGTCTGACGGTGCAGCAGAACACATGACTTTGAGTTGTCAGGCGAGGTTTCATCATGGAAGAGAATTCCTCTGTCTGGCTGATTGAATCACTCCAGGTATCAGGGGCACTGTTGTCAGTTCAAACCTGATTACCCCAACCTGAAAACGTCCTATTTGTTTGCTGTCAACTCAATGTGACTGTGAGCCGTGTTTCTGCTGCCTTTGAGGAGTACAGACGGGTTGAGAAAATACCAGAAAGGATGATGGTTTGGAGGACATTTTCTCACCGAGATGCAGTGAATATCAATTCTACAGTTCCTCATCCTCCTTTCCGATTTGCGACTTCCTCCTTCTGTGTGTGTGTGTGTGTGTGTGTGCGCGCGCGCAAGTCGGTGAGTGAATGTGCCAACCGTCACAGCTGGCCGACATCGTGTGGGCAGGTTCCTGGTGTTTGGCCGAAGCACTGACCGGTCAACAGGAACCTCCTGTCTGAGGATCAAATTACCTCACGGGCTGAGGTTCCCTCAGGGATGCCAGTCAACATCTCACTGTCGTTTCCTCCGCCGTCGTCTCCATGACAACGGCGAGTGACTGAGAATTCTCAAGTCATGTGATCAAGGAATAAAGGGCTGAGATTGATTCACGGGAATTAGTTGTGATAAGAGGTGTAACCTTGTTACAGCTCTACTTTTCTATTGGATAATGAGATTACAGGTTATTGAATGCCTGCAATGGGTTACAGTCTGCCCCATTCTTTCTCCATTTTCAATGGAAGCTGATTTGCAAAGGATTTTTGGCCGTATTTGGTTTTAAAGCAGGCGTCTCCTCCACGTAGGAGAAGAAAAAGAGGGGGGGGAGAAGAAAAGGCAGAGGAGAAGAAAGGGAGGAGGCGAGCAGGAGATGAGAGAGAGGAACATAGTGGTCAGAGCAGAACGTGCCCTGAGGTTGGATTTTAGCGTCGTTACACTCGGCTTCACGAATAGAATCCAGAATGACAAAAATCATTAATCATAAATAAGACAAAACAAGAGATGTCCATTAGTGTTTTCTTAAATGTGATCTAAGTCGTTATTTTAAGTCTCTCTCTTTAATCCTTTTTCCCATCGGCATGTGTTTTCTTCCATATGCAGGGTTTTGGCTTTTCGACAAAAGTCTACAACGGCATTATTTGTTAGCCCACCAACTGATGGATTACACAAACTGCAGAGGTCGTTGTGTTGTCAGGAATATACTTTCAGAATATGTTACTCACACAAAAGCAAGATTTGTGAGGAGATTGTCCAGCTCCGGAGTGTAACTCTGTATCTGGAAAATCATCCAGTAGTTTCCTTCACCCCCGAATCCCTGAGTTTCACATTATGAAGCTGCCAGTTGATGACATGTCTGTTTCTCAAACTAGACACTAATTTGTTTGTCCTGTTGCTCAGTTGTGCAGCACCCACTTTTTTCTTTTTGTTGTTAGAGCCAGATCACGCAGGACTCTGAAGGGAGAAGTACACAGTGATGTACAACTGATGAGTTTCAGAAGAATGTTTTTAGTTTCGGACCATTTTGAGCTTTAATCAAACCCACAATTATGCAGATACTGAACTAGTCTCAAAGAGGCCAGTTCTATTTCTTCTTTATTCAGCGCAACAGAATTAAGCTGTGCAAATGTAATTGCAAATGGGTTTTCTAATGATCAATTAGCCTTTTAAAACGATAAACTGTCACGGTGCTGTTGGTGCTGGATAGATGATGCAGGCATAGAGTTTATTCTCAAGTTTATTTTTATTTATTTAACATTAAAGCAAGCAGGCAAGCAGACAAGCATACACGGAGGCAAGCAGACAAGCAGGCAAGCAGACAAGCAGACAAGCAGGCAAGCAAACATGCAGACAAGCAGGACAGCACCGCTGAATGCTAAGTTTATCTGTGTTTTCCCCCATATGGAATTACCCAGAAAACACTGTGCTGACAGTCAGTTGGGTGAGGTGGGTTTGTGGACGGGTCCCTGGGCTAAGGCATGGAACCTCCTGGTCCCCTTGTTCGTTTCACACCGGGGCAAATTACGTTGAGATACAGGGAGAGGGTGATATGGTGGCTAATCCAGCTGTGTAATCCAGCTGTAATGTTAGCTACTAAAAGAACCACGCCTCACGTACAAGACCTAACACGTCACCCATACCCATGCCCTGAATGTCCGTTTGCCCTCGTGGTGCCCTCATGGTGCCCTCTGTGTTTGGGAGGGCCTGAGGTCAGTCCAAATGGAAAGTTACAGAAGCTCCAGGAACCACATGAGCCACACGAGGCTCCGCCCTGTGGTTTGGTACACCTGGGTTGAGTTCATTCTCATTCGTCACGGCTGTGGTTGGTAAAGCTTTTCTCCATGCCAAGGCGTGGCACGGCCAGCCTAAAGAAAACTGTGGGGAAATAAGTTGCGTATAAGCTTCTAAAGATCTAGCAGTGTAGAACATACTGATCGATTTATTTAAGTCATGTCTGGTGCCATGCGGGGGAAATGCTGAATGAAAAGATATTAGGGAAAGAGACGTTTGAAAAGGGCATTTTATAAACCACACAGCCAATTGTGCCACAAGATCTGCTTCAGCCAACCTGACAAAAAGTCAACTTCATGCATGTGTTCACTTGTAACTTAAACTGTTTAGTCTCAGACTATATACACAGTATATATACACATATGACAGCTGTGACACCAGGCGTTTATTCACTTAGTTTGTATCCATTTGAGGTTCTAAGGCTCTGCTCACTAAGCTACATATTTAAGAGTTTGTCATCTGAAGCTAATTTTGTGTGGGTTGGTCTGTACTTCAGTTAGCACCGTGTTAAGTTACACTGCTGTTCGAAATTCCGTCTTTACAGGTTTCAACGAGAGTGGATCCTACTGGACCTCTGACAGCTGCCTGCATGGACAATATTTGGTTGTTTCCGCTTGGATGGTTCTTTGCCATTGCTCACACATTCTAAAGGAATCACGTTGAGATTTGGCATGTGTACTCTTGCATAACCTATTCCGGGATAAGTCTGAGAGTCAGTGTGAGTCGGGCGATGGGGAGTTTGGCAGAGGGAGAGCGAAAGAGCCACTTCAACCTCCACACAGTAGAAATGCATGTAGGCAAACCTAGCACCCTGTCCCCCTGGGTGGGAAGACGCCTACTGGTTACATAACAGGCAGAGATCTCCTCCTCCACACTGCTCAGGACTGCAGAACACAGAGGTGTGTTATAGGGAATAGAGGACATATAGTGTGTTATATGGAATAGAGGACATATAGTGTGTTATATGGAATAGAGGACATATAGTGTGTTATAGGGAATAGAGGACATATAGTGTGTTATATGGAATAGAGGACATATAGTGTGTTATAAGGAATAGAGGACATATAGTGTGTTATATGGAATAGAGGGCATATAGTGTGTTATATGGAATAGAGGACATATAGTGTGTTATAGGGAATAGAGGACATATAGTGTGTTATATGGAATAGAGGACATATAGTGTGTTATATGGAATAGAGGACATATAGTGTGTTATAGGGAATAGAGGACATATAGTGTGTTATATGGAATAGAGGACATATAGTGTGTTATATGGAATAGAGGACATATAGTGTGTTATATGGAATAGAGGACATATAGTGTGTTATAGGGAATAGAGGACATATAGTGTGTTATATGGAGATCAACAGGACAGGAAAAAACAGTTTGACTTGGACAGCCGGTAACTGAAAACTGTGTCGACCAATTACTGTGCATTTAGCCAGGCTGACCCTTGACTGGCCTTGGACTAGACTAGTCTGTGGCACAGCCTGCGGTCTCTATTGGCGTGTGAGTGTTTCCTGGTCATATGTTCAGGTAGGTCACGCACGCCACCACTAGATCGTATCAGTCAGGAAGTGGAATGAATGAACAAATATGCTCTCTGGATCTCTAGATCGGCAGCATCTGATCCGACACCAGTTACTGAACATTTTTCTACACATGGATTATTACAGATGCTGATTCCTGGATACATATAAAGCATGCCATATCTAGCATGTACGTGTATGCTCAAACCAAACACTCTACATTCTACAAGACTCTGCTATCAGAAACACACATGGAAAGGGGATTTGTGGTGTACGTTTCCATCTTCTTGTCAAGGTCATTCATCAAACTCCTCCAGAAACTCACTCCTTTCTCTCTCTCTCCCTCTCTCATCCTCCTCTCGCTCCCTCCTCCCTTTCTTTTCTCCTTCCACCTTCTCTCTCTCTTTCCCTTCTATCTCTCTCGCTCTCTCTCATGTTCCGGTGCAGGTCCGCTGAAGCAGTGAAGGGGGGTGGAGTCCACGTAGTTGTAGTTCTGCTGCAGTGTGTCTGCACAAACAACTCATGGGTTCCTGGGAGCTGCGATTCTGTTTGGTAACGGTGTGGAATGAAGCTTGGCAGCGAGCGCCACAAGCCCAGGAGTGTGTCTGTGTTTACCCTCCTCCCTTCTCTTATAGTTCCACATAGATTGTGTCGACGTGTTTGTGAATGTGTAAATGTTTATTGTACGTTCGTGGTATAATAATGTATATTATATAGTAGGGGGACATCTCTACTAATTATTAAGTTGCTCACAGGTGCATAATATCCACCATATAGTCACAAAGTCTGCGTTGACAAACATCTGCAGTACAAAGCAACCTGGCAAGTTTATTCATATAGCACAATTCATGCATAGAAGCAAATCCCATGTGTTTACAGAGGAAAACCTAAGTAATAATAAAATACTTTAATTGTATATTCATAGCAACCTGTTTTCTGGAATCATGTATATTTTGAGCATTACATCAGAGTTGCAAATGTGTACATTATATTCCAAAGGTCTTCAGAACCTTTTCAGGTCTTTAGAACGTGGCCAAGAAGGCCATGCTTTCATGTATACATTACATGTTTTCATTTATGCCATTTATTAGAATAAAAACAAATTAAAATAGCTATTTATTAATGCCCATGGTTTTGGAATGGGGTATTTGAAAAGCTCGCATAGATGTGATTTTCAGGGGTCCACACATATACTGTCACACATACTGTACAGAGCATGTATGCATTGATGATCTCAAACACTATGACCACCTGCCAAATATTCTGTTTGTCCTCCACGCACCACTGATACAGCGCTCTACAAGACCCCTGAAGATGTTCTGTGGTTTCTGGCATCAAGATGTTAGCAGCAAATCCTTCTTCTGGTAAGCATATCTGAATGTCTGAGGTTGGGGTTGTTTGGATGGACGAGGACGAATGAATGACGAGGAGAGGAAGCTGAGTCAGCCAACCAGAGAGAGAGAAAAAGGAGAAGGAGGGAGAGCGAGAGAGCAGTAACGGTTTAAAATACTGCGCCTTGCAGAAGTGCTAAAGGAGAACGGCCTTCAAGCCATAGTAGACTGGCATTTCAGAATGCCCTTCTACCCAGTCAGAAAGGAGGATTTGTGGAGCTGTGTTATAAGGTGATACAAAGCATGCCCCTTTATTTATCTCTATCTGTGTTAGAAGACATTTGTCTTCTGTTAAAACAGACGTGTCACAACAACTGCCCGGGGCTAACACACAGTAGCTACCGGGCATTAGCCATGACAAGCTAAAGATGGCAGAGTAAATAAAAGGTCATTTCTTTAGAACCAGGAAATTATTTGTTATTTTATAATGGGCTAGCAGAATGAAGCTACTACACAAAGCTTGTTTAACACATGTGGTTACACAGTAAAACAGACCATATTTCAAAACATACAAAGTTTCATTAAGCTCAAGGTGTGACCAATTGTTGTGCAAAAAACACTGCTAAACACATCAAAGGATGGTAAACGCTGAAAACAAAATGTAGGATGTTTTTTTTTACTTTGTAAGAATTAACCTGAACATAACTGAAGTTTACATGTTATCTTCTTTCCCCTGAAAGTGCGCCTCCATAAGGAGATATGAAGAAATATGAAACATATTGATACCCAGGCTGAGATTGATTGAGTGATCTACCTAAGAGCATTTCACTGTGACTGAATAACCAGTCTCTCAGATGAACAAATTCTGAGCCATAAACTACATTTTGAAAGGAAAGAAAATGTTCTGGTTTTGTGAAAACAACCTCCAGGTTTTTTTGTGCGGATTCTGTGTGGGGCTGGTACAAGGAGAATGCTGGAGAGAGGACTGACCTTCATGAAGGTCGAAATAACTGACACCCACACACATATAGAAACACACACACACAGACGCGCACGCACAGAAGCACACACACAGAAGCTCTCTCACACACACACACACACACACACACACACACACACACACACACACACACACAAAAGCACACACAGAAGTATGCAAATGTGTGTATGCATCTAAACCCGGTCACACACACATTAGAGAGCAGGGGCATCTCTAAAGCCCTGGGCAGTACTGGTAAGTACTGTCTTTATTTATTATTATTATTTATTATTCATATCTATTATTATTAGCATTATTCAAAAAGCTGGTTATGAATGATCAGGCTAAGAGTGTTACTACACACCGCCTCCTCTTGACCCTCACACACCCGTCACACACTCCTCACACACTCCAGCATAACCACATAACAGCTCACACACTCCAAAGAATCAACACACACCGCTCACATAATCCACATAATTAGGCTACTTCTGTCTCTCACCTGATGTCTCTCTGTAACAGGAATAATAATTAGGCTACTTCAGACTCTCACCTGATGTCTCTCTGTAACAGGAATAATAATTAGGCTACTTCTGTCTCTCACCTGATGTCTCTCTGTAACAGGAATAATAATTAGGCTACTTCTGACTCTCACCTGATGTCTCTCTGTAACAGGAATAATAATTAGGCTACTTCTGTCTCTCACCTGATGTCTCTCTGTAACAGGAATAATAATTAGGCTACTTCTGTCTCTCACCTGATGTCTCTCTGTAACAGGAATAATAATTAGGCTACTTCTGTCTCTCATCTGATGTCTCTCTGTAACAGGAATAATAATAAGTCTACTTCTGACTCTCACCTGATGTCTCTCTGTAACATAAATACTATTAAGGCTTCTTCTGTCTCTCACCTGATGTCTCTCTGTAACAGGCTAGTTGCCACACACAGGAACAGCCAGGGTGGAGGGGGTTTTAATTGGCTTTAATTACAGTAGTCAGCTGGGTGGTGAACTGAATTGCTAGTGTTTGCTTCTTCTTCCCTGACACTTTTCCCTTAGCAACACCTCCTCAGTATGTATGAGAACTCTTGCGACACACATCTACACACACACACAACACACACACACACACACTCAAAATATATAAGTAAATGTGCAGGTGTGGTTGAAAAGGAAATATATAGTAAACAATAAAAGGGTGTTTTAATGTGAAACCATCGTGTAATGTCCATTGTATTTGATGATGACCATGTTTGTCCTGTGGGCGGGGTTTGATGACAAACATGTTTGTCCTGTGGGCGGGGTTTGATGCTGACCATGTTTGTCCTGTGGGCGGGGTTTGATGCTGACCATGTCTGTCTAGTGGGCGGGGTTTGATGCTGACCATGTTTGTCCTGTGGGCGGGGTTTGATGCTGACCATGTCTGTCTAGTGGGCGGGGTTTGATGCAGACCATGTCTGTCTAGTGGGCGGGGTTTGATGCAGACCATGTCTGTCTAGTGTGCAGGGTTTGATGCTGACCATGTTTGTCCTGTGGGCGGGGTTTGATGCTGACCATGTCTGTCTTGTGGGCGAGGCTTGCTGGTAACACATGGCTTTGTCGGACAGTATGGGTGCCACGCCATCTGCTGTAGTCAGGACAGATGTTAAGAGTCGGAAGCAGCGTGTTTGGTTTCGTTTCATGCTTCTTCTCTTCAGTTGACATGTCTGAGGTGCTGAACACCTCACTAACAAACTGTCAACGTGAGCAGTGCTTCTAAATGATTAGCATAATCATAAAAATGTATAATTATGGCGTGTTATTATCAAATGCTCTTTTGATTCTTCTGCAAGCACAGATAAAGACAATAAACGACAGCTCATTGATGTGATAATGTTGGCTGAGATCCACGCCGAGAACTCCAAAGTAGAACTGCTGCCGTGGGATCATGTGACCTATTTAAGGACACTATTTATAAACCAGGAACAAGAAGGTAGACAAGAGGCACTCTCTGCTGTCTAAAACCCACCTCTCAATTAACCTCCGCTATCAGTGGGACCTACGCGAGTGAATTATATTCTACGGATATCTGCGTAAATCAATCAATCCAAATATCACAGTTTGTGATTCCAGTGGGAAATACAAGACAGCAGACTTAGCCTTATGATAAAAAAACACAGAATATCTGTCGATTGTTGTGTGAATTCCACCACGTGGTATGTGTTTACCAAAAACGCCTAATACAGGTTTCGATCTCGGTACAACCATTCACTTGGTACTTTTTATTTGATCGAACTGATCCAACACAGCTCAGTTTTAACACCTTATCAGGGCGCCTGCCTTTTGAGTATTTTAAGAACACATTCTTATTTACAGAATATTTATAACCGATCAGTTCTGTTTAACGCGCATTGCGGCTAAATGCACACTATGTCGAGGTAATATAGTACATTAAACCTTTACGTACTCTGCACCGTTCCTGCAAGACTTTTGGTGACCAATCTTTTTAGGGAAATACGTTAGAAAGAAACCTTTGTGCTTAATGTTTTGGTTGGTTTCAAGTCATTCATCTGTACGTGAATCAACTTGCTCGCTTATTTTGCCACACCTATATTCACTTTTTAATCTGAAGGAAAGTTCACACCCAGAACTTCCATATGTAATATATTTAAGAACTTGTTTTAATACAGAGAAAAGGGCTGGTACTTTGTTTATTGTCGGTACTGTCTTATAATAATGGTCAGAGAAAAGCAACTTGGCACCGGACAGTAACCGGACATTAACCGGACAGACAACAGACAGTCACCGGACAGTAACCGGACAGTCACCGGACAGTAACCGGACAGTCACCGGACAGAGCAAGTCGTCAACCATGAAGATGAACATAGTAAAAATAAAACATGAAGGACGCAGTCGGAGAACAACACCTACAATATTTCCCACAATAACAATCTTCCCAAAATGTCGGTCTTCGTTGCCAAGGAAAAGACATCAGAAGAAAAGCATTGACAGCTGCTCTTTGTTTTGAAGCCAAATCCAAGAGCAAATATAGTGATTTGCTGAAAGCATGCTATTTATATTCATAGCATAGCACTGCGCTCTGCCACTCTGTCGGTTCCCTCAATCACTCTGTCAGTTCAGACAGGCCATCAGAGACCAAGCACCATATCTAAACACCATTTGGTTGCTCTGCTGCTCGTCAAAAACTACGTATGGTTACCTCTGGGCGTTCATGACTAAGCACCTTTGGCTTTAGATCAAGCCTGTGTTTTTATTGGAACGGCATCCTGTATCTGTGCAGGTTAGTGACAGTTAGGTTGGCTGTTGCCAGGCGGGTTTAAGTAGGGATGGAATACACACAGGAGCTTCTCCACGTTACATAACCCCACTGCGAGTTACTCAGAAGCCAGTGAAGTCTGCTTCATACTGGAGAGGAGACATGGTGATGGGCACGGAAAGCGCGAAGGAGACTTCTAATACGGACTGTGTACATCACCCGTAGCACACCTTGTGTGTGTATTGTGCACTGGGGCAATCTCTTCACTGCATAATCACGTTGAACGCTTTAACAAGGCAAACAAGACAATTGAATCAATGTGTTTGATTTGCATGTTTGTGAGGTGGTCAAGGTCAGGCCCATTCTAGTGTAATCATCTGATCGTGTTCAAGCCTGCCATATCTCCTAAAGCCCTGTAAAAAAAGTACCTGTATTGTTACTGTTTTTACACATTTGAACACATGGATTAGACATAAAAATGGGAAAACCGGAATCAGGTGATCTACTTGGGAGGGTCTTGCCCCAAAATTTGAAAATTGGTCGGTTTGGTTTGAACCCTATGGTTGTATGGTGACACATTATGCCACAATCAAAAAACCATCTGAGGCCCCTAAGAAGGACTTGTAAAGAGCAAGATCGATTTCCTATTACAAATATATTTTACCTGTCGTTCTCTAGGCATCATAAAAACGTTTCCTGTTTGAACGTCACTGAGCTTCACCGAGGGATGTTGTATTCCCAGTAGGCATGCATGGCTACTTCTGACCATATTAATGTTATTTATACAAATCAAGCCACATAGTATTATGTAATCACAGAAAAAGATGACGCAGATGTCGCTTTTTCATCTCGGTCTGAAACGTGTGATGGCCACAGGGGAAACTGCACGAACAGGGTGGGCAAATGACCTAGCCAGTGGATCATCAAAGGAATGCAAATTCTCAGAAAGACATGTGTTCATTTGCAGGGCTGGTTCTAGTCTCTTGGGGGCCCTATGCCAAATTTAATTTTGGGGCCCCCTCGCACACCATAAATATATATTGTATCAATGTTTTCATAATAACACATATAGGAGCAAATATACAATGCTCAAATGAGTATCTAAATACAAATATATTATAGGGGTTAGTTTTTCATAGGTTTTCCATTAGATTTTATTGACACAAATTAGAGGATACATTTCATTATTATATGTTTTTGTTTATTTTTGATAAGGGTACTAATGTCTGTATGTATCAATCAATAGATGATATACTGTCCCAGTAAAATGCAACAGGTGTCCTGAGTTTAAACAAGGACATTTTCAGTAAAATATTGGTATTTTGTTTATTTTATTATGTGTGTCACATTTATTAGCAGAGCCAACTTTCAATTAATGTTTGTAATTGTTTAAAGCAAAACAACCTGAATCTAGCAATACTATTTGCAAACAGGTCCATCTACTAAATATCTGTATACAGTATCAGATTGTTTTAATTCATTTTCAAATTAACCCATTATTATGAAAAAGTCAAAACAACATCTTATCTCTTCTAAACCTTACTGGTTGAAACATTGTGACTCCAACCCTGTCTTGATAAATGACACATTTGAAAGAGGCAATATGGTATTGTTAGAATATTTCAAAATGCAGAACATGTATTTTAAAAACGTTTTGGAAGCCATTTAAAAGTGTATGCTTAAGCTGAACATTATGGAACCCGTATACGATCCAACACACCTCTCCTATCAACATATTTTTTTCACCTTGAATACACCTGCATGGGAAAAACATGACCTGTTTAATAATTGACTAATTTCTTAACGTGGACAGATTACTGAGGGAGTTACCACTCTCTGACCAAAGGAAATGGTGATGTATTGTCCCTTACTCTAATTGGAGGAAACCCCGTTGCCCCATCCGCTGCCTACAGGTCAGTCGAACTTGTCCCCATAACTCCCGCCCCTTTCCCCGCGCAAAAATTCTACTGGCTGATTTCTGCTGAAATCCTCGCTGACAGGCTTAAACGCATGTTTCTGATTGGACAATCATGGCTACTCAACGACGCCCCATCCATGTACTTCGGTTGGATTTCACGGCTGCAGTTTTTCCCTGCCCTGCCTCATACGGTTACCAGTCTCGAAGCGGATCTATTTGGAGGAACTAATTGGACCTGGTAAGGTTAGAGCGTTCGGAAAAATACTACTTGGAGAATTGTTTTATGTATAGATGATTGTTTTGTCATAGCCAAGCTCGTGTCATGGTGGTTTTATTTGGTAGCAGCCCGTTGTCTCTGTGAAAGAAGTGGCCCAGCGCTGCTAATACTATCGTGCTAACGTTAACATCTAGCTTAGCGACAGAGTAGCGGCTAGTTAGCCAGTTAACTGACGTTAGCATTTAGCTTAGCGACAGTAGAGGCTAGTTAGCCAGTTAACTGACGTTACTAATTTGGTTGGCACTACCAATTCAGTTCTATATGTGCTCGTACTCGTGTGATTTATTAATTTGTTATTTTACGTCCACATTGATACTGGATAGTGTATTGTCATACTACTAATAGAATAACTAATTGCTTAATACGCTAATTTGTTTAGCGTAACATAATGCTAGTTAGCTCAGGTTAACCGACTGTAGTGTAATACACTTATCGTGAACACTGCCCTGGCTAATTAATAATATGACTTCAATACAGTATCTATGTTAACCTCTTATCAAAGTATTGTGTGTGTTCGTTAGATTAATCACTACAGAAACTAACTAGTTCCGTCATTGCTCAATCCAATTCGATGAACGACGCCCACGCGCACTGTCTCAATATGGACGGACATCACAAGTAATGTTAACGTATTCGTGTGTATTAATGGGATTTTTATGCCAAATTCTTTCTTCGAGGTGACCGCATTGCATTTTCACATCTGATATATGGTTATCTAACGGTGACGTGAACCTCCCGTTTTGCATGTGCAGGTTTTTCGGGTGGACTACTCCGCAGCATCCCCCCCGCAACAACTCTGCATTGTTCACCTCCCCTGTTCCGAATCATTCCCTGCTTTCCGCATTCCTGGACTTATATTGGTATCAACCTGCCCCCCATTCGCGAGTTATACTAAGATTGCACACGAACGAATTAAAAAAAAACAATGGATAAAATGGAGCTCATTCAGAAGGCCAAGTTGGCGGAACAAGCCGAGCGCTACGACGACATGGCCGCCTCCATGAAGGAGGTTACGGAGCAGGGGATCGAGCTGACAAACGAGGAGAGGAACCTGCTATCCGTCGCGTACAAGAACGTGGTCGGAGCACGGCGGTCGGCATGGAGGGTCATCTCGAGCATCGGTCAGAAGACAGAGGAGAGCGACAAGAAGCTTGCAATGGTCAAAGAATACCGGGAGAAGGTGGAGAACGAGCTGAAGGACATCTGCAACGACGTACTGGTGTGTAGTGCTGTTATTTTTTACGGAATCCATTTCCGGATATATTGAATGCATCGAGTGGGTGTCCAAGTGTGGTAGTCTTGGATACTACAGCTGGTCTCCTCACACATTTTAACACTAGGAAAGTGGGTGTGCACTGCGCAATTGGTCAGATTCATGCTTTAAATATTGTAACATATTTGTGGTTTTTATGTCGTTGTGCCACACATTTGACTAGTTGTATTTCTTAGGAAAAGCAATTTGAAAGCTTTCTGATTTTATGTAGTTTAAAATATTGCTCACACATAAATATTTGTATGTATATATGGAACTGCCATGTCTGAATTAAATGCAGAATTTGTTTTGGGGTTTAGTTTTTGGGCTGTGCAGTAACTAGTTTATCGGTTATTTCTTTGTACATCTTAGTCATGGATACATGTTGGTAGAAATCTCTAATGGGTTTTATATATACAGTTGCACTTGCCACATTAGATGCACTTTACTGAGAGGTTATGTACTTTGATAGGTAACTATTGTAGGATTCATGTTGGCATATAAATTGAGTGGCCTAACTATAATTCTGTGATGCTCGCTGAAAGCTGTGAGCTTGCTAGGTACTGTAGCTTGTATTCCTGGACAGGTAGAGGATAGTTGGAGGGTACTTTAAAATATACATTGGTTAGTCAAAACATAAGGACCAATATGCCTTATGCTATTGGTCCTCTGCGTGCCACCAAAACGGTGCTGAGGAATGGACTCTACACGACCCCTGAAGTTGTCCTGGGGTATCTGGCACCAAGGCATTAGCAGCAGATCCTGAAGGTGTCCAGTGGTATCTGGCACCAATACATTAGCTGTGGAGTTGCAGTGGATCAGACTTGTTGGTCCGGCACGTGTTACACAACCACAACACAAGCCTTTTCAGAGATGCTCTGACCCGGTTGTCTGGCCGTAAAAAATTGGTAGAGATGCCTAACGCATCGGGCCATGTTTGCCTTGTTGACTAAAATCGGCTTATCAGTAAATAAAGACATTAGCGGATGGCAATGGCCGATGTTTAACAGTTGCTCATATATTTTGCTCAGGCTAAATGTTATGGTTGTTATTTGCGGTCTGACTTGACAACAGTAGCCTACCCAGCTGCAGTTATGGGGAATATCCAATAGGTGGTAGGCTTACTATAATACTACTAATAATGGCACACTGGAGAATATCCAATAGGTGGTAGGCTTACTGTAATACTACTAATAATGGCACACTGGAGAATATCCAATAGGTGGTAGGCTTACTGTAATACTACTAATAATGGCACACTGGAGAATATCCAATAGGTGGTAGGCTTACTGTAATACCACCCATATCAGCCAATTGGTGGTAGGCTTACACAGATGTCAAAACATGTCAATATTACAGTAAGGGGGGAATGTTGTCTCTGACAATTTGCTCATGGAGTTGGTCAAAAATGCCTCATGGTTTACCCAATTGAGATCTAAGACTAATTGTAATTTAACCCAGATTCACACAACTCTGATTTCATGGCGATGGCTTCATGTCCTACAGTCTTACTTACACTTCCTGGTGAATTTGATCAATAATACATTTTTCTGAATTATTTTAGTTCGCCGTTTAAAATCATGGAGTTTTTTTTAATTTGTTGATGAAGGGTTAAAGTAGAATTGCTTTCATCAGAATGTGAACATTTAGTTACTCTTTTAATTTTTATATTTCAAACATTACCATGTTTTATTAGCTGACTAGCGAGGCACCTATTTAATTGGGCTCCTGTTAGACTAACAATAGATTGTTCCAACAGAATCTGGGCCAGATGTCGTGGCCCAAGTTTTCCTCCACTAGTTCCTCTGGTCTAGAATGGGGCTTTCCCCCCCCCGGCCTTGAGATGAGAGATGAGAGGTGAGAAGGAAGGATTGTATTGTCCCTTCCTTCCTGCAGGGATCCTGTAACCCTGAACAATAGGATTTTAACACTCGCCACTGCAGGAGCAGGTCATTGCTGTGTGTCAGAGCAGGAAGGTGTGTCGGAATGTGTGTAGCATTTTCAGTCTGTTCAAAATCCATGCTGTTACAAGCCTGAAAAGAGGAGTGTTTCTCCTCATGTTTTGCTAATCAGTCATCTGGCTTATGGGCTGTAATGATGCATTGTGTAACCCTACTGGCATCGCTCAGTTTACTTGATGGGCCTTGTCTGTCTTGACACCGCTAACCTAGCTAGCTACCTGTCAAACTCTGATTTGCCATGGGACTCTTGAGTGCTTTACTGAAACATTCCATACAGATTCTCCTTCCCTTTTATGAAATGTCATGTCTCTTACTGACCAGTCTTTCTTGTACTTGTCAAGTCAAAGGCTCTGTGCATTATTTCTATCTGTTTTTTTTACCATATAATCTTGGATCTTATAAGAAATGAGGAGGCACACATTTGTGACAATGCACCCAACTGTGTAGTTGAAGCTGGAATGTTTTGAAGTGCTTTGGTGTACAATGGCATGTCAATATGCCTGCAGTGATCTTAAACTATTGGGTCTCTGTGGCCTGGCAGTGTGGACTGACGGCATGGTGAAGCCAAGCTAGGTGCTGGCAATGTGTGGTGATGCCAGGCTAGATAAGGTTGTGGCATGTTGCTAGCCTGACAAATAATTGCCATTTTCCGAACACTTCACGTGTAATGGAAATATGTGGTGGAACTCTTCTGCTCTACCCAGCATGCACTGCTCTCCCCCAGAGTCATATATGATGCATTTGACCTGGTTCCAGAAGCCATGCTAAGGCTTAATGCAATGATGTGACCTTGTAATGGCACCCCTGTGAATTATAAACATGTGCTTCGAACAAAGAAGAATATTAGTGAAGAAAATCTAAAAAAATTAGTTTAGATGTATATTTCAGACTGGAAACCTTATTGTGCCCTTGAGGTAAAATAAGACTATATAATAATAGACTTGTCTCAAATACTCAACCTGAAGGAAATGCTACAAATGAAAGTGGCATGGTCAGACCAGGACTTAAATTAACTTTGTGGTTTCCTGAACGCTGTGGCAGGTTTCTAAATATATATTTACCGGACATATCAATCCCCCTCGTATACCCCATAACACAAAAGGATTTAGTATGCAGTGTAATGTTTCCAAAAGAACGTGGTTTTCCAAGACCTCACGTGAACATAACAAGATAGCATATTTTGCTTCTATTAGCTTTTGCTCTAAGGGCAGGAGGTTTCCGGGGTAACAGTGTGTGTGTCATCGTAACACAGGTCTCTGAAATCGTCCTCTCCTCAATGCTACTATCTACCTGCCCTTAGCGCGTGTTCATTCTGGTCTGTGTGTGAGTGTGCGCGCGCTCTCGCTTTGCATACTTGTAAAAAATGTCAACCACTGGCCAGTCTGTTCATCAGTGTGCTCGCAACCACAGCTGATTTGTGTTCAATCTGTTTATTTGCTGCCTGTTAAGCTGGGTTGATGGTGGACTCTTTTGCTCCGCTTTCAGCATGAACAGGCTAGTGTCGACTTAGCTTGTGGAAATAGCCTTGACGTGTTTCAAAGTCAAACCAGTTGTCATGACGACGGCCTACATTGTTCTGCATAAAGATAATTAAAAACCCGGGCCAGATTTACACTGATGGAATGGCACAAATGTTGCGTGTGACCAGCTGTTCCCTGGCCGACGAGTAAATCGGCTAACTGCATTGATTTGGGCGTTGCCCGTTCTTAGACCCTGGGGAATTCCTCTACCTGCTTGGACCTTTATCAAGGCCACCTGTCTGAGTTGGTATAATGGGGCATATAGTTACAGTCTGGATCATATTTAATTGGGACCCCCCCCACCTGTCTACTGCCACGGTAACCCACATCGTTGGCGTATGTGAAGAATGCCTGGCTCTTGATACATGTGAGCGTTTTTTCAGACTCATCTTTGGACTCGTCCGTTGACACCAGTTTCTCTGTCTCTTAACCCCCCCAACCAGGACCTTGTTAAGCCCTGTGACATTAATGATGAGGTAGAACACAAAAGCAGCAGGCTCTGAACTTTGTGTTTAATTAAACCCTTTGTTTTGAATGATCTCCTGGGTTTTGAGTTGACTTGACAACTTGGAGTGGCTTAAATATCAGTAGAGGCATGCTGGGATGTGGGGCCGCACAGATTAGCATGAACCTGGTCTAGCTGACACAAATGGGCGTGAACCTGGTCTAGCTAACACAAATGGGCGTGAACCTGGCTGTTCTGTGGGCCGTTCCTGCTGTGTTGGCCAGTGGCGTAATCTTTTTGAGGCCGGTGGTTGCCGTGGACTTCACTTGTTAATCTGCCTACAATGGTTATCTGAGGGTGTAGGATCTCTGGAGACATTGGGAACAAACATGGGCATGGCTCAGCTAATCAAGGTCAACCTTTTTTTCTTACGCCTGCTGGAGTAGGTGTTTTTTGAAACAGGGTCCAGAGACATTTAGACAAACGAAATTCACTTGGCAAAAAAACATGGCTGTCAAATGGAAGATGCACGCTAATGATTAATCCCTGTTTCCTTTTCCTTAGGAGCTGCTGAAAAACTATCTAATTAAGAACTCCAAAAACACAGAAAGCCAAGTCTTCTATCTTAAGATGAAGGGAGACTACTATAGATACCTGGCTGAAGTGGCTTCTGTGGCTGACAAGACAGGTGAGTTTTACTGCAGTTGTTTGCTCAACGGAATGCTGCAAAGGATCTTGGTTTGAACAACAACCCAGTTTATATATGAATTACACAGGAACTGTTGCTTCATTTGCCGAGTGCATTCTGGGGTAGACGTAGACATTTTTTTTAAATATCCCATCTCACTTTAAAATACCATGTTTGAGTCGGACCACTGTATATTTGCCTCTGATCGATAGCTAAAGACACACATTGTTAATTGCTATTGCAATACATTGATTTTCGATATCCTTTCGTAGTGTTTTCTCCAGCACTGCACTTTAACGCTGTTCCTGGATAGATAACTTCATAGGTTTTCACTCCAAACCCAACAGCATAACCTGAGCTCATCGTCCTGCAAATGAATGCAATCCAATTTATTCGATCAGGCTCCGAGTGTGAACCCACGTAACTGTTGCTTTGGGTTGAAGAGCCCCTCTTCTGCAGTCTGCAACTTTTTTTCTTGGGGCCCCTCAAGTGACAGCTCCTGAAAGGAAACCGCAAAATGTGTCCCAGAGCTGAGAATTTTGTTTGGTTAGATGGTGTGTTACACTCATTAGAGGCCTAGTTGGGGGGAGGGGCTAGCTGTGTTTCAGTGGGCAGAGCCTGGCACTTTCAACACCGACTTATTGACAATAGTCGTTTTGGGGATGACAATTTGCTGAAAGACGTCTGTGGATCGATATCCATTAATGCTGCCCACTAGTCCGTATAGCTGCAGTGGGAATGGAACTCATGAGGATGTAAATCCATCACTTTGTTTTAGGAGTGGAACGTGTGTCCGTGTGTGTGTGCCCCGAAATGACTTTCCAAGATGGCGTTCTGTGATCTGTCTCCTCAGAGACCATTGAGAACTCCCAGGAGGCCTACCAGCAGGCCTTCGACGTCAGCAAGGAGCAGATGGACCCGACCCATCCCATCCGTCTCGGGCTGGCCCTCAACTTTTCAGTTTTCTTTTATGAGATCCTCAACTCCCCAGAGAAGGCCTGCTTACTGGCAAAACAGGTCAGTTTCCATCTTCTCTAAGATGCTGTTTTCCCCTGGGGAAAGGTATCGTACTGGAAGATATCAACAACCTGGCCATATACTCTGTCTGTGCTGGGCTTGCTCTGTGTCCGTGTGTGCTTCACATGTAATAAATGTTTAGGGGTTCAGTGACTCCAGGTGTTTGATGTTCCCAGTGTGTGTGTGTGCTTCACATGTGACTAATATTGTGGTTTTGTGTCTCCAGGCGTTTGATGACGCCATTGCAGAGCTGGACAAATTGAACGAGGAGTCCTACAAAGACAGCACTCTCATCATGCAACTGCTCCGAGACAACCTGACAGTGAGTTTCCTCACCTCTAGGTTTTTGCAAAGTCACAATGTGAGGGAGTTGGAAAATATAAAAACAACTATTTATTGAAAAAGGCAGTTGAAACGAATCCGATACGTCTCTGCTTTAGTCAGAATGCATTGATAATATAGCGTATGTTGCAAAGGAACTGGCTACGTATGAGATTAAATACTTGATAAGGGCACTTAAGTAGCTGGATCAGTTTAAGAGGAAACCGATACAATTGATTTGTGATTACTTACATTAATTACCTAGTATACGAGAAGATGCATGGCTCTATCGAAGTAGCAACATCACTATAGCATGCAACTGTAGACTAAAAAAATGTTTAAGTCCTGAACTTGTTCAATTATTATTTTGAAAAGTTTTATATAGATGCTCCCATTCTAACGTGACCGTCTGTCTCTCTAGTTATGGACTTCTGACAACGCCCCAGAGGAAGGAGAGGGTGGAGAGGCCGGGGAGGCTGGGGAGGCTGGGGAGAACGACAACTGAAACCCGCAGAGTCGTCACTCAAAAAAATAAACCTTTTTACATCTCCATTCCTCAATTATTCTAGCAATGATACCCATTACTGAACGATCTGCGTATCTCTTTGCACAGCAGATTTGAACAAAAAAAAGAAAAGATTGAGAAAAAAAATATCCATTCCTTTGTTTTTGTCCTGGCCTTTCACGTGTGCAGTTTCTGCTGTTCAAAAAGTATTTAATAGCTTTACTCGTATAAATGTTTTAGTCCAATTTATAGGCAAACGAGGAATTCTAGAGCTTCTCAGTGAGCTGCATACAAAAAAATGTTAGTCCCATCGAACAAAGGCAGTTAAGATGTTCTTAGAAGAGGGTGTTTGTTAAACCGATTGGATGAACAGTTCCTTCACCCTATATAGTAGATGTCTTTGTCTCCACATGGTTGTCTGGTACGGGACAGCTGCTGACGTCCAACGTAAACATGTCCAATTGTTGCATACTGCAGGGAGGGGCCCGTCTGAGCTGCCGCAAAGTGTTTACACAACCAGGGGATTTCTATTGGTCCTGACATCATCTGTACACTACCGGGTTATTTCCGATAAAGTATGTCTGGTTGAGGAGAATACTGAGGCGTTCTACAGACCAAAAACAAAAATTATCATAATGGAAAGATTAATACGTAGTCCTACATGCATGATATTTAATATTACACTGGAGCGGGAACCAATGCTGTACACACACCGAGTGTCCAAATGTGTTACTTTTCAATGAGGTTGTGCACATTTTACCACGGGTGTTTGGTTAGTCCAGTGACTGTCATTAGATTTGGACCACTATTGTGTTTTTGCTAATCATCGATTGTAGTCCCCAAAGGCCTCGTGAAAATGTTTAATGCCCTATGTATCAGCTATGTAACGTTAATAAAATGACATTTTTTAAACCAAGCTGGATTTTTTTCTTAAGTGGTGTGTGTGGTCTGTGGGTGAATGTCTCATGTTATACTACTTCTAAAAAAATATGGCCAATGCGTATCCCACTCAGGTTCGGTTATTTTTTCATGGGGTAGGTTTTGAGAAACACTGTGTAGCATGGTGACATCTTTGTGGTTATGTTTATGTATTGCATATTTGGGTAATACTGGGCAAAGTTGAATGTAGATGTTTTTGAGGATGGTTTCAGGTACACAGAATAAGACGGTTCAGGACTTTTCTCTTAGGGTGGGCTTAATCTGTCCACGTAGACAGCCCTGGGTATGGTTGGGAAGCATACCAATATAATGGTATGTGTGTGTTATAGAAAATAATTGCTGATTGTGTCCATGGTGTCGTTCTCAACAACTCAAGGACTAAAGGAAAACTTGTGTTGAACATAAACCGGTCCCCATGAGGTCAATAACATTTTAAGCCGACCGAATTAGTTATTAGTATACGGTGTATAAATACTCGTATATGGTCAATCCGCATACATTGCACCGTTTACACCGATATAAATGTATATATATTCACAAGCATACCGCTTATGCGTGTCTTCGACTGGGTACATTTTTTACTTCTTCCCCTTCCAACACTGCACTTCCGGGTATTGGCGGCTTCGTTTGCAAAGCAAATGACTGGCGTGACTAAACGTGACATTCATTCAAATTTACAGTGGAAAGTTTAATGTTTGAGCTAAACTTTCTATTTGAGGTCGATGAATATAACCACAGCAGGGAATACATTTGCTTAATTGAGTGCAGTGCGAGGAAGTCAGCAGCGACGCGTGCTAGCTTTAGCCTTTAGCCTAGCTCGGACTGTGTTGTTGTTGTTGGTGTTCATCCATTTAACATGACACTGGAGGATTGTGTTTTGACCTCACGATGAAGTACCTGTTGATTATAGTCCTGCTGGCTCCTTCCTGGGTCAATTGTGCGATTAAACCGAGAGCTACTGAAAAAAAAACACTGGAAAATGACAGTGAATTCGGTAAGTAGTGACTATTGTCAAGCTAGCGGCTAGGTAGCTAACATTAACAACAGACATTATCTGTGCAATTAGCTGGCTGTCAACGGTAATTTAATTGGCTGTTTTTAAATTAGCCAATTTATGTTCGGTAGATAGATGGCTTGGCTTTTGCACTAATGGTGAATAATTAATGTTATCTATCATAGTCGTTTTTGCGAAACAATGTCCATTTCATGGACTAGCTGGTAAAATCGGACCATGGTAAAGTTGGTTTCATATTCAGACATTAGCTGTAAATATATTTAAAGTGAAACTCAATCTTCACTGATCATTGTGACAGAGGTTTCATATGTGTATAAGGTGTTCAGTGGATGAAAAGGCATGATACAATATATGTTATTATCTATCTTTCTCTAATTGACATATTTTACAACCTTTGATTTGAACCATAAATCATTAATTCTGTAAATCCCATGAACTTTCCCAAACGCAATTGTGTCGCACTACGTTTCCAAAATTATAATATACATTAACGGAGTAGCCAGTGTGTCTACATCTATTAGCATAACATTATTGGAGTTTCCAGTGTCTCTACATCTATTAACATGACATTATGGGAGTTGTCAGTGTCTCTACATATATTGTCCATTTCACTCTGTCCATTTTACTCTGTGTCTTTTCTCAGAGGCTCTGAACTCATTGCTGACCAACTTTGAGGTGTTGCCAGTGGTCGGACTTCATCAGCACTCGGTCAGGAAGAGGGACATTGATGCATCGTCCCACCTGGAACGCCTTGTCAGCTTCAGTGCCCTGGACAGGTAGTGGACATCGCTGGACATGCGGTAACATTTCTTTGCACCTTTTTAATGAACCCAAATATGTACATCGTTCGTCACTGTCAACCCTCCTTTTTCCCCCCTTCAGACATTTCAAGCTCTACTTGACAACTAACACAAACTTGTTCTCTGAGGACTTCAAAGCTGTGTTTGTGGATGAGCAAGGGACAGAAAACCCTTATGACATACAGCTGCAGAACTACTTCACTGGACATCTTGTAGGTGAGTCATGAGTATTTCTGTGTGTGTGTGTGAGGGGGTGGGTATGAGTAGAATCACTTAAAAGAGTGTGTCTGTGTGTGTGTGTGTGTAGGAGAGGAGAACTCCCGGGTACAGGCACACATGGATGGAGATGAGTTCTCTGCCCACATCCTTACAGAGGAGGCTGAGTACAATGTCGAGGTAAATGCACCCAAATAGGAGCACAGCTGAAGTCGGCCTCCTGTTTGATACCCGGTCTAAAACTGTTTCTAAGCTGTTCAGAGGGAGTACAGAGTATCAGCTAGAAAGACCCGCTTACACCTTTGTGATGGTTGAAGACTAACTGATTTTACTTCTTCCCGATACGTCTTTCGCTTCATCCTTTTATTTTTCTCCCTTTAACTGTCTGCTCACCTATTTTTTCTCCATCTCTCTCTCTCTTCCCTCTCTTCTCTCCACTCTGTTCTCAGCCCCTGTGGAGGTTTACAGAGGGACCCTCAGACGGCCGCCTGCTTGTCTATCGGTCCGAGGACATCCGGAACTTTAGCCGCCTGGCTTCTCCCAAGGTCTGTGGTTACGTCCACGCTGGGTCGGACAACCTGCTTCCCCGGAGCAATGGAGTGACGGAGACCCATGACGGTGAGAAACCACGTGTCGTTACAAACGGACAGGACTTTGCACCCACTCACTGTGTTTTAGTGCTTATGTGTGTGCCTGTCAGAAGTGAGGAAACATTAAAGGCGGGGTGGGGGTGGAGGGGTGGTGGTGGAGGAGTGGAATGTAGGAGGTGTCTTGTCCACACACTGCCTCTCAAAAAAATAGAAAACCTTTTATGTCTAAATCCTCTGTCCTATACATAGACTGTCATTATATAAATCTCACGTTCCCTTTTAGCTCTTTTGACAATGTAAACCTCATTAGAATGACATAGACGTGGTGGAGATAACAAGACAGGGGCGCAGACAGGGGCGCAGACAGGGGCGCAGACAGGGGCGCAGACAGGGGCGCAGACAGAGGCGCAGACAGAGGCGCTAAGAGCTCACTTGTCTGAGTATGATTGGGTGAGGTGGGGTTTGCTGGCTGTTAAAACACTCTGTTACTGTAGAATCACATGATTAGAAGAGGGAAGTGTAGCACATGACTGTGTGTGTGTGTGTGTGTGTTTGTGTGTGTGTTTGCTCAGGATTGTTGCAGTAAAAAATAAGTTTGACGCAAATAGCGGACAGTGTTCCCAGGCTCAGTCAAAATGGACGTTGTCACGAGGGAAAGGGATAAAGCACACTGTACTGACCTGTGAGACAACACAAGTGGTGGTTATACCATCTAATGTGTACTGAGAGGAGCAGTCTGTGTATCAGCGAGCACTAGATGATACAATTAATTTAACACAATGTTTTGAGAGGCAGGATTCTTCATAGTGCTTTTTTAAAGGGAGTAACAAGACATTTCTGAGACTTGTTTGATTTATAAATGGCTTTAAGTATTTCTTGGACCTCCCCCATAGAGTCCCTCCACAGAGAGAAGAGATCGAACCACAACCCCAAGAAGAACACTTGTCCTCTACTCCTGGTGGCTGACCACCGGTTCTTTAAACACATGGGCCGAGCAGAGGAGAGTATAACACTAAACTATCTGGTAAGAGCCCCCATCCTATTGGTCTATCTGGTGAGAGCCCCCATCCTATTGGTCTATCTGGTGAGAGCCCCCATCCTATTGGTCTATCTGGTGCGAGACCCGCTCCTATTGGTCTATCTGATGAGAGCCTTGATCCTATTGGTCTAACTGCTTGTTAATTTTGAAGTGCATGAACGAGCACATTCCCTTCGTTGCTTGTCCTGCTTTCAGACACAATGTGTTAATGTTAAGCAGAACAGTCCTATTCCTGTCTATTAACCCTGTCTATTAACCCTGTATTATGTTTCCCCAGATTGAGCTGATTGACAGAGTGGACGACATGTTCAGAAACACAACCTGGGACAACCAGTTCACAGGATACGGCGTTCAGATCCAACAGGTGACGCCATTGTCAGTTCTGTGTGTGTGAGTTGGTAGTAGCTGTCAGGTGTGGTGTGTGTGTGTGTTGGTAGTAGCTGTCAGGTGTGGTGTGTGTGTGTGTGTGTGTGTGTTGGTAGTAGCTGTCAGGTGTGGTGTGTGTGTGTGTTGGTAGTAGCTGTCAGGTGTGGTGTGTATGAGTTGATAATAGCTGTCAGATATGGGGTGTGGCTATGAAGGGGTGCTGGAGTACTCTAATGTGATTTGGGCATTTTAGCCGCAGACTGTGAAAGCTCTTTGTCTGGGTGGGAATGCTTGATGTCATTGTGTTTACTATAAAGGCACTGCTCTCAGTGACGTCATGCGTCTGTACATTACCTAGTCTCCTGACCTTTAACCTGACGACTTGTACAGGGCATTCTGGGATATTTAGTATATGCTGGATGTAATGGGCTGGACTGATGTTATTGTGCTGGTTGTAGATCATCATCAACAAAGAGCCCACTAGAGCGCCGGTCTCGGCTGGTAAAGGCTGGAGCCACTACAACATGATGGGAAGTCCCGTTGAAGGCAAGGATGTCTGGGACGTCAAAAAGCTACTGGAGGTGAGACACAACCACTATTTCACTGCTTACAACTAATTTACCTGTCTGTACTGTACAGTACCCAACCCTACTCCACTCTACAGCACCCAACCCTACTCCACTGTACTATACAGTACCCAACCCTACTCCACTCTACTGTACAGTACTCTACCAAACCCTACTCCACTTTACTGTACAGTACCCAACCCTACTCCACTCTACTGTACAGTACCCAACCCTACTCCACTCTACAGTACCCAACCCTACTCCACTCTACTGTACAGTACCCAACCCTACTCCACTGTACTGTACAGTACTCTACCAAACCCTACTCCACTGTACTGTACAATACCCAACCCTACTCCACTCTACTGTACAGTACCCAACCCTACTCCACTCTACTGTACAGTACCCAACACCCAACCCTACTCCACTCTACTGTACAGTACCCAACCCTACTCCACTGTACTGTACAATACCCAACCCTACTCCACTCTACTGTACAGTACCCAACCCTACTCCACTCTACTGTACAGTACCCAACACCCAACACTACTCGACTCTAATGTACAGTACCCAACCGAGTAAAAGTTATGAGTTCCTAAAAACAAAACAAAAAACATTTTAGTTTTTGTCAAAGTTTATGCAATCATCCGTATTTGACTGGATTAAATGGAACCCAGTTAGTAAACAGTTTAATCATCTATGTTTCCAGAAGTTTAGCCAGGATATTGCCGGGAATGCCAGCCTGGTGTGCCTGGCACATCTCTTCACCTACCAGGACTTTGATGAGGGGACCCTGGGCCTGGCGTATGTGGCGCCGTCTAAGGAAAACGCTCTGGGTGGCCTCTGTCCTAAACGTAAGGTCCTTGCGTTGGTTCATTGGCTGTGGTGTTTTGGTAGTGCTGTGCTGAATCGTATTTGTGATTTCTCTTCCGTCTGCAGCTTATTATCCGTCTAGTTCTGTGAAGACACCCAGTTACCTCAACACCGGTTTAACCAGCACAAAGAATTATGGCAAAACCATTCTGACAAAAGTAGGTTCTCAGTGACTGTCGACATCTGGTCAATGGTTTTTTCATGTGATTAATAGAACAGGATTGATTTGGGTCACGGGTTGAATAGTATCTAGTCAGACCTCACCTGACATTTATATATATATACTGATTAGTATGTGTGTTCCCCACCAAACAGGAAGCAGATTTGGTGACCACCCATGAGCTGGGCCACAACTTTGGGGCGGAGCATGACCCGGACAACATCCGCCACTGCGCCCCTAGTGACGACAATGGGGGCAAGTTTATTATGTACCCCATCGCTGTGAGCGGAGATCATTACAACAACAAGGTGACTGCTCATGTCAAACTAAATCACATCCCATTATCTGCTATATAACGGTATGCTATCAGGCTATATGTATCTACTATATAACGGTATGCTAATAGGCTATATGTATCTGCTATATAACGGTATGCTAATAGGCTATATGTATCTGCTATATAACGGTATGCTAATAGGCTATATGTATCTTCTATATAACGGTATGCTAATAGGCTATATGTATCTGCTATATAACGGTATGCTAATAGGCTATATGTATCTGCTATATAACGGTATGCTAATAGGCTATATGTATCTGCTATATAACGGTATGCTAATAGGCTATATGTATCTGCTATATAACGGTATGCTAATAGGCTATATGTATCTGCTATATAACGGTATGCTAATAGGCTATATGTATCTGCTATATAACGGTATGCTAATAGGCTATATGTATCTGCTATATAACGGTATGCTAATAGGCTATATGTATCTGCTATATAACGGTATGCTAATAGGCTATATGTATCTGCTATATAACGGTATGCTAATAGGCTATATGTATCTGCTATATAACTGTATGCTAATAGGCTATATGTATCTGCTATATAACGGTATGCTAATAGGCTATATGTATCTGCTATATATAACGGTATGCTAATAGGCTATATGTATCTGCTATATAACGGTATGCTAATAGGCTATATGTATCTGCTATATAACGGTATGCTAATAGGCTATATGTATCTGCTATATAACGGTATGCTAATAGGCTATATGTATCTGCTATATAACGGTATGCTAATAGGCTATATGTATCTGCTATATAACGGTATGCTAATAGGCTATATGTATCTGCTATATAACGGTATGCTAATAGGCTATATGTATCTGCTATATAACGGTATGCTAATAGGCTATATGTATCTGCTATATAACGGTATGCTAATAGGCTATATGTATCTGCTATATAACGGTATGCTAATAGGCTATATGTATCTGCTATATAACGGTATGCTAATAGGCTATATGTATCTGCTATATAACGGTATGCTAATAGGCTATATGTATCTGCTATATAACGGTATGCTAATAGGCTATATGTATCTGCTATATAACGGTATGCTAATAGGCTATATGTATCTGCTATATAACGGTATGCTAATAGGCTATATGTATCTGCTATATAACGGTATGCTAATAGGCTATATGTATCTGCTATATAACGGTATGCTAATAGGCTATATGTATCTGCTATATAACGGTATGCTAATAGGCTATATGTATCTGCTATATAACGGTATGCTAATAGGCTATATGTATTTGCTATATAACGGTATGCTAATAGGCTATATGTATCTGCTATATAACGGTATGCTAATAGGCTATATGTGTCTGCTATATAACGATATGTCAATAGACTTTATGTATCTTCTAACTGTATGCCAATGGCTTTTTGTTCTGTATTCTGTGTCTATATTTTGTCCAACACCACCAACTAGATGACTCACTCTTTCCACTAAGTTTTCTGTTTCCTGTGTAACACTTCTATCCACAGCTCTTCTCTAGCTGCAGTAAGTCCTCCATAGGGAGGACTCTGGCTATCAAGGCCCGTGTCTGCTTTAAGGAGAGGAACAGTAAAGTGTGTGGTAACTCTCGTGTGGAGGACGGAGAGCAGTGTGATCCAGGACTGCTGCATCTGAACAGCGACCCCTGCTGCACTGCTGACTGCAAGTTGAAACCCCAATCCCAGTGCAGGTAGAGACCCAGCAGACACCCAGACAGCACCTACACACTGGACAGACCGTACGCACAGGACTGCATCTAAACACAGGGCAGCACTTAATGGTCCTTTCACAGACTGGCTTCCTCTGTTTCCACTAGTGACAGGACATTGTCTTCTCTGTTTCCTCTAGTGACAGGAACATTGTCTTCTCTGTTTCCTCTAGTGACAGGAACATTGTCTTCTCTGTTTCCGCTAGTGACAGGAACATTGTCTTCTCTGTTTCCTCTAGTGACAGGAACAGTCTGTGCTGTAAGAACTGCAAGTTTGAGCAGGCCGGGAAGACGTGCCAAGAGCCCATCAATGCCACCTGTAAGGGTGTGTCCCTGTGCACAGGTGAGGCCTCTAGATCCCCACGGTACTGCTGCGGGTACCGCTGCTGACAAATCAGTCTTTGTTGGTCTGACTCTTTCTATCCACCAGGACACAGCAGCGAGTGTCCCGGCCCGGACAATGCCCCAGACCAGACCATCTGTGTGGACAGCGGGAGGTGCAAGAATGGGGAGTGTGTTCCCTTCTGTGAGGCCATGCATAACCTGAGGCCCTGCGCTTGTAATGGTACGACCCGCAAACATCCACCCTACCCTATTCCAGGTGTTCCAGGTGACACAACCTACCAGTGTACTGTGGGCCGGCCGGCCGGTACCCACTGTTTATTAGGAATGACCCAATCAGGGCTGCACATCACGTGTTTAAAAATGCAGCCTAATGATGTCACAGCCGCGTGAATAATGTCTGATCATTCTAGACTTTCTAATCGTTATTACCGAGAAGACAAATCTAAGTAGTTATAAACCTGATTGTTGATGAGTTGAAAGTGGATTCCAACATGTCTCCGGTTGTACGTTCTTCATCGTGCTCTTTTCAAAGCCTCTACATTCAGGTCAAAAGTATAGAGCTAAAACAGACGTATATTATCAGGGAACGGCTTTCTCACATCTCTTCTGGGGAAGTTCAGACGGTGCCTCATTGCGTTGTGCTAGAAGCGTTCATGCCCGTAATCTCACAGATCCTAACCGGAACTTTCCCTCTGCCAGAGACAATCGACTCGTGCAAGGTTTGTTGCCGAAACAGCAATGGCATCTGCACTCCCTTTGTCAAAAGTGACGGGAACCTCTTGTACCTACGGAAGGGAAAACCGTGCACCGTGGGCTTCTGCGACGAGGGCGTGAGTGAACTCTACTGGTGCTAGTCGACCTTTGACCCTTTACTGTCAAAGAACCCTTTCTGAAGAATGCCTCTCTTGGTCTTAGGGCAAATGTATGAAGCAAGTCCAGGATGTGATTGAGAGGTTGTGGCATTTCATCGATAAGCTGGACATCAACACGTTTGGTGAGTGTTAACGCCTGTGTGTGGAGACTGTGTGTGTGTGTGTGTGTGGAGACCCTGTGTGTGTATGCGGTGTTGTAATATCCTGAATGTCTTGAGATGTTGTGGGAGGTTGAAGTGCTTTCATTTCTGTTGTAGGCAAGTTCCTGGCAGACAACATCGTGGGTTCTGTGGTGGTGTTCTCTCTGCTCTTCTGGATCCCATTCAGCATCCTTGTTCACTGTGTGGTGAGGGACACAGAACACTGTTAGAACCCATTCGGATGGTTCTCTCCAACCCCTAATTTAGCACACCTGGTTGTAATAATTGTCTGGGTAACATCAGGTGAGTCACAGATGAGGTTTGAGAGGCCCTCCAGGATGGTAGATCTCCAGAAACGGGGTTCAGTGGCTCTGCAGTGTAGCGTTTGATCAAAAGTGGTACCTGTTTACTGAGACGATCCAATCGGTTGTAGTCGAGTTGAAAAATCTGGATGTGCTTCTGGTTCGCAGCCGCAGGTCACTTTTACAACACAACTCTTGGCTTGTCAGTTTATACGGAAAATAAGTGTTAAGACACTAATGGGAATGCTGTCTTTATGTCTCTTTAGGATAAAAACCTGGACAAAGAATACGAGGAAAACTCCAAGAGCATGTACTATCCGAGCGTAAGTGTCTTTAAGCTTCTGTTACCTGGCTACATTCTACACAGGTGCTAGGTGTTGACGTTACATGAGTAAACACACTAGGAAACGATGAATGGAGAGCAGCCTGTGTTATTAGCTCAATTCCAAATCAAAACCAAGCTCTGCCTGGAACTCGATAGATCTGAAAGTACTGCCTGGATGTGTGTTAAGGTGTGTATATTCTAACAGGCCTCTCAGGGGTCATGTTGGCATGGAGACCTACACAATTACCCATCCAGTATGTCAATTTGCCTAAAAAGTAAAGTGTTTAGTGATGGATTTGGAACTGGGTCTCAGGTTTCCACCGACTCAGGCGGCACTGAAACGTACCAGCCAGTAAGTAGTCTGTTGGTCTGAGGGATCGCTGACTAGGGAATACTTGTAAACAATAACAGTAAACAACAGGATGTCTGGGTGATCTGTCACGCGTTTCGTTTACCTTCATCCCACGTGGAACTGCAGCAGATGGTTGAAGTGCCCGTCTGTTGTGGAGCTCCGCCCACTGGTGAGTAGGTGAGGTGTTGGGGAAAGGGGCATGGGTGTGTGTGTGTGTGTGTGCGGGCGGAGCCCGTGTTGACCCTGTCTGGGGCCAACCAGTGTTTGTGTTGCATTAGTTTGGAGGTAGACAACGTGAACCACTCATTGCGGAACCAGGAGATCAGAGGGTGACGTGGCATTTAAGGCTCATATTATTAGAGATATTCCAACGCTCAGATGGCCAGTGGCTCGGAAGTACCTGCTCAGAAGTACATATAAATGTTTTTCTGCTCAAACACACCAGTCCTCGTGGTCCAATTAAAACATTTGGTCTGACGAACAAATTTCAGCTGATTCACATTAGCTGCTGCACTGGAATGACCCTTGCCGTTGCATAAATGCCGGCTCTGGAAGGACCGTCACCCGCTGATGTTCCTGCGTGGGACGACTAGCGACGTAACGGGCCAATCCATAGCGGATGAGTTCTAATGTTCCGGGTCAGTCGGTGTAACACGAGACCCAAACTCTCTCCTCAGGAGGTGCTGAGCGGCCTGGAGTCTGCCTCCGTCCACATCGTCAAGGCACCTCCGCCTCCCGCCTTTTTCTCCGGCACTCAGATCCCACACCGTTCCCTCCCTCCTCATCCGCCAACGGGCCCGTGTGCCTCAGGCAGCAGCAGTACCCAAGCCCCAGGCTCGGCTTCGGGCCCTGGCCTTTCCCCGGTGAGCGGGCTGGTGGTGGAGGGCCTGGAAACCATCCAGGAGGACCCCGACTCTCACCTCGACCCGGGCGAGGGCGACTTCTCTCCTCCCGGCGGTTCCAACGCCACCAAGATGTCCTACGAGGACCTGACAACGGATCAGAGCGTGCCGCGAACGGGCCGGTCGGACAAACGGCGTCTCACCAGGCAGGCCTGTGTCGAGGACAGTAAAGAGACCCAGTGCTGAGGCAACGTCCCTATTCACACTGTGGTCCGAGGTAACGTGGTCCGGACACAGTCCAGAATAGAGACCTGGGCCACACTCATGCATAATCACGAACGCAGTAGGGTGCATTTAAAATACTGTATAGTACAAACTTGAAAAACTCGAGTTAACTTTGGTACACAAACTGTTATAGGGAACTGACATCGATGAGTCTGGAATACAACTCTGTTAGGGCGCAAGGAAAAGGTGTTTGGTGGGACTCTTTTAAAAGGGACCAGCAGCACCTGTGTGGGATTAGCTACGGCTAGATTACATAAGGATTAGGTGAGATTATAGAGTGCTTATGAGTAATAGAGCTCTGGTGTCATTGACCGCTGCACCTTAGATTAGTCTAGTTAGTGGATCCTACACGTCTTCGTGTGTCGGACGACTCATTTGTCCCTTGCTAGTTACGAGGGTAAAAGCCACATGCTTTCTCTGGCGCCAATCGGTAACAGAGAGGCTGGTCAGTCGAGTCTTCTGGTGTTAAATGTTATTTTAATGGTTCTGTTTCAAAAGTTTCTCTGACCTTGTATGTTTAGAAACGTTTTAAGAATGTTTTTTTCCGAATTCTTCACGGTGTTATTCACAGAGCTGTATTCTGTTTTGCAAGTGTGAAATGTGGGACGTATTTGGATGAGGACGATTTCATTAACCACTGCTAACATGCTAACATTTCGGTTGAACTGAATGCAAAAGGGGGACGTTTAAAAGGTTGGAAAGATACAAAGGTGAACGCTTTCCGGTAGTTGAAACCAAACTGGCAAGTGAAGGTCCAGACTAGTAATGGGACATGGACATTTCAGATGAAATCGGTCTGAATTAGCCATCAGATGCCACAGCGTTATGCACGAAGCCTCATGTTACCGTTGAAAATTTTCAACTCTAAGTCCTTTATTTGGCAACACTACTCAAAGCGAAAATGTATAGTGGTTCTATTTCTTTAGTGAGTACATTTCTATGCAGTCAAATATTGTTCGTCGAGAACGTCTGTGTTTATTCTGCAGAATGATTAGTGCCTTATTCTGGTTGCTATAATCTACTGTGAGCAATGTGACTATCATCTAGCAGGAACGTGTGCTAACTACTGTAGCCTGGAAGCCAGTTCAAGTGTTATGTTCTCTTCTAAGTGTTGAATATTGTGCCAATGATGAATATCTATTTCCTTGTGGAATATCAGTCTAAAATATTGTTTTACACATCGTCTATTCACTGTTTCTTGTATATTAAACAATCCGTGGAAATATTGCTTCTGATGAAAGTCATGGTTGAGAGTATTCTTCGGCTATGCTATGACTGTGCTAACATGGTTTGGATATGGGTTTGACCTTGGTCATAACCTACATCCGAGCATTAACTGTAGCAGCTGAGGACAACTCGTTAACTGGATCTCTTTTATTCATGCTCTATATTTCATTTTCATATAAAAGTCTCTATGCTAATAAACGTAATAACAGAACAAAATGCGTATTTATTCTTCATTTGACTAAGATCTCAGAAAAGGTCAAGTTGACAACGTGTTACTTAATAACAAACATTATTTTATTTGCTTTGTACAAAATGCACCCAGACTCCGCCCACTCCCATCACCTAGGCACCTAATCCATAATTCCATTCCGTCAGTGATTTCCAGCTGGATGAGGTGGTGATTAACCTATCACATGGCCTTCAGGACAGGCCTTCAGCCAGGCAGACTGCTCTCTGGGTGTTTAGGATCCACATCCCCCCAGTATGGCAGAATGAATGGCAGCTTCTCCACTCGGCTCTCCAAGAGCCGCCACAGGTGCTCAGCCACAAACTGGTTCCCGCTCTCAGAGAGGTGGAGTCCGTCAGAGAGGTAGCCTGTGTAGTCCTGTGAAAACATCAGCGGTCAATACTAGATGTCACTGGATACGAGTGTCTGCTGAATGGACGAGTGCCTGCTGAACGCATGGGTGTCTGCTAAAAAATGTCTGTAAATACAAGAGTTGACTCTGGATGTGAGTATCTGCAAAATGTATAAGTGTCTGTGAAATGAATTGACTGTAATGAAAGTGCTGTGATGGCTGGATTCTGTTAACATATCATGAATGCTGTGTCTGTATTTACAGGATTCACCCCCCTGACCACACATTGCAAATTGTGAAAAGTGAGACCGTAGTTAGTTGTGAAAGCTTTTCATCCAGTACCCAGTTTCAGGAAAAGAGCTACACAGTAAATACTGCAATGTAGCTGTCGACTCCTGAGTCTATTGTCGCCATGGATACTGCTCCACTTTGATAGTCGCCATGGACACCGCTCCATTTCGATTGTCAGCATGAACACTGCTTCATATTAGTCACATCCATGGAAATAGTGCTTCTTAATTTCACCTGTCCATCTTTCTGCATCAGAGTCCACAGGTCAAGCACGTCCACCCCACACTGGCCTGCAGCCTGGACGCAGATCTGGGCGTACCGGCCTGCCACAGAGTTTAGACGGTTCAAGACACTTCCTGCAGAGCAGAAAAAGAATCGGGTACTTACAGGAGGTTACCGTGTTTCCCCCACGTATCTATACATACTTCACACTGTTAATGGGTGTCGGTATGGTTCAAATGAAATTATGAAAACGTAATTATTATAATTGGTGAAGTCATCACCCCTTTCCGATAACACTTGATAAAGGCACAACGGTGGCTGCAGTGAGTCTGGGGTTTCCACAGACCTGACAAACCGGGGGGTTGGCAATACTTGACAATTGTTCTTTACAAATCCAGTCAAGCAGTCAGGGGGAAGCATTTTAACCCCACAACATGATGCTGCCGCCACCATGATTCACAGCAGAGATGCACAATGAAGTGCTCTAAAATAGTTAGCGGCGCATACAAGGCAGTTTAAACCATCCCGTAACTAGTATATTACTACTATATTACACCTGTATATTTAATATTTTTTATACATTGCCTGATCTGTGTCTTTCCACAAAACTGTCACTTATTTCTCGTACTTCTCCGGTAATCTCCATTTTAGATTCAGAATTTCCTTTCACACATAAAACACTCCCCTTAGTAAGTTATAATTAATCAACCTTTCATGAGGCACTCTTTCTCCCATGTCGTCTCATTGAGAGGTGGCGGTGTGATGAATATGACCTTGTCTGCTGCCACACCTACAGAACCCAGGTGTTTGACGATGTGCTTCAGGTTCTCACAGTACTCCGGCAGTGGGATGTGCTGTTGTGGGTTTACATCTATAGAAAAATAGATTATTCTTTTAATGCTTGTTAGGGCAGTGTTTCTTAACTGCGGCAGGATATGAAGGTGTGCGGGGTTTTGTTTTGCCCAACACTAGAAGAGTAAAGGCTTAAACAGTCACAATACCTTCTAAAGCACAGTCGTTGGCTCCAAAAAAGACGATGACAGCAGCTATATGGGTGTTTAAATGGCTTTCATGGGAGATGAGTCGAGGCAGGACCATGTTGGCCCATCTGGTGTTGTAACCAGACAGACCTCTGTTCACAACATCACATTTTCTAGGGGACAGAGGTCATAATTTCAAATACGCCTGTTTTTCAGGCTGTGTTTAATGTTCTGTGTGATGTGAAGTTCAAACCTACTCACCTGGCAAGTTTGTTTGCAAAGTCGGAACCCCATCCTTTGGGTTGGAATGAAAACTGAAACCACCACCAATAAGACATGTGAGAGCAAGCTGATGTCTCTACAATGCTAGTGGTATCGTAATGCATTGGATAAAATATTTACCTGTGTGATTGAGTCGCCAAACAATATGACTTGTGGCCAAATTATGCTTTTGACTTTGGACATTGCTTCCTGGTGGAAATATTCAGTCGAAACACTCTGACAACCGTGTTCACCGCTCACTAAATGAAAACATTGCATGTGAAACAGCGCTTTCTACCGGATGGAGGAGGAAGTTATTGCATTTGCTGTTGGTGTGACAACATTTAGCAGAAACATGGAATGATTATAATGCTAACCACACTAACCAATATATATGATACTTTTATATGCATTGCAGAACTCGTAAATAAACTGGACCTTTGGATTTAATGTGTTTCTCACTGTGGTCCTATTAGAAGATTATCGCTTCGCGTTCCTCAGAAGAACACAGATCTTAAAGATATTCGGCGAAATAAATTACACACGGGACATTATTAGCAGTCGTAGATCAAGTTGTATCCTCGTATCCCCAATATTAACTGTATGAACTTCCGTCTGGAGCGTCTACAAAATACCACCGACACACGCCGAAGACACCTTTTTTAGTTCCGGCTCAGTAATTTTATTATTTGCACACATTAGAAAATGCAATTGTGTTATCAGCTGGTAGATGCTGAACATACACGCCAGAGTTGATGATCACGTATAATCTAAATATAAACAAATGTTAATATGTTGTCACAGAATCGTTACAGCTTGGGTGTTTGCCTGAACTGTAACCAGAGGTGCTTAAAAGGAGATAGGAACCCTGGGTCTTTGCCGTACTGTAAACAGAGGTGCTTAAAAAGGAGATAGGAACCCTGGGTCTTTGCCTGAACTGTAACCAGAGGTGCTTAAAAGGAGATAGGAACCCTGGGTCTTTGCCGTACTGTAAACAGAGGTGCTTAAAAAGGAGATAGGAACCCTGGGTCTTTGCCGTACTGTAAACAGAGGTGCTTAAAAAGGAGATAGGAACCCTGGGTCTTTGCCGTACTGTAAACACTAAACAGAGGTGCTTAAAAAGGATATAGGAACCCTGGGTGTTTGCCTGTACTGTAACCAGAGGTGCTTAAAAAGGAGATATGAACCATGGGTGTTTGCCGTACTGTAACCAGAGGTGCTTAAAAAGGAGATCGGAATCTGTTCGATATTCTTGGGACGTATATCGCTTCCATCCAGCAGATGGACCAGCAACTGTGAAAATGACGCCATGCTGCGTCACGCGTTTCCGAAGTTATTGTCACGCATTTCCAGTGAAAGCTTCGGGTTAAAGTCGACAAATGTTCCTGTATACAAGATAAAAAAATCTCAGTATTCTAACGTATTTATACTGTTATATTTATACATGTATTCACGTGATTTGTGTAATTCTGTGTTTTTAAGAATGCTGTACATGTACACGTATTTCCCCCAAAATGTCCACATCGTGGACAATTAAAAAACGCGTAACTAATGAGCGCATATGATTCCGGTGTAACTACTTGACCGCACTAAATAACCGCAGACGTGTGTCTTAAGTGCGTCCCCTTTAAGTATTTTCGGGTGGAGCTCACAGGAAGTGAAGTGTCAACGCGAGTTTAGCCCAGGCAGAAAAAACAACAGCAGTCCCTTTGATGAGCACCCCAAAAAACAGCCCTAAACTTGCTTAAAACAAGGTCCAAACTGAGGTACGCCCCGCACATCTGTACGCAGGTCTCCGGTTTTCCACTTTCTGTAAAGATGCGCTATAATTCAGACTTTTTGAGCGTGAGTTGGGGACAGCTTGGGTGTGTGGGTGGGTGCGGTACATGTGTATCCTGGCAACGGGGTTCCGTTATACCGGGGCAGTCATTGATTAATTCCGCACGATGGACTTGAGACCCTGTTGACTCCGGAGGTAATAATATCTGGCGCATGCTTAACACAGCGGGGGTCACACAGAAAGTGCATACAAGTGCATAAGTCAAGTTTTATTGAGTTATAATGGATGTTGTCAAGTTATAAGGGATGTAAAGTAAACATAATTAGATACATTTTATGCACTACACATGCATCAGTTCACTTGACTCGATGTCGTGACCGATGTGCTACGTCATCACCTGTCGTGCCGGCTTTGCAGGGGAGCTGGAGAGAGACGTGCTGGAGTCATGCTGTGAAGAATGTTCCGGAAGGTCAAAAAGCGTCACAGCAACAGCAGCTCTCAGAGCAGTGAGATCAGTACCAAGAGCAAGGTGGGCTGCATTCCCTCATGCTAGTGTCTCCTGGGTTATTGTCCAATTTGAAGGTTCCCAGACACACACAACTGTGGCTTTCATTTATTTATTATCTCTGTAAATATTTTACAGAAAATAACAAGCAAATGCTGAGATGTTTAAACCGAAGAGTCAAAGTTGATTTTTACTGAGGAATTTCTCCAATATCGTCCAAGCCTTTACGTCACCGTTCTGTTTGATTGCACAGTTCACATTACTCAGTTTATTACCTGAATTTTTTTATTTTTTTTGTCTTAACCAGTATTCCATTCAAACTCTAAAAGTGTTTGCTGTGTTTTCCTTTCTTTGCTTCACATGCACAAATGATGCAGCAGAAAACACTATTTCTAGTCATCGAGTCAACGTCGTTCTCAGATTTTTGTTTCGACAATGTCGTGAGATGCCGTTGTGTTGCTTTCTCTCCAGTCTGTGGACTCAAGTTTGGGAGGTCTGTCCAGGTCCAGTACTGTGGCCAGCTTAGACACCGACTCCACAAGGAGTTCAGGTAGGATAGCCACGCCTTACTTATTGCCTTACCGTCTGATGTCGAATGAATCCCATCATGACCTGGTTGCGTTGACGACCCGTCGCTAGGTAACAGCTTGTTGTCGGAGACGTGCGCCGAGTTCAGGGTGAAATATGTTGGTGCCATTGAGAGCCTGCCGTACGACATGTGCCAGACTCTACACAAGCCTCTGGACCTCATCAATTACATAGACACGGCCCAGGTAGGTTCATCTGTGTTGTCATTGTTATTCCATATGAACACTGACGTTGTTCTGTTTATATTATTATCTTTCCCCTTGTAAAGCACTTTGGTGCAACGTCTGTTGTTGGAAAATGTGCTATATAAATGAAGTTGTATTGTTTTGTGTATTGTTCTGTTTCCTCAAAGCAAGATGGAAAGCTGCCGTTTGTGCCTGGAGACGTGGAGATGGTACTGGGAGTGTCCAAACATGGAGTGAAAATAGCCTCAGTGGATCAGTGTGTGAGTGACAGTAGTTAGTGAACATTGGTTTATTACACATCCTGATTGGAGGGTTTCTGGTAGTCCTGAGTTTTCTCTCGTTTCCACGGTAACTGTATGCTATGTGGGTGTTGTCCCGTATGTTTCCACGGTAACTAGGATGTCCTGCATCGTCATCCTCTCTACTTGATCATGCGGATGTTATGTTACGATGACGGCATGGGTTCTGGGAAGAACCTGCTGGCTCTGAAGACCACAGACGCAGAACAGACGGTCTGCAGCATCTGGGTGTATCAGTGCCATAATGCGGTCAGTGGTTGTGAGTGGTGGTGTGGACGGTGTGTGTTTGTGTGGAAGGTGCACGTGGAAGGTGCGTGTGTGTGTTTGGACAGTGTGTGCGTGTGCACAGAATATACTGACCATCCACTACACTGTCAGGGCATTTAATTCTCCATTATTAGTTTTTTTCTAGTACAGATGCTGCATGTTTCATATGAAGTGTTTTTCTCTGTAGGAACAAGCACAGACCATCTGCAAGGCGCTCTCAGCCTTTTTCGACTGTGTGTTGACTTCAGAGAAGTCCTGAAGGAACATTGGATAAGCTGAAGCCTCACCACCACCACCAGCTGGGAGTTTACAACAGTCACATGACTTACCCAGCACGCACTGCAACACCTCTCACGCCCTCCACCTGTCAGTTGATCGTTGTGACTATGGCTTGTCTTAATGTGTTTAATCTAACTTAATGTTATTTAATGTAAATGCATGACAAAGCACAGTGCATTTGTCCCGTCATGGCTGCACATTGAAAAGACAGTGGTCGTTAGGTCTCTGGTAATGTCTTATCCAGGGACTTCATCTCCCTCGTTTATTAAAAGACTAGTTGACATGGTACTCAGTCAGTCTCACGACTGTCTCAGCCCCCCTCTATACGGTAACAGGACGCACTGTAACACTGTTTGTGCCTCTGGTATCGCCTCCCGGTATGCCACACTGGTGTGCCACCTGGTATACCCCCGTGTATGCCACCCAACTCTCTTGTCTTTATTCTGGATCCAGATGGGATCGGGTCAGTTACTACGGTACAATAAAATATTTTATTATTTTAATGACTGTTTCTTTTATCTCGTACCAATATATAATATTTTTCACAGGTCAATTAGATTGTCATTAGTCATTACACTAAAACCTCATGATGTGCTGTTCCGTGTCTTTGAGTATTTAGGAAAGCGCTATAGAAGCTCAAAATATTATTATAAACCTTTGGCCTGTCTACCACATGGAACAAATACTCAGGACTGGGCAATAATGGGTTTTCACCACCAGATGGCGATCTATACTTGTATATATATTCACACACACTAATTCCCACCCAACCACTCAAGCTATTCTAAAAACACTGCTAACCTGCTTTTAACGAACAGCTCACCCCAATTAATGCACAACATTTATATAGAGAAAAAAATCTCATTTTATTCTTCCAGTTTTAGTTTCCCATTTATTCTGGACAACAGGTAAGAGTCGATGCGATGGTCCACGATCAATGGTTATGAATGCGATATGCGTATGTCTGTTTAAACAACCACCAACAGACTAAACACCGAGCACACATCCTCTCAGAGCATCTACAGGCCGGTCAGGGTTATTCACTTTATACATTTGAATATCGACGCTCAAAATTAATTTGAATGTACATATTAACCTTCCCGTTTCCAATAGGAGAACAGGAAGGAACATTTTAACATGCAACACATGTTGTCATTCACTGTCAGAAGTACTGTCCTGTGTCCCACTGCAGAACAACGAGTTCATTCAAACCTGCCACAGAATTTACACAGAGTGTTTTCAATCATGTGTACAGGAAGCAAAATAATAATAACCACCTCTTAATGTCAAACAACATACACAAAGAGTTGCTCAGCAACTAAAACCAGACACGTTACATAAAATGCTCTGTAAGGAGTTATTTTAAAAACATTCTACATCTTCAGTATGTTCAGTAGGAGAACTGTATAAAACAAGGTGATTCGGAAACACGTTTTGTTCCCAGCTAGTTATTAAGGTTTGGAGGGTAGAATTCTAGTCACTATTACTACAATAATACATTGAATACTAAGCTTGTGTGTGTGTGTCCTAAATGTTATCTTAAGCAAGTACACTTCCCATTTAAAATTGCACTCAACGGTTTAAATTTTTTTTTAGGGAAAATGAAACTTGTGTTTCTGAGGTAACCGAGTAGACTCCAGCTCTACGGAATCTGACTCATCAATAGACTCCAGCTCTACTGAATCAGACTCATCAATAGACTCCAGCTCTACGGAATCTGACTCATCAATAGACTCCAGCTCTACTGAATCTGACTCATCAATAGACTCCAGCTCTACTGAATCTGACTCATCAATAGACTCCAGCTCTACGGAATCTGACTCATCAATAGACTCCAGCTCTACTGAATCGGACTCATCAATAGACTCCAGCTCTACTGAATCGGACTCATCAATAGACTCCAGCTCTAATAAATCTGACCATAATGGACAAAAACCAGCCAAAATCACAACAATGGAGGATCAGTGCTCTAGGCAGATCTAAAAAGCCGACAGCTGCAGTTGACACCCTTCATTTTACGGATGTTTTACGGGGATGCTTTGCTGTAACTGATATGGTGTCCAGAGGACACACACAAACACACACACACACACATTTAGTGATAAATGGAGGTCTATTCCTACTCACAGCGACCGTTACCTTGTTACACAGCATGGCTGGCCTCATTGGGCTGCTAGCATATTCCTGGGTTAGCACCAAGTTAGCCTCCCACACCAGGAGTGTCCTAGTTAAATGTCTTCCTAAGCAGTTATGTGATTCACCTTTTAACCATGCAGAGAGATGGACTGTGAGCATATTGACTGTATTCACATTAACAACGAAATATGTTGTGGTCTGTAGTCCCCTCTGTCAGTTCCTGCGGTCCCAAATGTCAGGTCCTGCGGTCCCAAATGTCAGGTCCTCCGGTCCCAAATGTCAGGTCCTGCGGTCCCAAATGTCAGGTCCTACGGTCCCAAATGTCAGGTCCTCTGGTCCCAACTGTCAGGTCCTACGGTCCCAAATGCCAGGTCCTACGGTCCCAAATTTCAGGTTCTCCGGTTCCAAATGTCAGGTCCTGCGGTCCCAAATGTCAGGTCCTACGGTCCCAAATGTCAGGTCCTGCGGTCCCAAATGTCAGGTCCTGCGGTCCCAAATGTCAGGTCCTGCGGTCCCAAATGTCAGGTCCTACGGTCCCAAATGTCAGGTCCTCTGGTCCCAACTGTCAGGTCCTACGGTCCCAAATGCCAGGTCCTACGGTCCCAAATTTCAGGTTCTCCGGTTCCAAATGTCAGGTTCTCCGGTTCCAAATGTCAGGTTCTCCGGTTCCAAATGTCAGGTCCTCCGGTCCCAAATGTCAGGTCCTCCGGTCCCAAATGTCAGGTCCTCCGGTCCCAAATGTCAGGTCCTCCGGTCCCAAATGTCAGGTCCTATGGTCCCAAATGTCAGATCCTACGGTCCCAAATGTCAGGTCCTGCGGTCCCAAATGTCAGTTTCTTTATAAAGTTCACAAACTGAACAGAGGCAAACTCTAATAAATAATCAAACACAACCTTCATTTTGTCAGTTACTCCTCTTAATGTCTCAGTCCGGATAAATAAGTGGAAAGTGCATTTTATTGCGAGAGGTCACTTAGTACAATCATTATTTTATCTTAAATGGTCTTAGACGTCTAGTTGTTCCCGTCCCATGAGCCTTAGCAGGACGAGTCAACAGAAGGGATGAAATGTCATGTGACATTCCCAGAGTGATGGTGTGTGGTTGTTCCCGGCAACCAACAGACAATGATACCGGGGGCGACGTTGATTTAATCTGCCGACATGAAGTGGAGGGGATTTCCGGTCAGTCAATATGTTGACCTTTGACCTTTAGTCCAGGATGAAGTGCACAAACGTAACTGGGAAAGCTCCCCTCCTCATTGGTTCTCCTTCGATGTGGCCCAGCTACGAGAAAAAAAAAACATAGGAAAGGCACGACATCACATACTGAGTCCAAGGACAAAACACACAGGATGGGGATGGGGGGAGGAGCCGAGTAAGGGGTGGAGGAGCAGTAGGGAAGGAGGGCCAGAATGAGGTCCCGGTTTTATACTGCTTGGGTCACCATAGTTTCTGGCTCACTGGGAGGGATTAGACTGGAAGACACACCCCCACATCAACCAGACTAAAAGCACTAAATGCATACGCTTCTGATAACGAATTATACGGCAGTAAAACACAAGATTAAACAACAGAAAACGTGTACAACAAACAAACTGGACTGGGGAATTCTGTCAGAGGAAGTCCCAGGACATATCTGCTCTTCATTGCACCCAAGTGTTAGGGCCGGCGAATGTCTCCTGGATGACTACATCCTGGTAAAGAGTTCCTGAGTGGATTCTAGTATGCAGTGGAGATTCCTCCTCAGGGATCGTATGGCAGAAGGCCAGCAGGTATTTAGAGTTTTCCAAACTGCAGTGTGATGATGAGTGTCCCTGGTGCAGCTGAGTCACGGCTGGCTAAGATCCTGGATGGTTTAACTTGGCATTAACTTGGCACCCCTGCAGGGCAGACCGCTGGCATCCCATGGTGCATCTGGCCAACCTTACACCCCTCTGAAGGACCAGCCGGCTGTAGCTGCTGCAGTTTATTTACAGGGGGATGATGTAAGTGAACAGGTCTGGGGGATGATGTAAGTAAACAGGTCTGGGGGATGATGTAAGTGAACAGGTCTGGGGGATGATGCAAGTGAACAGGTCTGGGGGATGACGTAATCCTCCTGCATACTAACTCCTCCTGCCTCACCCAGTGGAGACACTCCCCACCCCCCAGTGGAGACACTCCCCACCCCCCAGTGGAGACACTCACCCACCACTCCTGGTCCTCCTCCCCATCCACAATGATCACCTCCCCCTCAGAGAAGGTCAGCTCATCTGGGTTGTCGGCCATGCAGTTGTAGATGGCCTTCACGCGTTTGGGTCTCTGCTTCTGAAACAGACGGTGTCATTACTACAACCATCACGAGGCATTACTTTACACACGGTTCTATAGAGCTTCCCATTTATAGTCATGACTGCATTGTGGAGACCGGGAAGACATTTTGCCGTCTCCAGGGTACTGCTCCGGCAATATGATGTTTCAGGGCATTCATAAACACACGGCCAGCGTCAAGTCCCACAGCAGCATTTCAATAGAATTGAAGCTCACATATCCGGCATACTTTCCACATGCCTTTTAGATAATTAAAGGGACTCACGTGATTAGTCTTTTTGGGCATGGGGGTTTGAGGCAGGGATTGACCTGTTGAGTTCCTGGGGCATCCTGGCACTTCCTTAGCTGGAGGAGGAAGAGGAAATGACACCATTGTGTAAACACACATTCCGCTCCAGATCACAACGACCCAGAGAAAACAGATGGCACCGCCATACAATCGAAACGATGTTACTTATCGTGTTTCTATAGTGTATCTACAGTAACAAAACAGTCACGCCACTGGATTTATTTTCCACACGTACCTCGTCTTTCGATTGAACCCGTTCTCGTTGGCACTTTGCTGAAGCCTTTGTCGTTTCTGAAAACCACAAGCATACGATTATAGTCTGCTGCCGTTTAGGATGTTCTAAAACAAACACATACACACACACACACACACGTCCTCTTTTAGTCCCACAGCTCAGATTTATGGAAGATTAAGTTCGAACCATATGGAGGAAGAGTGTTAGAAGCTTTGTAGAGCTCTGCTGGGAAATTAATTAAGTGCTCGAGCATAAACCTTACAGTCTGTTTTCCAACAGTAAACTGGGTGCTCAGTGGAGTGGGACTAGCTGTCTCATGCAGTGTGTGTGTGTGTGTGTGTGTGTGTGTGCGCACGTTGGCAGTGTGCGTGTATTGATGCTTACACAGATGGAGACTTAGGAGGAGGTGCCCTGTTGTGACCCCGCCCCATTCCTGGTTTGGACTGCTGGCTCATGGCCTCCATCACACTCACTGTCTTGGCCACAGGAGGAGGGGCGAGACCTGTGGGGAAAGGAAAGTCACCTGTCTAGCTCTGTCTCGATTGGACAAAACCAAAGCACAATGTCATATCCTGTCCAGAGACTGCTTAGAGAGAAAGAAAGATACATGTCATATCCTGTCCAGAGACTGCTTACAGAGAAAGAAAGATACATGTCATATCCTGTCCAGAGACTGCTTACAGAGTATGAAATCTGAATGACATTTTGTAGACTGTCCCTTTAATAATGTGATCTGGTAATGAGAGGTGGAGTTGATGAGAGGAGGAGTTGATGAGAGGAGGAGTTGATGAGAGGAGGAGTTGATGAGAAGAGGAGGTGATGAGAGGAGGAGGTGATGAGAGGAGGAGGTGATGAGAGGAGGAGGTGATGAGAGGAGGAGGTGATGAGAGGAGGAGGTGATGAGAGGTGGAGGTGATGAGAGGAGGAGGTGATGAGAGGAGGAGGTGAGGGGCTCCTACCAGAGGTGGAGGTCAACCGCATGGGGGGTACTGGAGGATGCATGTTGGGGGGGTCTGAGGAGGACCTCTTTCGACCACCCAGGTCTATAGAACCAGGCTTCCATCCTGAAGACCCAGATGGGGGGACCATCCCACCCAGACCTGACAACTGGACTGGGGGGGGAGGAGAGAGGGGAGATCTCAGATGATTCAGGCTGGGTGTCTATAGAGGAACTCTGTGACTGCAGCAGCTGGACACACGTCTACACAAGTAATGTGACTGATGGAGACATTGGCACGGGATCACAGCACAGAACGGCAGGACATTTACAGAATTTAAATGTCTTCTCGTGCCGAGAGAAGAGATGCTTCTGATGTGATCGGAGAGCATGATTAAATTAGTGAAAACAAATCATTTAACACAAGTTTGAAATGTTTTAGTGTGGCTAAATGTGAATGGACACATTTAGGAAAATATCTGTATTATTAAGACTGCTTATTAATAAACATAAAACACATTAAGCTAAATGTTTTTCCAGTGATTGGATGGAATATGTTCCCTCATCTCAGACTATGAGCTGCAGACTGGTACAACTATCTAGTTGCTTTCTACTCTCTACCCAGCATCCTCTCTGGCATCCAAATACGTCAGAGCCCTACCCAGACTCCTCTCCGGCATCCAAATATGTCAGAGTCCTACCCAGCATCCTTCTATGGCATCCAAATACGTCAGAGCCCTACCCAGACTCCTCTCTGGCATCCAAATAGGTCAGAGCCCTACCCAGACTCCTCTCTGGCATCCAAATACGTCAGAGCCCTACCCAGACTCCTCTCTGTACACGTGCTACAACACGGAGGATGACAGTACCCGTGTTTCTGGGGGGCAGCGGGGGGGCAGACGTGGTGGTGGGGCCTCCCGGGGCGTTGGCGGTGAGGATGGTACCGTAGGTCTCGTTGTTGACCAGGTTGGGCATGTACCCGCCGCGGTGTTTGTCCTTGGCCAGGCCGGTGGCGAGGGGCGGGGCAGGGTTGGGCTGGAGATGGCGGTTGGAGCCAGGGGTGTAGCAGCTGACCGGACGCTCCTCTCGCCGATGGGGGCTGGACTGAAAGAGGACAGGACATAATAGACTCCTAAAATGGCCAATAAATCAGCTTGGAAGAAGCTCTCCCGTCTCAAGGGCAGAAGAACCAAATTGGGGATTTTTTCTACCATGATTCAATCTATGTTCTTTGGGTTACTGGTTCAACACTCAGAGCTGTGGCCTCCAGGGGTTATCAGATGTGCTGTTATTGTGTGTCTGTAATTGTGAGTCCCCACCTTCTCATCCAGATCCTCGTCGCTCTCATCCATGTCCTCATGATGTAGACGCCATTCATACTCCACGTGCACGTGAGCGTTGAACTTTCCTGCCAGCGCAGTGTTCAGCTACACACACACACACACACACACACACACAGACACACACAGACACACACAGACACACACAGACACACAGACAGAGACACACAGACAATAAAGGCTCACTAAAAGCTTGAAGAGAAGACATTATCTTTTCTCACAGAGGACATTATCTCTACTCACAGAGGACATTATCTCTACTCACAGAGGACATTATCTCTACTCACAGAGGACATTATATTTTCTCACAGAGGACATTATCTCTACTCACAGAGGACATTATCTTCTCTCACAGAGGACATTATCTTGTCTCACAGAGAACGTCATCTTGTCTCACAGAGAACGTCATCTTGTCTCACAGAGAACGTCATCTTGTCTCACAGAGAACATTATCTTCTCTCACAGAGGACATTATCTCTACTCACAGAGGACATTATCTTGTCTCACAGAGGACATTATCTTCTCTCACAGAGGACATTATCTTCTCTCACAGAGGACATTATCTTCTCTCACAGAGGACATTATCTTCTCTCACAGAGGACATTATCTTCTCTCACAGAGGACATTATCTTCTCTCACAGAGGACATTATCTTCTCTCACAGAGGACATTATCTTCTCTCACAGAGGACATTATCTTCTCTCACAGAGGACATTATCTTCTCTCACAGAGGACAGACTCACCAGCTCCTCACACTGCAGGTGTTTCAGCCTTCTAGCGATGTCCAGTGGTGTTTCCCCAGACTCGTTTGCTACAGGAAGACATCATTTGGATCAATTCATTAATTACACGTTTATATAATTATACATTTCTAAATAAATTGTAATCAAATTAAATGATTATGGCATTAATAAAAGGAAATATATATATTTTGCCGTTGTATTGTCAATGGGTTTTTAAAGACTATGCAAAACGTGGACCCCGGACAGAAGCTAATGCTATTTAGAGGGCCTTGGCATGGAAAGATTTGGGACGCATTACTGCCCCCTATAGGACAGATTATACGGCCCCTGGAGGACACCAAATATACTGATTTCACCAGCAGTGCTTTCCAGTAGAGGAGTGACTAACTCTTACCGATCTCTATAGAAGCTTTGCCCCGCAGAAGTAGTTTTAGACACTCCATGTTGTCAGTCAGGCAGCAGTAGTGAAGAGCCGTGCTGCCTTTGGTCGTCTGCTTGTCCAGGTTAACACTACAGGGGGGACATGTCAACTATCATTAGCCAACATCAGCTTAACACTACAGGGGGGACATGTCAACTATCATTAGCCAAAAATCAGCTTAACACTGCAGGGGGGACATGTCAACTATCATTAGCCAACATCAGGTTAACACTACAGGGGGGACATGTCAACTATCATTAGCCAACATCAGGTTAACACTGCAGGGGGGACATTTCAACTATCATTAGCCAACATCAGGTTAACACTACAGGGGGGACATGTCAACTAACATCAGGTTAACACTGCAGGGGGGACATTTCAACTATCATTAGCCAACATCAGGTTAACACTACAGGGGGGACATGTCAACTAACATCAGGTTAACACTACAGGGGGGACAGGTCAACTATCATTAGCCAACATCAGCTTAACACTGCAGGGGGGACATTTCAACTATCATTAGCCAACATCAGCTTAACACTGCAGGGGGGACATTTCAACTATCATTAGCCAACATCAGGTTAACACTGCAGGGGGGACATTTCAACTATCATTAGCCAACATCAGCTTAACACTGCAGGGGGACATTTCAACTATCATTAGCCAACATCAGGTTAACACTGCAGGGGGGACATGTCAACTATCATTAGCCAACATCAGCCAACATCAGGTTAACACTACAGGGGGGACAGGTCAACTAACATCAGCCAACATCAGGTTAACACTACAGGGGGGACATGTCAACTATCATTAGCCAACATCAGCTTAACACTACAGGGGGGACATGTCAACTATCATTAGCCAACATCAGCTTAACACTACAGGGGGGACATGTCAACTATCATTAGCCAACATCAGGTTAACACTGCAGGGGGGTTATTTCAACTATCATTAGCCAACATCAGGTTAACACTACAGGGGGGACATGTCAACTAACATCAGGTTAACACTGCAGGGGGACATTTCACTATCATTAGCCAACATCAGGTTTAGGGGGCCAACATCAGGTTAACACTACAGGGGGGGGACATGTCAGGGGGACAGGTCAACTATCTAACATCAGGTTAACACTACAGGGGGACAGGTCAACTATCATTAGCCAACATCAGGGGGACATGTCAACTAACATCAGGTTAACACTACAGGGGGGACAGGTCAACTATCATTAGCCAACATCAGCTTAACACTGCAGGGGGGACATTTCAACTATCATTAGCCAACATCAGCTTAACACTGCAGGGGGGACATTTCAACTATCATTAGCCAACATCAGGTTAACACTGCAGGGGGGACATTTCAACTATCATTAGCCAACATCAGCTTAACACTGCAGGGGGGACATTTCAACTATCATTAGCCAACATCAGGTTAACACTGCAGGGGGGACAGGTCAACTAACATCAGCCAACATCAGGTTAACACTACAGGGGGGACATGTCAACTATCATTAGCCAACATCAGGTTAACACTACAGGGGGGACATGTCAACTATCATTAGCCAACATCAGGTTAACACTGCAGGGGGGACATGTCAACTATCATTAGCCAACATCAGGTTAACACTACAGGGGGGACATGTCAACTATCATTAGCCAACATCAGGTTAACACTGCAGGGGGGACATTTCAACTATCATTAGCCAACATCAGGTTAACACTACAGGGGGGACATGTCAACTAACATCAGGTTAACACTCCAGGGGGGACATTTCAACTATCATTAGCCAACATCAGGTTAACACTACAGGGGGACATGTCAACTAACATCAGGTTAACACTACAGGGGGGACAGGTCAACTATCATTAGCCAACATCAGCTTAACACTGCAGGGGGGACATTTCAACTATCATTAGCCAACATCAGCTTAACACTGCAGGGGGGACATTTCAACTATCATTAGCCAACATCAGGTTAACACTGCAGGGGGGACATTTCAACTATCATTAGCCAACATCAGCTTAACACTGCAGGGGGGACATGTCAACTATCATTAGCCAACATCAGCCAACATCAGGTTAACACTACAGGGGGACAGGTCAACTAACATCAGCCAACATCAGGTTAACACTACAGGGGGACATGTTAACACTACAGGGGGACACTATCATTAGCCAACATCAGGTTAACACTGCAGGGGGGACATGTCAACTATCATTAGCCAACATCAGGTTAACACTACAGGGGGGACATGTCAACTATCATTAGCCAACATCAGGTTAACACTGCAGGGGGGACATTTCAACTATCATTAGCCAACATCAGGTTAACACTACAGGGGGGACATTTCAACTATCATTAGCCAACATCAGGTTAACACTACAGGGGGGGGGACATGTCAACTATCATTAGCCAACATCAGGTTAACACTATCAGCTTAACACTGCAGGGGGACATTTCAACTATCATTAGCCAACATCAGGTTAACACTACAGGGGGGACATGTCAACTATCATTAGCCAACATCAGGTTAACACTACAGGGGGGACATGTCAACTATCATTAGCCAACATCAGCTTAACACTGCAGGGGGGACATTTCAACTATCATTAGCCAACATCAGGTTAACACTACAGGGGGGACATGTCAACTATCATTAGCCAACATCAGGTTAACACTACAGGGGGGACATTTCAACTATCATTAGCCAACATCAGGTTAACACTACAGGGGGGACATGTCAACTATCATTAGCCAACATCAGGTTAACACTACAGGGGGGACATGTCAACTATCATTAGCCAACATCAGCTTAACACTGCAGGGGGGACATTTCAACTATCATTAGCCAACATCAGGTTAACACTACAGGGGGACATGTCAACTATCATTAGCCAACATCAGGTTAACACTGCAGGGGGGACATTTCAACTATCATTAGCCAACATCAGCTTAACACTACAGGGGGGACATGTCAACTATCATTAGGTTAACACTACAGGGGGGACAGGTCAACTAACATTAGCCAACATCAGGTTAACACTGCAGGGGGGACATTTCAACTAACATCAGGTTAACACTGCAGGGGGGACATTTCAACTATCATTAGCCAACATCAGGTTAACACTGCAGGGGGGACATGTCAACTATCATTAGTCAACATCAGGTTAACACTACAGGGGGGACATGTCAACTATCATTAGCCAACATCAGGTTAACACTGCAGGGGGGACATTTCAACTATCATTAGCCAACATCAGGTTAACACTACAGGGGGACATGTCAACTAACATCAGGTTAACACTACAGGGGGGACAGGTCAACTATCATTAGCCAACATCAGCTTAACACTGCAGGGGGGACATTTCAACTATCATTAGCCAACATCAGGTTAACACTGCAGGGGGGACATTTCAACTATCATTAGCCAACATCAGGTTAACACTGCAGGGGGACATTTCAACTAACATTAGCCAACATCAGGTTAACACTGCAGGGGGACATTTCAACTAACATCAGGTTAACACTGCAGGGGGACATTTCAACTATCATTAGCCAACATCAGCTTAACACTACAGGGGGGACATGTCAACTAACATCAGGTTAACACTGCAGGGGGGACATTTCAACTATCATTAGCCAACATCAGGTTAACACTGCAGGGGGGACATGTCAACTATCATTAGCCAACATCAGGTTAACACTACAGGGGGGACATGTCAACTATCATTAGCCAACATCAGGTTAACACTACAGGGGGGACATGTCAACTATCATTAGCCAACATCAGGTTAACACTGCAGGGGGGACATTTCAACTATCATTAGCCAACATCAGGTTAACACTACAGGGGGGACATGTCAACTAACATCAGGTTAACACTGCAGGGGGGACATTTCAACTATCATTAGCCAACATCAGGTTAACACTACAGGGGGACATGTCAACTAACATCAGGTTAACACTACAGGGGGGACAGGTCAACTATCATTAGCCAACATCAGCTTAACACTGCAGGGGGACATTTCAACTATCATTAGCCAACAGCCAACACTCAGGACATTTAACACTGCCAACATCAGGTTAACACTGGGGACATTTCAACTATCATTAGCCAACATCAGCTTAACACTGCAGGGGGGACATTTCAACTATCATAAGCCAACATCAGGTTAACACTGCAGGGGGGACATGTCAACTATCATTAGCCAACATCAGCCAACATCAGGTTAACACTACAGGGGGGACAGGTCAACTAACATTAGCCAACATCAGGTTAACACTACAGGGGGGACATGTCAACTATCATTAGCCAACATCAGGTTAACACTACAGGGGGGACATGTCAACTATCATTAGCCAACATCAGGTTAACACTGCAGGGGGGACATGTCAACTATCATTAGCCAACATCAGGTTAACACTACAGGGGGGACATGTCAACTATCATTAGCCAACTTCAGGTTAACACTGCAGGGGGGACATTTCAACTATCATTAGCCAACATCAGGTTAACACTACAGGGGGGACATGTCAACTAACATCAGGTTAACACTGCAGGGGGGACATTTCAACTATCATTAGCCAACATCAGGTTAACACTACAGGGGGGACATGTCAACTAACATCAGGTTAACACTACAGGGGGGACAGGTCAACTATCATTAGCCAACATCAGGTTAACACTACAGGGGGACATGTCAACTAACATCAGGTTAACACTACAGGGGGACATGTCAACTAACATCAGGTTAACACTGCAGGGGGGACATTTCAACTATCATTAGCCAACATCAGCTTAACACTGCAGGGGGGACATTTCAACTATCATTAGCCAACATCAGATTAACACTGCAGGGGGGACATGTCAACTATCATTAGCCAACATCATTAGCCAACATCAGGTTAACACTACAGGGGGGACAGGTCAACTAACATCAGCCAACATCAGGTTAACACTACAGGGGGGACATGTCAACTATCATTAGCCAACATCAGGTTAACACTACAGGGGGGACATGTCAACTATCATTAGCCAACATCAGGTTAACACTACAGGGGGGACATGTCAACTATCATTAGCCAACATCAGGTTAACACTACAGGGGGGACATGTCAACTATCATTAGCCAACATCAGGTTAACACTACAGGGGGGACATGTCAACTATCATTAGCCAACATCAGGTTAACACTACAGGGGGGACATGTCAACTATCATTAGCCAACATCAGGTTAACACTACAGGGGGGACATGTCAACTATCATTAGCCAACATCAGGTTAACACTACAGGGGGGACATTTCAACTATCATTAGCCAACATCAGGTTAACACTACAGGGGGGACATGTCAACTATCATTAGCCAACATCAGGTTAACACTACAGGGGGGACATGTCAACTATCATTAGCCAACATCAGCTTAACACTGCAGGGGGGACATTTCAACTATCATTAGCCAACATCAGGTTAACACTACAGGGGGGACATGTCAACTATCATTAGCCAACATCAGGTTAACACTGCAGGGGGCATTTCAACTATCATTAGCCAACATCAGCTTAACACTACAGGGGGGACATGTCAACTATCATTAGGTTAACACTACAGGGGGACAGGTCAACTAACATTAGCCAACATCAGGTTAACACTGCAGGGGGGACATTTCAACTATCATTAGCCAACATCAGCTTAACACTGCAGGGGGGACATGTCAACTATCATTAGCCAACATCAGGTTAACACTGCAGGGGGGACATGTCAACTATCATTAGCCAACATCAGGTTAACACTACAGGGGGATATGTCAACTAACATCAGGTTAACACTCCAGGGGGACATTTCAACTATCATTAGCCAACATCAGGTTAACACTACAGGGGGGACATGTCAACTAACATCAGGTTAACACTACAGGGGGGACAGGTCAACTATCATTAGCCAACATCAGGTTAACACTACAGGGGGACATGTCAACTATCATTAGCCAACATCAGGTTAACACTACAGGGGGGACATGTCAACTATCATTAGCCAACATCAGCTTAACACTGCAGGGGGGACATTTCAACTATCATTAGCCAACATCAGGTTAACACTACAGGGGGGACATGTCAACTATCATTAGCCAACATCAGGTTAACACTGCAGGGGGCATTTCAACTATCATTAGCCAACATCAGCTTAACACTACAGGGGGGACATGTCAACTATCATTAGGTTAACACTACAGGGGGGACAGGTCAACTAACATTAGCCAACATCAGGTTAACACTGCAGGGGGGACATTTCAACTATCATTAGCCAACATCAGCTTAACACTGCAGGGGGGACATGTCAACTATCATTAGCCAACATCAGGTTAACACTGCAGGGGGGACATGTCAACTATCATTAGCCAACATCAGGTTAACACTACAGGGGGGATATGTCAACTATCATTAGCCAACATCAGGTTAACACTGCAGGGGGGACATTTCAACTATCATTAGCCAACATCAGGTTAACACTACAGGGGGGACATGTCAACTAACATCAGGTTAACACTGCAGGGGGGACATTTCAACTATCATTAGCCAACATCAGGTTAACACTACAGGGGGGACATGTCAACTAACATCAGGTTAACACTACAGGGGGGACAGGTCAACTATCATTAGCCAACATCAGCTTAACACTGCAGGGGGGACATTTCAACTATCATTAGCCAACATCAGCTTAACACTGCAGGGGGGACATTTCAACTATCATTAGCCAACATCAGGTTAACACTGCAGGGGGGACATTTCAACTATCATTAGCCAACATCAGCTTAACACTGCATGGGGGACATTTCAACTATCATTAGCCAACATCAGGTTAACACTGCAGGGGGGACATGTCAACTATCATTAGCCAACATCAGCCAACATCAGGTTAACACTACAGGGGGGACAGGTCAACTAACATCAGCCAACATCAGGTTAACACTACAGGGGGGACATGTCAACTATCATTAGCCAACATCAGGTTAACACTACAGGGGGGACATGTCAACTATCATTAGCCAACATCAGGTTAACACTGCAGGGGGGACATGTCAACTATCATTAGCCAACATCAGGTTAACACTACAGGGGGGACATGTCAACTATCATTAGCCAACATCAGGTTAACACTGCAGGGGGGACATTTCAACTATCATTAGCCAACATCAGGTTAACACTACAGGGGGACATGTCAACTAACATCAGGTTAACACTGCAGGGGGACATTTCAACTATCATTAGCCAACATCAGGTTAACACTACAGGGGGGACATGTCAACTAACATCAGGTTAACACTACAGGGGGGACAGGTCAACTATCATTAGCCAACATCAGCTTAACACTGCAGGGGGGACATTTCAACTATCATTAGCCAACATCAGCTTAACACTGCAGGGGGGACATTTCAACTATCATTAGCCAACATCAGGTTAACACTGCAGGGGGGACATTTCAACTATCATTAGCCAACATCAGCTTAACACTGCAGGGGGGACATTTCAACTATCATTAGCCAACATCAGGTTAACACTGCAGGGGGGACATGTCAACTATCATTAGCCAACATCAGCCAACATCAGGTTAACACTACAGGGGGGACAGGTCAACTAACATCAGCCAACATCAGGTTAACACTACAGGGGGGACATGTCAACTATCATTAGCCAACATCAGCTTAACACTACAGGGGGGACATGTCAACTATCATTAGCCAACATCAGCTTAACACTACAGGGGGGACATGTCAACTATCATTAGCCAACACCAGGTTAACACTACAGGGGGGACAGGTCAACTATCATTAGCCAACTCAGCCAACATCAGGTTAACACTACAGGGGGGACATGTCAACTATCATTAGCCAACATCAGCTAAAATTACTAATTTGTTATTAAATGGTTATGCATGGGCCAAAACGAATCTTGTCGTTTCTTATATTTCATTACCTGTTTTGTGTAAGGAAATCAACTATATGCAGTGAGGTCCTGTCGACTAATCGGACTGCCAGGTGAAGAGCCGTCTCTCCTTGTTCCTGCAACCAGACACACTGATCTGTTAAGAAGAACCCCGATCTGTTAAGAAGAACCCCGATCTGTTAAGAAGAACCCCGATCTGTTAAGAAGAACCCCGATCTGTTAAGAAGAACCCCGATCTGTTAAGAAGAACCCCGATCTGTTAAGAAGAACCCCGATCTGTTAAGAAGAACCCCGATCTGTTAAGAAGAACCCCGATATGTCATGAAGAACCCCGATATGTCATGAAGAACCCCGATCTGTTAAGAAGAACCCCGATCTGTTAAGAAGAACCCCGATCTGTTAAGAGGAACCCCGATCTGTTAAGAGGAACCCCGATCTGTTAAGAGGAACCCCGATCTGTTAAGAGGAACCCCGATCTGTTAAGAGGAACCCGATCTGTTAAGAGGAACCCCGATCTGTTAAGAGGAACCCCGATCTGTTAAGAGGAACCCTGATCTGTTAAGAGGAACCCTGATCTGTTAAGAAGAACTCTGATCTGTTAAGAAGAACCCTGATCTGTTAAGAAGAACCCTGATCTGTTATGAGGAACCCTGATCTGTCAAGAAGAACCCTGATCTGTTATGACCAGCATTTCAATGACAGGAGCTGTTGTTTTTCACAGCCTGTAGATTGAGAACAGCCATGATAAGCCAGGCCATATGTGATGTCCTAAAAAAGATAAATAAAGTCTAGTCTAGCCAGGGCAGTATGGTTGGAATCACTATTAGGTGAGTTGTGATTGGTTATGGAGATAGACTGACATGTCCATTGGCCAATGGTATGGGCTCCATCAGATCCACTCCCTCTGCGTACACCTGGATCAGAGAGAAGATGTCCCGGGCCTTGACGGCGTCACAGAGCGTGTGTAGTTTGGACGCCCCGTCGGGACACTTACGCCTGGCAAAACGCTTCTCTGTGTACTTGGCCATGATGAAGTCTTTACGAGCTTGCCTAGACCATAAGGAGACAGCAAATTAATGAGGAAGAGATTACTTACAGATCTAACGATATAACTGCTATAATCTGAGTCATAACAGCTCAAATCTGAGTTATTACAGCTATAATCTGAAGGGGAGAGAGATACAGACATAGAGTGGAGCTTACATGTCACTGCCAGGGTTGGGTTTGACCACATCCTCCATAGAGAGACAAGCCTCCATGATCTCGTTAAAGCCAGCGTTCCCCACATTCTTGGCCAGCTGCAAGGTTAGACAGGCAGGTTACCGCAAGGTCAGACAGACAGGTTAGCGCAGGGTCAAACAGACAGATTAGCGCAGGGTCAGACAGACAGGTTAGTGCAGGGTCAGACAGACAGGTTAGCGCAAGGTCAGACAGACAGGTTAGTGCAGGGTCAGACAGACATATTAGCAAAGGGTCAGACAGACAGGTTAGCGCAAGGTCAGACAGACAGGTTAGTGCAGGGTCAGACAGACAGGTTAGTGCAGGGTCAGACAGACAGGTTAGCGCAGGGTCAGACAGACAGGTTAGCGCAGGGTCAGACAGACAGGTTAGCGCAAGGTCAGACAGACAGGTTAGTGCAGGGTCAGACAGACAGGTTAGTGCAGGGTCAGACAGACAGGTTAGTGCAGGGTCAGACAGACAGGTTAGCGCAGGGTCAGACAGACAGGTTAGCGCAGGGTCAGACAGACATATTAGCACAGGGTCAAACAGACATGTTAGCGCAGGGTCAAACAGACAGGTTAGCACAGGGTCAGACAGACAGGTTAGCACAGTGTCAGACAGACAGGTTAGCACAGGGTCAAACAGACAGGTTAGCGCAGGGTCAGACAGACAGGTTAGCGCAGGGTCAAACAGACAGGTTAGCACAGGGTCAAACAGACAGGTTAGCACAGGGTCAAACAGACAGGTTAGCACAGGGTCAGACAGACAGGTTAGCACAGGGTCAAACAGACAGGTTAGCACAGGGTCAGACAGAGAGGTTAGCACAGGGTCAAACAGACAGGTTAGCACAGGGTCAAACAGACAGGTTAGCACAGTGTCAAACAGACAGGTTAGCACAGTGTCAAACAGACAGGTTAGCACAGGGTCAAACAGACAGGTTAGCACAGGGTCGGACAGACAGGTTAGCACAGGGTCAAACAGACAGGTTAGCACAGGGTCAGACAGAGAGGTTAGCACAGGGTCAAACAGACAGGTTAGCACAGGGTCAAACAGACAGATTAGCACAGGGTCAGACAGACAGGTTAGCGCAAGGTCAGACAGACAGGTTAGTGCAGGGTCAGACAGACAGGTTAGTGCAGGGTCAGACAGACAGGTTAGCGCAGGGTCAGACAGACATATTAGCACAGGGTCAAACAGACATGTTAGCGCAGGGTCAAACAGACAGGTTAGCACAGGGTCAGACAGACAGGTTAGCACAGTGTCAGACAGACAGGTTAGCACAGGTTCAAACAGACAGGTTAGCGCAGGGTCAGACAGACAGGTTAGCGCAGGGTCAAACAGACAGGTTAGCACAGTGTCAAACAGACAGGTTAGCAGAGGGTCAAACAGACAGGTTAGCACAGGGTCGGACAGACAGGTTAGCACAGGGTCAAACAGAGAGGTTAGCACAGGGTCAAACAGACAGGTTAGCACAGGGTCAAACAGACAGGTTAGCACAGGGTCAAACAGACAGGTTAGCACAGGGTCAAACAGACAGGTTAGCACAGGGTCAGACAGACATGTTAGCACAGGGTCAAACAGACAGGTTAGCACAGGGTCAAACAGACAGGTTAGCACAGGGTCAAACAGACAGGTTAGCACAGGGTCAAACAGACAGGTTAGCACAGTGTCAGACAGACAGCCCATTTAAGTGATACACCTATACGATATCTACTATATACATTTACCTCATGCACTGTTTACTCTGCTCTGCCACTTTAGCAAATCCTTAAATCAATAGCGTTGTTAATGTGTGCTGTATGCATGTGTATGTGTGTATGCTGCCTATAAACCAGATAAATGTGAAGTATTTATACTATAAAACCAAATAATATGCAAGTATGCTGGAATCAGTTTTTGCTGCACTGTAACTCTGGGTGCCGTCAACAACAACTGAACGGTTATCAGGGGGAAAATGGAATCAAACCTGCGACTGACCACAACGTTTTGGTTCTGTTTCTCACACTTCATATGGGATTACACAGATTCAATGCCCGTAAAGACAAGTCTTCTTGGGAACAGCGCGGTTCGTGTTCTTTCCCTTAAATAGATTTCAACCACAAACCAATGTTGCTGTTCCTCAACCACTTCCCCATGGTTTTAACTGTATGTTCACCTGCCAATGTCTACCATGTAGCTAGCTACATTACCAAGCTTGGAACTAGCTAACCAATGGACTAGCTATATACCTCACAAACAACCATGGGAAGAGAAGCAGCCTATTCTATTAGCCATGACTGAAAATGTCCAATACAACAACACCTAACCTGCCAGCTACATAGTACTTCAGAATCAGACTGCAAATCCGGACTCTGAGCGGATCACAGCATTCTGATATGAGCTCATACTGGCATAATGGCATTAGTTATACAATAGACATGCACATTATACGTATACATTATATAATGCTAGACAATATATATGCAATCCATTAACTATTAAATAGCCGTGTGATGGTGATTCTAGGATTACCAAGAGTTCAGAGGTGCTGAGCATGTCCAGTGTGAGTGACTGTATCCGGGAATAGTGGACGCCCAGTTCCCTGTGGATTCCAGAACATTCTATACAGGTCAGGATTCCCAGGTTGGTGGACAGCCAGGTGGGGTCTGGGAGAGAGGAAGACACGGAGAGCGATAACGGGTGAGGAGGTAACGCGATTGAAATTTGAATTGGAGACAAGCACAGAATGTCACCTTGAAGTCTGAGAACGCAGTTTCGTACTTATTCACGCTTCAGACGGCACATCAAAGCAGCTGCTCTTAACTGACTGACAGAACTGGCGCTAGGCACAATGCTAACCGCTATCCTATTAATAAATGCACACGAATACCACAGACAAATGTCAAATCAGGTAAGCCACATTTCCAACGGTATTTAGGCATAGTTAATACATGCCAGTAAAGACCATGAGTGTGAAACTGTAGACGTGCATTGTGAACGAGCGGCAGTCTCGTTAAACGTGTTCCCAGCTCAGCTTGTGAGGGAAACAGAACATGTTCTAGTTCTAGCATTAATTTCAGCGGTCTATGTAGCTAACTGTTTCTACCAATGTGAAGCTGTCACCAGCACGACATCACCAGCACGTCACCGATCCATCACTCACTGGGAGCTCCACAATCACAGCAGACGTCATTCCCGGTCATCCTCTTGACCTCTCCCAGGATGGCCTTGGTCAGTTCCTGGACTATGTTGTTCTCCCCAACCTGCTGGTCCCCTTTGAAGGCATTATTCAACGCCTCCTCTTTACTGTTCTGGAGCACGGAGATCCATCTGAAGACACAGAGGAGGACTGAGTGTGTGTAAGAGTGTGTGTGTGTGTGCCCCGTGCGAACCAGTGGATGGATTAACTGTGTGTGATGAGGCTGTGGGACAAACCGGTTACATGCTGGCTCCACCCCTTTAGACAAGATTGGACTGTGGGGGAAGGTGTGTGGAGGTGTGTGGAAAGATAAACTGGGGCAACGGGGCACTCTCGCCAGTACACACACACACACACACACACATCCCAACCAGAAAGAACACACACACTTACATTTGACATTCTGGGTCGTCATCAGCCTGAAAGTGATACGTTCTGTCATCTAAAAGAGATGAGAGGGGGAGAGAGGGAGGGAGAGGGAGAGAGAGAGAGAGAGAGAGAGAGAGAGAGGGATGGGGGTTGGGAGACGTTGTGAAACAACACATTAATCAAATACATTTTATGACACTGGAGTAATTTTCTTAAGTGGCCGTAACAGCAGCAAAGTGACAAGGTTATGGAGACCAGCACTGGATGACACAAGAGACTCATGTCTGTCAGCTTAATGCAGCACAAGGAAAAGACCTCACACGTCTTCACACACACACACACACACGCCCGCCCTCACACGCCCTCACACGTCCTCACACGTCCTCACACACCACATCCTCACACAGACACACACATCCTTGCCAACCTCACACTCTACCGCACACAGTACCAAACACTATCGTACCCATCTTCCCTCCTCTGTGTTTTTTCTGAGGTAGCTAAAATGTCAGTAACCCGTTACAGCACAGGGTACCTCTGTGTTCTACAGTGTCTAAAAGCCCGGCTCAATTCAATTACTAACCCTCTATGAGATTAACACTTGAGATACTGCAGGGTTGGAGCACTCAGAGAATGGCTAAGTATTGAGAGTGGCAGACCGAGGCAGAGAGAGAGAGACCGAGGCAGAGAGAGAGAGACCGAGGCGGAGAGAGAGACCGAGGCGGAGAGAGAGACCGAGGCGGAGAGGAGAGAGAGAGAGAGACCGAGGCGGGAGAGAGAGAGACCGAGGCGGAGAGAGAGACCGAGGCGGGAGAGAGAGAGAGACCGAGGCGGAGAGAGAGAGAGACCGAGGCGGAGAGAGAGAGAGACCGAGGCGGAGAGAGAGAGACCGAGGCGGAGAGAGAGAGAGACCGAGGAGGAGAGAGAGAGAGACCGAGGAGGAGAGGAGGACCGAGGAGGAGAGAGAGAGAGACCGAGGCGGAGAGAGAGAGAGAGACCGAGGCGGAGAGAGAGAGACCGAGGCGGAGAGAGAGAGAGACCGAGGCGGAGAGAGAGAGAGACCGAGGCGGAGAGAGAGAGAGACCGAGGCGGAGAGGCGGAGAGAGAGACCGAGGCGGAGAGAGAGACCGAGGCGGAGAGAGAGAACGAGGCGGAGAGAGAGACCGAGGCAGAGTAAACATACGTGAGATGAGATCGAAGCTCTTCTTCTCTTCTGGGTTGTGTTTGACCTGACAGGTAAGAAGGTTGAGTTTGGCTGGTGGTCGGTTTGCCTGAGAAAGAGAAAGGAGTGAGAGAGAGAGAGAGAGAGAGAAAGAGAGAGAGATGGGAGAGAGGAGAGGGGGTAATCCTTGAAAGTCAAATATGACAGCTCAACAAAATACCACCCAGCGTTAGTTCATCCAGTTAGCAGAGCCAGATGTAGTCAGAAAACCGTAATATGAAAATACATGTAGTTGTCATTAAATACACAGCATGGAGATATCCCCATAATCCATATATCTCCTCCTTCAGGTACTTCAACATCATGTTAACAGCCAGGCTCTCATTCAGTTTTCAGAAGGCATGTGGGCGAAGGCCTGTCCTGTAAAGATTACATATGGTTTGTTTCATCCTGTACTGAACTGCAGCAGAGGATGGACCCAGGCAGGGATTGGTTTAAAAAAACAGCCCTGATTACTTTACTGGCGCAGACCGCTAGACACAGCAAGAGAAAAGAGAGAGAGGAACGAGATTCTGGGTTGGAGAGAGAGAGAGAGAGAGGGAGAGAGAGAGAGAGAGAGAAGAAAGGTTGGGGAGAAAGACAGGGAGAGGGGAGAGAGAGAAAGGAGAGAGAGAGAGGTTGGGGAAGAGTGATAGCAAATATACTGTATGCGTGTGTTTTTCCTGAGACTGGGAGAATACCGGAAGACTATAGCCCTGTGAAAGAGAGAACAGAGATGGAGCGAAGGTGTGGAAAAGTAAACAACAGGAAGGAGGACGCTAGAGCCAGTAGAGACAGTAAGGGAGTACCGTGTTCCAGAGGGAACGATCGTTCTCCCCGGGCTAGTACAGCCTGGAATAGCCGCCATGTAAAGCCTCCAGAGAACCACTCTACACCTCCATTAGAATACTGGGCGTTATGGCTTTAAGTGGAGCACGAGCTCTGCTGTTACAAGTCGCACAAAAACACTTAATTAAACCAGTCTAGCCTGAGCCAGCTCCTTCATAAAACATCGAAACAAACCGCGAAGACCCCGCGACACCGTTTTTATCACAATTCATTTATTTTAACAGGGCAACAACTGCTTTGTTCTGTTCTGTCAGGTCGGTATCCATGGAGACAGTTACAGCGTTCTGATTGATGCTTGGGTTCATAACACACACACACACACACAGAGAAAGCACTTGTGGGATGTGATTGGTCGATAGACAAGCCAATTAAATAAATGGTGTCTGAGACATTAACCAGCGTGATACGATCTGGTTACAATTAGCAGATGGCGAATACTCACTGTCCCATGTGATATGGTGAGGTAGCCGTTCTTTACTGAACACTTTCTCTTCTGCCATACTTTCCTTAGCCTGGTGACACACACACACACACACATTAATGACACACACACACACACACACATCTGTAATGATAACAGCCACAGCGCGTTTGCCCTTTATTATGTAAATGCATAAGCCAAGATGCGAGGTGTATTTGTATCTAGAAAGAAAAACTCTGCGATATGAATAACATTAATTATTCATGTTCTCATTATGCAGTATCAACGAGTGAACGCGGAACTCTATTCTAATTACATGAATAAACATTGTTGTTCTGCTTTGACTGGCCGTTCATTTGGTTCTGGTTCTGAAGTGAAACAACGAGGGACCAACCGACCCGTCGCTCTTCTTGTAGAGGTTCCCACAGCGTTCTGTCCCATGTTCTTTATTTCCCTGTGGCTGGTGCAAACTGTAGGTGGCGCTCTGTCGCACCTGGGAATCCTGTAACACACACACAGACACACAGACACACAGACACACAGACACACAGACACACAGACACACAGACACACAGACACACAGACACACAGACACACAGGCACACAGGCACACAGACACACAGACACACAGACACACAGACACACAGACACACAGACACACAGACACACACACACAGACACACAGACACAGACACAGACACAGACACACACACACAGACACACAGACACACACACACACACACACACACACACACACAATTACACAGCCCCTCCCCACACAGACCAAACACTCCCAACACACCAAACACTCCCAGCACTAGACCAAACACACTAGACCAAACACTCCCAGCACTAGACCAAACACTCCCAGCACTAGACCAAACACTCCCACACAGACCAAACACTCCCAGCACAGACCAAACACTCCCAGCACTAGACCAAACACTCCCACACTAGACCAAACACTCCCACACTAGACCAAACACTCCCAACACTAGACCAAACACTCCCAACATTAGCACTAGCCCCTCCCCACTAGACCAAACACTCCCAGCACTTCCCAGCACTAGACCAAACACTCCCAACACTAGACCAAACACTCCCAACACTAGACCAAACACTCCCAACACTAGACCAAACACTCCCAACACTAGACCAAACACTCCCAACACTAGACCAAACACTCCCAGCACTAGACCAAACACTCCCAACACTAGACCAAACACTCCCAACACTAGACCAAACACTCCCAACACTAGACCAAACACTCCCAACACTAGACCAAACACTCCCAACACTAGACCAAACACTCCCAACACTAGACCAAACACTCCCAACACTAGACCAAACACTCCCAGCACTAGACCAAACACTCCCAACACTAGACCAAACACTCCCAACACTAGACCAAACACTCCCAACACTAGACCAAACACTCCCAACACTAGACCAAACACTCCCAACACTAGACCAAACACTCCCAACACTAGACCAAACACTCCCAACACTAGACCAAACACTCCCAGCACTAGACCAAACACTCCCAACACTAGACCAAACACTCCCAACACTAGACCAAACACTCCCAACACTAGACCAAACACTCCCAACACTAGACCAAACACTCCCAACACTAGACCAAACACTCCCAGCACTAGACCAAACACTCCCAACACTAGACCAAACAACACTCTCCCAACACTAGACCTAGACCAAACACTCCCAACACTAGACCAAACACTCCCAACACTAGACCAAACAAACACTAGACCCACTCCCAGCACTAGACCAAACACTCCCAACACCAAACACTAGACCAAACACTCCCAACACTAGACCAAACACTCCCAACACTAGACCAAACACTCCCAACACTAGACCAAACACTCCCAACACTAGACCAAACACTCCCAACACTAGACCAAACACTCCCAACACTAGACCAAACAACACTAGACCAAACACTCCCAACACTAGACCAAACACTCCCAACACTAGACCAAACACTCCCAACACTAGACCAAACACTCCCAACACTAGACCAAACACTCCCAACACTAGACCAAACACTCCCAACACTAGACCAAACACTCCCAACACTAGACCAAACACTCCCAACACTAGACCAAACACTCCCAACACTAGACCAAACACTCCCAACACTAGACCAAACACTCCCAACACTAGACCAAACACTCCCAACACTAGACCAAACACTCCCAACACTAGACCAAACACTCCCAACACTAGGAAAATACACTTACTCTCCTGGACTTGGTGCACCAAGAGCCGAAGCATTAAAGTAAAGAAGAGAACAGTGTGGTGAGACAGAACGCCTTTGGTTCAAATAGTGACGTGGTGCTAAGGGATTGCGCCATAGTGTGTTGTGGGATCTTGCAAACGCATCAGAATGCAGAACGCATATTTTTCCAACTCAGTGAACGCACGGGTGGAAGGTGATAAAGTAGCACAAACAGCAGTCTTTCACTCCTCATAAGAAAAGTCAATAAGTCCAGATATTAACTGCAAATCACTCCATGGATTGCACCATGACCAAACGTATGTGGACACCACTACTAACTATTGAGTTCAGGTGTTTTAGCCACACCCATCGCTCACAGGTGCATTGAGTACAGCATATGGCCATGGAATCTCCATAGACAACCATTAGCAGGAGAAATTAGCAGTGGGTCCCACTGAAGAACTCAGTGACCTTAATCGTGGCACTGTCTCTGCACAGGTGAGTTAGTGAATTTATTGATTATCTGATTGGTTAATTTGTTGGTTAATTGGTTGATGAATTAATCCCTTGATTGAGCTGTTTTTAATATGCACCAGTAAGTGCCTCAGTGACAAGATAGGAATGTGACGAGAGACAGACTGAAGCGTTACTGGGTGTCTAACTTCCATAAAATAATGCACCTATATAGTTGGTGGGACAGATGATAAAAGTGTGAATAATTGGTGTCGTAATGTCGTTCTGATTGTTACAGCAAAAACAGCGTCACGGTCAAATTTGGTAAACGAACAGATGTTCTGGTCTGACATGGTCTGAATATAAAGATACTGATTTACGGTCGTAAAGCAATGTTTTCTACGGAGAGACAATGTCTGATCACCATACTTTATGTGATGTTGTTTTCCAATTTGAGTAAAGAACCTTCTGAAGGTCTTTTGTACCACAGGCGTTGTGTCAGTAGATCTGTCCTTCTGTCCACGGCTGTCTGTCTAGGACTGTAACTGTTACCTCCTTCTGTTCCACCTGCAGTGCGGACTTCAGGACATCCCGGAGCTGGGTCAGCTGTTTCCTCTCCTCATCCTGGGCCTGTTTGATCTGAAAAGATCACGTCGAGGTCAAACGAGATCACGTCAAGGTCAAACGAGATCACGTCAAGGTCAAGCTAAATTACGTCAAGGTCAAACAAGATTACGTCACAGTCAAATGAGATCACGTCAGCGTCAAACGAGATCACGTCACGGTCAAATGAGATCACATCGAGGTCAAATGAGATCACGTCGAGGTCAAACAGAGATGAAACCGAGTCAAATAATCGTTCCTTAGCTATGATGACGTGGGCAGTAGAACTCACTGTGTGAAGATCTGTGGCTAGTTTCTCTATAGAGGGCTTGAGGTTATCGACAGCTTTCAGTCCATCCTGAAAGAAACTAAGGAAAGGGAGAGAAATGTCATCCAATTCCCACGGCACGAGTGTTTGGTCCCAAGCGACCTTTCACTGACTGCTGGACTCACTTGCACTGTGCATGGAAATACTTGATGAGATTCTGAAGTAGGTCCACGCCTTTCTTTATCTTGATCTCGTTCACTTTGAGAAGATACTGCAAGACAAATTTCTGAATCAACAAAACACATATGCTACATAATACCTGGACCTAATCCATCAACCCAGACAAGACCTCCATCAGTCGGTCACCCGGGCCTGACATCATGTAGCCAGGGCCTTTACACCACCTCCTTCCTTACCCACCTCGCACATCTGCAGCTGGAAGAACCTCCTCTCCTTCTCCATCTCCTCGGCGACCTCCGCCCCGCTGATCTCCGTTCGGATCATGCCGTGCTGCCTCGCGTGCTCCTTCTTCTCCTTCTCGATCTTGGTGCTGGGACAGGAAGTGACATCACAGATGTCAGGCTCAAAGGTGCTGGCACGTGGCATTTCCAAACACGGACGCAGACGGACACCGAACAGGAAGTAAACAAACGGGGGGGAGGGGCATTCCATGCAACGGGACGGGCATTCCTTTCCGAACAACTGATGAATATTCGCGTTTAAAATCAGGTTGCAACAATCGGCTCCTCTTACGACTCTTGTCCAATCAGGAGACCAGACGGCCTTGGGTTCCTGTCTGATTGTGGGTGTTACCGCGCCATCGCTCGCCACTTACTCATCTGGTAACTCAGCCGGACGTCAGCCAACATTGGGGGCAATGAAGACGGAGGGAACCAGGCCATTCCAAAGGAAACCAAATCAAGCGGATCAAACCAACTGAAGGGTGTGCTAAGGGAAGGCCATGAAGCTGAATGCAGCAAGCTCTGCGTTGTGGTCAGCTCCTGTGAGCGTCGTGACATCACAGACTCAATCTAAGATCTCATCGAACGCTGTTACAAAACACTGCAATCACTTCAATACTCAGTCGTCTGTAAGCAGCGTGACTCACAAAATACTTTAATTAAAGAAATGACACTTAAAGAAGTCCCACTTCCTGCTTCACAAACATACATTTCTGCCAAAGGCACCGGGTTATATTTAGTCATTATAAACGTCTCCACTATTGGATCTGTAGCTGTCCCTGTTTTCAGCAGAACATCACAACATCTGCACAGCTATCAACTGTCATTAAACCGTGTGACTGCAGAGAGAAAGATTTAACAGCCATGTGTCGCAGTAGGAGCCATCAAAGACACATGACAATAGACGCATGACAATAGCAGAGGGTTCACAAAACCAGATTCATACACGCAAGGTATAGGGCACTAAAATATTCATGTATTCATATGAATGGTTGACAAAGAGATTCGAGATATTCTGGAGATCTGAGCTATTCTGGAGATCTGAGATATTCTGGAGATGTGGTGATCGATCGAGACAGTGATGGGCTGAACTCAAAGAACATCAGAACAGAACAAAGTTCTGGATCAAGCATCATTGACAGGGACATCAATGATTGGACATATTGGGGTCAATAGTTGGAAAATAAATTACCCTTTAAGCAACGCATGTCCTTTGCACCTAGGAAAATATCTGAAAAGTGCTCTAAAAACCTCATTTACGAAGATATGTAAAGTCCCAATTAAATCAGCGCGAATTGAAGAGTCAAGGGGAGGAATTATTTGTTATTGATGATGTCACAGCTGACGACCAAACGGCGAGGTTGGTTGAGGGATCGGGTTTATAAAAACAGACGAACGACAAGACAAATAACACAAGTCATTTAACACATTGCGTATCTGAGGAATGGAAAGGCTCTTGCAACGGCTGAATTGGAGATTTAGTGAAAACCTTTATAACAATATCTAGGCTATGAATGTGCTTAAAATGGACCAGAATGTCGTTGCCAATTCCTGGTAGTGAGACAAAGGAAGCTAGCTGAGAAGAAGTCCCAGAAAAAAAAACAAGTGAACTATTCACAGATCGTATTGAAATAAAGTCACCGATAGAGGAACATATTAGTGTGTGAGTACTAGTCATTATAGGCTTTCTGTGGTGCTGGTAAATAAACAATCCTTACACTTTCGTCTCGTAGTCTTTCCAGGCCTTATCAAAAGGCTTTTTCAGGTCCTGTGAACAGAAAAGCCAAGTGTCAACTTAAAAATGTCAGGAAAGCACCTCATAGCATTAGTTGAAATATGTTTGTGCAACGCAACTGTCACTGGAATAAACATGCCAACTGTCACTGGAATAAACATGCCAACTGTCACTGGAATAAACATGCCAACTGTCACTGGAATAAACATGCCAACTGTCACTGGAATAAACATGCCAACTGTCCGTCAGTAAATAGAGTCAGGACCTGTCTCATTATCCGGTTCCTCTTCCCAGTCAGTAAATAGAGTCCGGGTTTCCCAGAAAATACAGCCCTGTTCACAACGTCACATGGCTTTAAAAGCTAAGCAAACTCGCCATTTACCGTTTCATGAAATGCTGAATTACATTTTTTCACAGGACAAACGAATAAACATGAATTAGGGACCAACAAAACCAGATTTCTTTTTTGAACGGGTGAAATTGCCTGTGTTATTGGTACCTTTAAACACTGAAGCCCCGGGCATCATTATTTCTGATGCCATTATGGAGAACGTGGTTAAACATGCCTGGGCTATCTGATTGTAAACACGCTTGATGTTTTAGTGCTGATTCGCTGATTGCTTCAAAAACACCAACTGTGGAAAATACTGATTGTGAAGTTATCGTTGTTTTTTAAATGCTGTTTCTACGGAAACCTTCTACAGTGAAAAAAATATTTTGTGATTGTCAGCTGCAGGCTTTTCCAATTAGGACATTATCTGAAGTGATAAAATAACAAGAGGTAATCTTTATTAAGCTTTAATAAATATATATAGCCTATTACTGCATTATAATACGTAATGCAGCGTTACTCAGCTAGCATTAAATTAAACCTTTTGGCTGATATCCCATTCTCAGTCTTTCAGTGTCCTAAACTCCTCCTATTGTTGTTGACCCCTGACCTTATCTTCAACAACATGGTGGAGGTCAGAGGTCATTGGATAATGGATAACTAAGACATTCAGTGAGATTGAACTGGAAGGAAACAACTCGGAGACAAGAAATGGAGAGACTAATACAAGAAAGAGAGAGACGAGCCGAGGGAAGAGAGACGAGCCGAGGGCAGAGAGACGGGCTGAGGGCAGAGAGACAGGCGGGGGCAAGAAAGAGGAGCGGGGGGGAAGAGAGACACGACGGGCAGAGAGAGCTGAGAAGAACATTCTCCTGGAGCAGCCATCCCACTCTCATTCATCTCCACAGGGAGTGGAGACCCAGCTACTGTGTAGAAAGCATCCGCACAAAACAGCAGGGAGTATTCCATGTGATGGAGATCCACCCTGATGATATACTGCAGGTTAGCCGAGCGCGTCGGCCCAGCAAAATACACTGAACACAACGACAGAGGAAGGCGCCGTCATTCAGCTGTGAGGAACGCTGGAGGAAAAGTCAAATCGTCCTGTCGACCAGAGCGACGTCCAATCAACAGGCGTCGTCTCTCTAATGACGTGAGAATAACAGCAGACGGTTGGACGAGAAGGGCTTTAAAAACAGAATACAGTACTCGTGGCTTTCTGTCTTCGACTAAGTGGACGCCCCGCGCCTCAATGGGAAACCTGAATGGGTCATATTTAAATTGTGGTACTGGGTCGGGCTGGTGTGGAAGGAGAACGCTTCATGATGCTACAGTCAGAGAGAACACACTGAGAACACACACCAGAACGTGCAACTAGAGCTTCCTAGAAGTTCTAAAAGAGAGCAGTTAATACCAAACCACCGCGTGACTGACAAGAAAACATGTGTGTGTGTGTGTGTGTGTGTGTGTGTGTGTGTGTGAGATTAATGAAAACAAAGGATCAGAATTTCTGGTGTTGGAAGGTGTGACATCAGTGTTTGGTCCAGTCTGGAAATCCCGCTGTTTAGTAGCGTTCACACTTTCCACCGGTTTTTTTACGGTCTGTTTATATCCGTTGTTTGCGGTGGGTGAGGTTTGGCAGAATTCAGGTTGGCTGAATTTTTGTCCTCTCGCGAATATTGTAACCTTGCCCGTCACGACAACTGCACTGCAGTATCTGGAGAGCTGACAACAGACTGGAACACATCTAGCTAAAACTGTTGGAATTTGTATCACACTGCACATGTGCAGGAAGGAGAGAGCACTACAGAGCCAAAAACCACAGTTGAGATTGCAGCGGCACTGGAAAAGCGGCACCTGTCAGTCACCACTGGTAAAATAACCGCTGGTTCAGGCTGATGAAGTCAATCTTTACCATGGGGACATAAACACACTCAGCAGTGGGTCTGGGAGAATAACCACCTGAGGCAGAACTGAAGTGAGAACAGCCATGGACACAAGTTAGCAAGTCTCTTTGAGAGACAGAGTTTGAGAGAGTTTGAAAGAAAGAGCGCTTGAGGGAGAGTTTGACAGGGAGAACTTTGAGTGAGTGGGAGTTTGACAGAAAAAGAAGTTTGCCAGAGAGAGGCAGATCGGCAAAGAAAAAGATTGAGAGTAATTGAAAATAATAGACAGAAGAGATAAAAAAAAGAGTGAAAGACAAGAAGCCTCATTAGTGCTGATCAGCCGCACCACAGTACACATGTGAGCAGGTCAGAGGTCAGACAGGTCAGAGTTCAGGCAGGATTAGAGGTCTTGTAGACTGAAGGTGGGTCTACACTGGGCTGTCTGAGGCCATGCAGACTGGAGGGCTCCCGGCATGACATGACACACAAAGAGTCTGAGTGGCAAACCGACACCTCTTCAGGAAAACAACCCCGCTTGACAGAAGGACGGTGAGTGTTTGTGTGTGTGTGTGTGTGTGTGTTACTCACTCCTTTGACTCCTTTCAGATCTCCTTTCAGCAGACTGTCTAGCGGAAAGGTTATGATGTTGTTCATGTTCTGAAACTGACACAGGAGAGAGGGAAGTATTTGTCTGGGTCCACAACTGACAGCTTCAAAGTCTAGCAACATTATTCATTAAACGGTTTTGACAGAAAAAGAAGTTTGCCAGAGAGAGGCAGATCGCGGGTACAAGCGGCCGAAATGGGTTTTCTCAGAAGGTGGCTGGGCTCTCCCTTAGGGATAGGGTGAGAAGCTCAGTCATCCGAGAGGAACTCGGAGTAGAGCCGCTGCT